>CM037862.1:0-22500 GCA_021292105.1 Anadara kagoshimensis
GGTTGTTTGATTTATTGATTCATGTATGAGTTTTCCATTATTACTCCTTTATTTTCATTTATTAATTTTTTATTAATGATTGATTTTTTTTGGATTGATTTATTGATTTATTGATTGATTGAATCATTTTTTTGTTATCGATTCATTTATTCATTGCTTAGTGAAAGATGTTGGATAAAAAAAAACTAACCACAAGGCCTTCATTATTGCAACTTAATTCAAATTATGTTGCAAAAAAGGCAATCATAGGGTTAGCAAATATATATTTTTTCATAGGTAAGAAACGATTTTAATTTACATCTGTAATAGATTTTTCGTACAAACAATATTAACATGAAAGATGTATATTAAGGTATAAAACCAAAGTAAAATATTAACCCTGGAATAGTCATTTTTGCAACATATTCTAAGATTAAGATGTAACATGATAAAATCCGTGGTTAGATATTTTCTGTTAAATAGTCATGACATAATGATTTTTTTTCTATTACTGAATACTTCAACCGAATCATATTTACATGTATCTGGAAAATCATCAAATCATGCAAAGTTAAGTCATTTCAAATCTAACCCCTAATACATCCTGTTTGCAACTTAATTTGGGTGATATAAGTTGCAGAAATGAGGCTGTAGTGGTTAGTATTTTAACAACACAAATCTTCATTCTACAATACTGTAATTTACTTAATTGATTCTTGCAGACTCGTTAATAACACCAGACTTAAGAACATTATCCCTGTATTACCAAAATACACAATACAACAATCAAAAAACATAAAACATATTACATGGTAAGAGATATAGTGAACAGTGATTATCAATCTCTAAACGTTTTGATATTTGTTTATATACCGATTGATTGATTGATTAGGGTTAGTTATCTATCTATTTATTTGATTTATGTATTTTTTTATTTATTTATTCATTGATTGATTGATTTATGGGTTGTTTGATTTATTGATTCATGTATGAGTTTTCCATTATTACTCCTTTATTTTCATTTATTAATTTTTATTTAATGATTGATTTTTTTTGGATTGATTATTGATTTATTGATTGATTGAATCATTTATTTTGTTATCGATTCATTTATTCATTGCTTAGTGAAAGATGTTGGATAAAAAAAACTAACCACAAGGCCTTCATTATTGCAACTTAATTCAAATTATGTTGCAAAAAAGGCAATCATAGGGTTAGCAAATATATATTTATTTTCATAGGTAAGAAACGATTTTAATTTACATCTGTAATAGATTTTTTTCGTACAAACAATATTAACATGAAATAGATGTATATTAAGGTATAAAACCAAAGTAAAATATTAACCCTGGAATAGTCATTTTTGCAACATATTCTAAGATTAAGATGTAAACATGATAAAATCCGTGGTTAGATATTTTCTGTTAAATAGTCATGACATAATGATTTTTTTTCTATTACTGAATACTTCAACCGAATCATATTTACATGTATCTGGAAAATCATCAAATCATGCAAAGTTAAGTCATTTCAAATCTAACCCCTAATACATCCTGTTTGCAACTTAATTTGGGTGATATAAGTTGCAGAAATGAGGCTGTAGTGGTTAGTATTTTAACAACACAAATCTTCATTCTACAATACTGTAATTTACTTAATTTGATTCTTGCAGACTCGGTAATAACACCAGACTTAAGAACATTATCCCTGTATTACCAAAATACACAATACAACAATCAAAAAACATAAAACATATTACATGGTAAGAGATATAGTGAACAGTGATTATCAATCTCTAAACGTTTTGATATTTGTTTATATACCGATTGATTGATGATTGATTAGGGTTAGTTATCTATCTATTTATTTGATTTATGTATTTTTTTATTTATTTATTCATTTTATTTATTGTTTTATATATTGATTTTCCATTATTCTTCTGAATTTTTTTATATATTTATTTTCATTCTTCATTTATTCTATGTATTTATTGATCTATTGATTTATTGATTTATTAATTAATTTCTTTATTAATTAATTGTTTAATTGATTGATTCATTTATATAATTATTAATATATTTATTATATTTATTGACTGATTGATTGATTTCCTGATTGACCTATTAATTGATTGGTTTATTGATTGAGTTATTGACTAATTCGTTGGTTGATTGATTTACTGATTAATTGATTGATATGTTTATTGATTGATTGACTGAATGGTTGATTTGATTAAATGAGTAATTAATCTATTTGCTGATAGATTGATTGATTCGTCGATGGTGATTGATTGGCTGATTGATCGATTGAATGGTTCTGATTGATTGATTAATTGATTGATTAGTTGATTCATAGATTGATATATTTATTGATTGATTTGTCGATTGATTTTCTAATTAACTGATTGATTGGTTGATTGATTGATTCTTATTTTTTGATTGATTCATTGAATGATTGGTTTGTTGATTAATTGATTGATTTATTGATTTTCCATTTCCCTTTGTTTTTTATTAATTGATTTTTTATTAAGGATTGATTTCTTTTTGATTGATTGATTGACTGATTGATTGATTCGTTGATTAGTTAGTTGGTTTATTGATTGATGTATCTATTGATTCATTCGCTGATTGAATTATTGATTGTTTAATTGAATCATATATTGATGGATTTAATTTATGTACTGATTGATTGATTAATTAGTTGATTGATTGATTGATTGGTTGAATTATCGATTGTCTGATTGATTGTTTAAATGATTTAATTGTTATTACAAACTGATTGATTGATTAATTGATTGATTGATTGATTGTTTGAATAATTAATTGATTGATTGATTGATTGATTGATTGATTGATTGATGATTGATTGATTGACTGATTGATTGACTGATTGACTGATTGGTTGATTAATTAGTTGGTTTATTGATTGATGTATTTTTTTATTCATTCGCTGATTGAATTATCGATTGTCTGATTGATTCATATATTGATGGATTTAATTTATTTACTGATTGATTGATTGATTGATTGATTTATGGGTTGGTTGATATATTGATTCATGTATTGTTTTTTCCATTATTACTCCTTAATTTTCATTGATTAATTTTTTATTAATCATCCATTTCTTATTGATTGATTATTGATTTATTGATTGATTTATTTATTTATTTTGTTATCGATTCATGTACTCATTGCTTAGTGAAAGATGTTGGATAAAAAAATCTAACCACAAGGCCTTCATTATTGCAACTTAATTCAAATTATGTTGCAAAAAACGCAATCATAGGGTTAGCAAATATATATTTAAATTCACAGGTAAGAAACGATTTTAATTTATATCTGTAATAGATTTATTCGTACAGACAATATTAACATGAAATAGATGTATATTAAGGTATAAAACCAAAGTAAAATATTAACCCTGGAATAGTCATATTTGCAACATAATCTAAGATTAAGATGTAAACATGATAAAATCCGTGGTTAGATATTTTCTGTTAAATAGTCATGTCATAATGATTTATTTTCTATTATTGAATACTTCAACCGAATCATATTTACATGCATTTGGAAAATAATCAAATCATGCAAAGTTAGGTCATTCCAAATCTAACCCCTAATACATCCTGTTTGCAACTTAATGTGGGTTATATAAGTTGCAGAAATGAGGCTGTAGTGGTTAGTATTTTAACAACACAAATCTTCATTCTACAATACTGTAATTTGCTTAATTTGATTCTTGCAGACTCTGTAATAACACCAGAATTAATACGATTATCCCTGTATTACCGAAATACACAATACAATAATCCAGAAACATAAAACATATTACATGGTAAGAGATATAGTGAACAGTGATTATCAATCTCTAAACGTTGTACTGTCGATAATTTGCATTGTATTCATCACTAAAGAGACACAAGAAAGACGTCCAAATAATTATATGTATTTGGAAACGTTTGATAGATTCAAAATTTTCATTGAAATCTTAGCACGAAAATGCTATCAGAATTGCTCTATCTCGTCTAATACTGGAGATAACGTATAACTTAATTCTAAATTGTTTTTTTATTTATTCCTTATATACTGATTTTTTAATTCTTTTAATATTTATGTTCGATTGATTTATTTATGTAATGATTTCCCATTATTTCTCTATTTGTTTGTTTTCCATTAATTGATTTCGATTTATTATTGATGTATAGTTTTATTTCTTTATTGATTTATTCCTCGATGTTTTGATTTTTTATTCTTCCTTTACATAATTCAACTTTAGGTTTTGATGAATTATTTCCATTCTTTTTTTATTTAAGTCTTATTCTTTGTATTTTTTAATCTTAGAATGATTTAAGTGAATAGAATTTCGACGCCAAAATATAAGTAAGGGTATGCCTTTGACAAAATCTAATTTTCATTCGCTTTGTTTTCAAAACAAGCATTTACACTTGAGTCTAAGCATTGGATATTCAATTAATATTGAAATAAATGTATTTAGAACAGTCAGAAATACCTGCACACAACACAACAAAAACGAAACATAAATTATGTAAGAGATATAGTAAACATCGATTTTAAAATCTCCCAATGTTGTACTGTCGATAATTTGCATTTGATTCATCACTAAAGTGACACTGGAAGCACGTAAAAAATGATCCATGGTATCTGGAAACTCTTGACAGATTCGGAATCTTCATTGAAAATCATAGTACGAAAATGCTATCAGAATCGCTCTATCTCGTCTAATAACGGAGATAGCGTATAACGTTTTTAGTATTGGTAAATTAGCTATTTTGTCATTGGTTTCTGAAAATATGGATAAATGACAGTTTCCACACCATTTTACCGGGTACATACTTATGATTTAATATAAAAAAATTCTAACCATAAAAATCTTCATTTTTGAAACTTAATGTGAGTTGCAAACATGAAGTGCATATGGTTAGTTCGGCAAAAATTATATAGGATGAAATATGAAATTGATTTTTGTTTAACAACATCATTTCAATTCAACGATGAAGTTAACAATAGTATTTTGTACAAAAATGTTACATTCTTGTGTGATATTCGTTAACCCCGGACGGATCATTTTTGCAACTTATACTATTTTAATTATTTTGATTATAGATTTTTTTATACTACTTCAAAGCATTACTATTATATCATTTCTGGTTCAGTTTTTGACCTAGATTCAAATTATATTCATCTTGAAGTGTTTTGAGGGAAAAAATTTTCGACTCGAAAAAATCCATAAGGGGTATACCTTGGAAAAAATTGAATTTTACATTTTTTGAATTAGGCATTTAAACTTACTTAAAATAAGATTCAACAACGTTAATAATGTGAAATCAACGCTTAAAGCCATTTAAAATCATTTTTTATCAATTAAATGCATACCCCATATTGTGTTACATGCTAACCACAAGCTAACCACAAGTGATGCAACTTAATTGAAATAACAATTATTTTATTGTTTTCTTGCTTCAATAATTAAATAAAGTATTTTAACAAAAATTAAGGGACATGTACTATCTCGACTAAAAAGTAGATGATAATATCCATGAAACAATTGCATGAGTTTTACTGTTGAAATTAAGATACAAAATAAATTTTATTTTGAGAATTTTAGACGATTTATTCATGCTATCGAGAATTTCTTTATATTTTTACCGGTTATTTTTTCAGTAGAACAGCATCAAAAAACAATTTTCTTAACCCTTCTTATAGATAAAAAAATAGTTGTAAAATTGCAGTGATTTTTGCAACTTAATTTTCTCTAACCACAGCCAACAAAATGTTTGCAACTTATTTTTAAACCTAACCCCTCCGGTGTTCTCAATCTTCTAAGCTGAAACTACTGGCGCTGCTAAAATTCCTGGACATATATTAGCTAGATTAAAAAACATAGTCGTTAAACAGCTAAAAAAATATTCAAATATGACACTCGAAAACAGGTCTGTTTTTTGAAAAAAATGAAATATTTTGAAAAATAATCGTTCAAATTTCATGAAATTCACAGAAATTTAATTTCAAATCAAAACACACATACACACAAAGCCTCGATACCGGTTAAAAAATGGCCCCTGTACAAAGTCTACGAGGTTGCAAACATGAATATTTAAGTTGCAAACATCGCATTAAGTTGCAAACATGAATTTTTTTAAGTTGCAAACATTAAAGTTTAAGTTGCAAACATGACAGTTTAAGTTGCAAACATCACAATTAAGTTGCAAACATCACAATTAAGTTGCAAAAATAATTAAGTTGCAAACAAGACAGAATTAAGTTGCAAACAAGACGAATTAAGTTGCAAACAAGACCGATTAAGTTGCAAACAAGACACAACCATAACCTAACCCTAACCCTAACCCTAACCCTAACCCTAACCCTAACCCTAACCCTAACCCTAACCCTAACCCTAACCCTAACCCTAACCCTAACCCTAACCCTAACCCTAACCCTAACCCTAACCCTAACCCTAACCCTAACCCTAACCCTAACCCTAACCCTAACCCTAACCCTAACCCTAACCCTAACCCTAACCCTAACCCTAACCCTAACCCTAACCCTAACCCTAACCCTAACCCTAAACCCTAACCCTAACCCTAACCCCTAACCCTACCCCTAACCCTAACCCTAACCCTAACCCTAACCCTAACCCTAAACCCTAACCCTAACCCTAACCCTAACCCTAACCCTAACACTAACCCTAACCCTAACCCTAACCCTAACCCTAACCCTAACCCTAACCCCTAACCCTAACCCTAACCCTAACCCTAACCCTAACCCTAACCCTAACCCTAACCCTAACCCTAACCCTAACCCTAACCCTAACCCTAACCCTAACCCTAACCCTAACCCTAACCCTAACCCTAACCCTAACCCTAACCCTAACCCTAACCCTAACCCTAACCCTAACCCTAACCCTAACCCTAACCTAACCCTAACCCTAACCCTAACCCTAACCCTAACCCTAACCCTAACCCTAACCCTAACCCTAACCCTAACCCTAACCCTAACCCTAACCCTAACCCTAACCCTAACCCTAACCCTAACCCTAACCCTAACCCTAACCCTAACCCTAAACCCTAACCCTAACCCTAACCCTAACCCTAACCCTAACCCTAACCCTAACCCTAACCCTAACCCTAACCCTAACCCTAACCCTAACCCTAACCCTAACCCTAACCCTACCCCCTAACCAACCCTACCCTAAACCCTAACCCTAACCCTAACCCTAACCCTAACCCTAACCCTAACCCTAACCCTAAACCCTAACCCTAACCCTAACCCTAACCCTAACCCTAACCCTAACCCTAACCCTAACCCTAACCCTAACCCTAACCCTAACCCTAACCCTAACCCTAACCCTAACCCTAACCCTAACCCTAACCCTAACCCTAACCCTACCCCTAACCCTAACCCTAACCCTAACCCTAACCCTAACCCTAACCTAACCCTAACCCTAACCCTAACCTACCCTACCTAACCCTAACCCTAACCCTAACCCCTAACCCTAACCCTAACCCTAACCCTAACCTAACCCTAACCCTAACCCTAACCCTAACCCTAACCCTAACCCTAACCCTAACCCTAACCCTAACCCTAACCCTAACCCTAACCCTAACCCTAACCCTAACCCTAACCCTAACCCTAACCCTAACCCTAACCTAACCCTAACCCTAACCCTACCCTAACCCTAACCCTAACCCTAACCCTAACCCTAACCCTAACCCTAACCCTAACCCTAACCCTAACCCGAACCCTAACCCTAACCCTAACCCTAACCCTAACCCTAACCCTAACCCTAACCCTAACCCTAACCCTACCCTAAACCCTAACCCTAACCCTAACCCTAACCCTAACCCTAACCCTAACCCTAACCCTAACCTAACCCTAACCCTAACCTAACCCTAACCCTAACCCTAACCCTAACCCTAACCCTAACCCTAACCCTAACCCTAACCCTACTAACCCTAACCCTAACCCTAACCCTAACCCTAACCCTAACCCTAACCCTAACCCTAACCCTAACCCTAACCCTAACCCTAACCCTAAACAACCCTAACCCTAACCCTAACCCTAACCCTAACCCACCTAACCCTAACCCTAACCCTAACCCTAACCCTAACCCTAACCCTAACCCTAACCCTAACCCTAACCCTAACCCTAACCCTAACCCTAACCCTAACCCTAACCCTAACCCTAACCCTAACCCTAACCCTAACCCTAACCCTAACCTAACCCTAACCCTAACCCTAAACCCTAACCCTAACCCTAACCCTAACCTAACCCTAACCCTAACCCTAACCCTAACCCTAACCCTAACCCTAACCCTAACCCTAACCCTAACCCTAACCCTAACCCTAACCCTAACCCTAACCCTAACCCTAACCCTAACCCTAACCCTAACCTAACCCTAACCCTAACCCTAACCCTAACCCTAACCCTAACCCTAACCCTAACCCTAACCCTAACCCTAACCCTAACCCTAACCCTAACCCTAACCCTAACCCTAACCCTAACCCTAACCCTAACCCTAACCCTAACCCTAACCCTAACCCTAACCCTAACCCTAACCCTAACCCTAACCCTAACCCTAACCCTAACCCTAACCCTAACCCTAACCCTAACCCTAACCCTAACCCTAACCCTAACCCTAACCCTAACCCTAACCCTAACCCTAACCCTAACCCTAACCTAACCCTAACCCTAACCCTAACCCTAACCCTACCCTAACCCTAACCCTAACCTAACCCTAACCCTAACCCTAACCCTAACCCTAACCCTAACCCTAACCCTAACCCTAACCCTAACCCTAACCCTAACCCTAACCCTAACCCTAACCCTAACCCTAACCCTAACCCTAACCCTAACCCTAACCCTAACCCTAACCCTAATTAGCGTCGCGAATGGCGGTTAGACCCCTTTTTGCAACTTAATAATTTTTAAGTAACCCTTATGAGGTTTTAGTACGTAAAAGTGAGCGTAAATATATAAAAAAGTCGTAGTTCGTACTTAGAAATATATTGTCCGTAAATTTTGTTAGGATATCTCAACTATTTCATCTAAACGTGGTATAACCGCGTATATTTGGTCAGTAATGCAACATAATTTATCTTTGTTATTTGTTGAAGGGTTAGAGGCGGTTAAGGGGCGTTCAATCAGGGGTTAGATTCATAAAACATGGTTCTAAGCGATTTTCTAAACGTCCCACGCGTTAAAAAGCTTAAAAAACGGCTTCTGGAAAAAGGTCCTGTGTCGGTGTATATCCTCCAAAAAATGAGTTCGTCTCAGACCTGCCAATTGAAGTAAGAAAAATTTTGGCAACTTAGAAAAGTATTTTTTCCTTGCTTGATCTTAACCATATATACCTCAAAAGTTGCTAAATTTTGTCTATTATGAGCATGCAAAACGATTAAGGAATGCCTTGTTATTTGATAAAGATATCGAAAATTTTGCTACCCCCTCCGTTATTTTTACATAAGCTGGAATAAGTTGCAAAATGACAAAAATTCACAAAATCCGGAAAGTTTACATTTGAATATCTCAGGATTCCTTCAAGGTATCATTTCCATCTTTGATTAGATTATAGAATATGCATAATGCTTTCGGAAAAGCATCATAGTTTAAGCATTTTTCGTTGTAAAGACATCAACCCTAGCCTATGTTTTTTCAGTTTAAGTTGCAAAAATGAAAAAAAGAGGGGGTCAGTCTAGGGTTGTGCTAGGGTTGCATAGTTAAAATTGGAATATCAAAAAAACTGGCAAGTTGGCAAATACTACGCACAATGCACTACATGTTGGTACAAAAACAATGTGGTTTTTCACTTTGGAAAGTGAAAATATATCTAATCATATCTCGAAGAACAGATTCAATTAAGTTGCAAAAATGACAAAAAAATCCAATATTTTAAACAGTTATATCTTAGCGGAAACATTAGATACCCTTATTGTAGTTTGTTAGATTAAAGAATGTAAAAGCGACTTTATAAAACATATATAATAAAAAGCATTTCCTTTCAACAAGACACTGAGCCGAGGTTATTTTAAAGCAGTTTAAGTTGCAAACATGAAAAAGTGGGGGTCAGTTTATGTGTTAAGTCAGATTATAGAAAAGATTCAATTATCAATGAAACGTTTCCTTACATACAAACTTCATATTACACAATACATTTCAGTAAAGAAAATATTAAGGGTTTGCCTTTAGAAAGATGCATATTATTCTAGCCCTGGCATCTAGTTTTTTCAACTTAATCTGTTTAAATGTTTATGACTTCAGTTTATATATATTATTTTGAAATACCGAAAGTAACGTTATTTTTCTTGGCAACACAACAAATATACTACGTGTTAAAACTTGTTTTATTATGATATCGCCTTTTGATATGATAAGGGTTAGCTCTTCAAAGTTGCAACTTTAATTTCATAAAGGGGGTAGACCTGCGGTTAAGTTAGGATAATCTTAAAAATCAAAATATCAGAGAAAATCCTGTTTTTCTAAGCAGCAAGTATAGTACACTACGTTTTAGCTTAATAACATTGACACATCTACTATGGATAGACAGATAAAATCCTAACCCCTAATACATCGTTTTTGCGACTTAATTTTAGTGATAGGGTCAAGCGAAATAATGTTTGTGTTTTTTTGTAAAAAAAAACAAATTCACAGCCTATTTATATGTTTAAATATATATAGAATAACCTATATTTTGATATAGTTGACGTTGGAATATCGCCCTTGAAATTGAAATGCTAGAGAGATAGAAAATCAAAAACTGTATTCAAAAGAGTAAGCCTAGATTATGCTAGAATACCTCTATTAAATGGTTAGATATCGCACTAAATTTAATATGTACAAAACAGTTTAAATTCATTACATTTCAGTGAGTAAAATATTGTAGAAATTTATATGTATAGACAGATTAAATGGCGTATAATGCTGCGAAGATTCGCAATGTCTGCGTACAAATAAAATGCATATCATCCCAAACTTCAATTATGAAAAAACTCTTTTATATTTTTACCAAAATTAATGATATAAAAAACTTAACCACAAGGTCTCCATGTTTGCAACTTATTTTTGATTAAGTGTCAAAAATGGCAACAATAGGGTTAGAAAACACAGACTTACATTTGCGAGTTAGAAACCATTTTAATGTACATATGGACTTAATGAATTAAGAAATTAAAACATTTTTATGGAAAATGTATTTATTCATGTATATAACCATCAATAAATCATTAACCCTGACTTTGTCAGTTTTGCAACATAAATTAAGATTACGTTGTAAACATGATGAACTCAGTGGTTAGATGTTTTATGTGTTTAATGGTAGTGATATAATCGTTTCTTTGATTTAAATTAAAAATATATAACTGATCTCTATTAACTGTTACCTGAAAATTAATGAAATGTGTAAAATTTTGGCATTCCCAATCTAACCCTATAGTCTTCAGTTATGCAACTTAAATAAGACTACAATATGTTGCAAAAATGATGTTGCAGTGGTTAGAAATTTTACTCTCCATTGCTGTTTCCAACAATGACGAATGATGTTTGTACATTGACCAGGATATGTACATATATCTATTCAGTCAAAAAAGAAGTCATATAAAGTCGTAGGACAACAAATAATCACAAAATGATATTTATATAATGAGTATTCAAAATACATGTTAAAGGATACACTGAAGCCCTATTTAAAATTTTCTAACCTTGCACTGGCAACAATATGCGCTTTATTAACCATTAAAAGCAGCTGGAAACACTTAAAAAAATAATCATATGTATCTGGAAACTCTTGACAGATTCGGAATCTTCATTGAAAATCATAGTACGAAAATGCTATCAGATTTGCTCTATCTCTTCTAATAACGGAGATAGCGTATAACTTTTTTATTATTGGTAAATGAGTATTATATTATTAGTTTCTGAAAATATGGAATAATGACACAAGTTACACCCCTTTACACCGTTCATACCAATAATTTTATCTCAATAAATTTTAGCCACAGAAATATTCATTTTTGAAACTTAATGTAAGTTGCAAAAATGAAGTGCATATGGTTAGCATGGTAACGATGATATGTAACAAATTACTTAATTGTTTCTTGCTTTACACAATCGTTTTACTTCACCGAAAAGGTTAACCATGGTGTACCTCATAAAAATGTTACATTTCCTTGCAATATTGGCTAACCCCGCATGCATCATTTTTACAACTTATTCTTGATTTCTTGTATTGATTATAGTTTTCTCCACAACACTTTAAATGACCATTTTAAAACAATTTCTGGTTCAGTTTTTTGCCCTGATTCAAATAATATAAGTCTTGAAATGATTTGAGGAGAAAAAAGTTCAACTCTAAAATATCAGTAAGGGGTATACCTTATGATAAATCGAATTTTTCATTTTTCGTAAATTAAGCATTTAAACATATTTAAAATGACATTGAATAGTATATTATATACAACCAATGTTAAAATATACCAGAAAAAGGTTATACGTAAAAAAATCGAATTCTTCATTGAAAATCATAGTACGAAAATGCTATCAGATTTGCTCTATCTCTTCTAATAACGGAGATAGCGTATAACTTTTTTATTATTGGTAAATGAGTAATTATATTACTAGTTTCTGAAAATATGGAATAAATGACACAAGTTACACCCCTTTACACCGTTCATACCAATAATTTTATCTCAATAAATTTTAGCCACAGAAATATTCATTTTTGAAACTTAATGTAAGTTGCAAAAATGAAGTGCATATGGTTAGCATGGTAACGATGATATGTAACAAATTACTTAATTGTTTCTTGCTTTACACAATCGTTTTACTTCACCGAAAAGGTTAACCATGGTGTATCTCATAAAAATGTTACATTTTTTGCAATATTGGCTAACCCCGCATGCATCATTTTTACAACTTATTCTTGAATTCTTGTATTGATTATAGTTTTCTCCACAACACTTTAAATGACCATTTTAAAACAATTTCTGGTTCAGTTTTTTGCCCTGATTCAAATAATATAAGTCTTGAAATGATTTGAGGAGAAAAAAGTTCTACTCCAAAATATGAATAAGGGGTATACCTTATGAAAATCGAATTTTTCATTTTTCATCAATTAAGCATTTAAACATATTTAAAATGACATTGGATAGTATATATAAGTATATTATATGAAATCAATGTTTAAATGTATTTTAAAAACAAGTTATTCCGACTTATTACCTAACCCCAGACTAACCGCAGGTTATGCAACTTAATTAAAAGAACAATTATTTTATTGTTACTGAAGTATAAAACTTCCACGTGCTACCTGGATATATGTATTTGGACATACCCCATCTCTACTGAAAAGTACAATTAGCTAAGTGTAAAAATGTGGTCGAAATGAACAACTGAAATCATGTACTGTTTCTGTAAAATATCTCATGTAAAACATCACATATAACCTTAGCTTGTATATATTTGCAGAGCTAACACATAGTTGAATACAAATGTAAAACAGATTCTACTCTAATACTGATAGGTACAGAGATAGTGCACCAATGGTAGCGTGTTTTTGCCACTTAATACGTTCTAACCGCGGCTAACCACAAGCAGTGCAACCTAATTTTGAAGGAATTTTTTTCAATTTTATAATACAGTAAAACTTGATTATAATAGCCTAATTGAGGCTCAGGGGCACACTACGTTAGAACTGAAAAGTACAGGCATCCAGTTGTTAAAAAACTGGTCGAATTTGACAACTGAAAACGAGTGCGTTTTTTCAAAAAAATTTAATAACTTCAAAAATACTCGACCAAATTTAATGAAATTTTCAGATTTTGTCTCATTTAGTGATAGATATATACCCACAGAATACGAGCATAGGCAAAAAATGAGCCCCTTCTTTAAAGCCTTCAGGTGACTAACATGAAAATTTAGGTTGCATACATGAAAATTAAACTGCAAACATGAATTTTTAAGTTGCAGAAACTCTTTTATTAAGTTGCATACATGACAATTAAGTTGCAAACATGACACATTAAGTTGCATAAAATATTAAGTTGCAAAAACATAACCATAAGTTGCAAACATGACACATTAAGTTGCAAACATGACAGATTAAGTTGCTGGGTTAGACGCGACCATAGCCCTAACCCTAACCCTAACCCTAACCCTAACCCTAACCCTAACCCTAACCCTAACCCTAACCCTAACCCTAACCCTAACCCTAACCCTAACCCTAACCCTAACCCTAACCCTAACCCTAACCCTAACCCTAACCCTAACCCTAACCCTAACCCTAACCCTAACCCTAACCCTAACCCTAACCCTAACCCTAACCCTAACCCTAACCCTAACCCTAACCCTAACCCTAACCCTAACCCTAACCCTAACCCTAACCCTAACCCTAACCCTAACCCTAACCCTAACCCTAACCCTAACCCTAACCCTAACCCTAACCCTAACCCTAACCCTAACCCTAACCCTAACCCTAACCCTAACCCTAACCCTAACCCTAACCCTAACCCTAACCCTAACCCTAACCCTAACCCTAACCCTAACCCTAACCCTAACCCTAACCCTAACCCTAACCCTAACCCTAACCCTAACCCTAACCCTAACCCTAACCCTAACCCTAACCCTAACCCTAACCCTAACCCTAACCCTAACCCTAACCCTAACCCTAACCCTAACCCTAACCCTAACCCTAACCCTAACCCTAACCCTAACCCTAACCCTAACCCTAACCCTAACCCTAACCCTAACCCTAACCCTAACCCTAACCCTAACCCTAACCCTAACCCTAACCCTAACCCTAACCCTAACCCTAACCCTAACCCTAACCCTAACCCTAACCCTAACCCTAACCCTAACCCTAACCCTAACCCTAACCCTAACCCTAACCCTAACCCTAACCCTAACCCTAACCCTAACCCTAACCCTAACCCTAACCCTAACCCTAACCCTAACCCTAACCCTAACCCTAACCCTAACCCTAACCCTAACCCTAACCCTAACCCTAACCCTAACCCTAACCCTAACCCTAACCCTAACCCTAACCCTAACCCTAACCCTAACCCTAACCCTAACCCTAACCCTAACCCTAACCCTAACCCTAACCCTAACCCTAACCCTAACCTAACCCTAACCCTAACCCTAACCCTAACCCTAACCCTAACCCTAACCCTAACCTAACCCTAACCCTAACCCTAACCCTAACCCTAACCCTAACCCTAACCCTAACCCTAACCCTAACCCTAACCCTAACCCTAACCCTAACCCTAACCCTAACCCTAACCCTAACCCTAACCCTAACCCTAACCCTAACCCTAACCCTAACCCTAACCCTAACCCTAACCCTAACCCTAACCCTAACCCTAACCCTAACCCTAACCCTAACCCTAACCCTAACCCTAACCCTAACCCTAACCCTAACCCTAACCCTAACCCTAACCCTAACCCTAACCCTAACCCTAACCCTAACCCTAACCCTAACCCTAACCCTAACCCTAACCCTAACCCTAACCCTAACCCTAACCCTAACCCTAACCCTAACCCTAACCCTAACCCTAACCCTAACCCTAACCCTAACCCTAACCCTAACCCTAACCCTAACCCTAACCCTAACCCTAACCCTAACCCTAACCCTAACCCTAACCCTAACCCTAACCCTAACCCTAACCCTAACCCTAACCCTAACCCTAACCCTAACCCTAACCCTAACCCTAACCCTAACCCTAACCCTAACCCTAACCCTAACCCTAACCCTAACCCTAACCCTAACCCTAACCCTAACCCTAACCCTAACCCTAACCCTAACCCTAACCCTAACCCTAACCCTAACCCTAACCCTAACCCTAACCCTAACCCTAACCCTAACCCTAACCCTAACCCTAACCCTAACCCTAACCCTAACCCTAACCCTAACCCTAACCCTAACCCTAACCCTAACCCTAACCCTAACCCTAACCCTAACCCTAACCCTAACCCTAACCCTAACCCTAACCCTAACCCTAACCCTAACCCTAACCCTAACCCTAACCCTAACCCTAACCCTAACCCTAACCCTAACCCTAACCCTAACCCTAACCCTAACCCTAACCCTAACCCTAACCCTAACCCTAACCCTAACCCTAACCCTAACCCTAACCCTAACCCTAACCCTAACCCTAACCCTAACCCTAACCCTAACCCTAACCCTAACCCTAACCCTAACCCTAACCCTAACCCTAACCCTAACCCTAACCCTAACCCTAACCCTAACCCTAACCCTAACCCTAACCCTAACCCTAACCCTAACCCTAACCCTAACCCTAACCCTAACCCTAACCCTAACCCTAACCCTAACCCTAACCCTAACCCTAACCCTAACCCTAACCCTAACCCTAACCCTAACCCTAACCCTAACCCTAACCCTAACCCTAACCCTAACCCTAACCCTAACCCTAACCCTAACCCTAACCCTAACCCTAACCCTAACCCTAACCCTAACCCTAACCCTAACCCTAACCCTAACCCTAACCCTAACCCTAACCCTAACCCTAACCCTAACCCTAACCCTAACCCTAACCCTAACCCTAACCCTAACCCTAACCCTAACCCTACCCTAACCCTAACCCTAACCCTAACCCTAACCCTAACCCTAACCCTAACCCTAACCCTAACCCTAACCCTAACCCTAACCCTAACCCTAACCCTAATTAGCGTCGCGAATGGCGGTTAGACCCCTTTTTGCAACTTAATAATTTTTAAGTAACCCTTATGAGGTTTTAGTACGTAAAAGTGAGCGTAAATATATAAAAAAGTCGTAGTTCGTACTTAGAAATATATTGTCCGTAAATTTTGTTAGGATATCTCAACTATTTCATCTAAACGTGGTATAACCGCGTATATTTTGGTCAGTAATGCAACATAATTTATCTTTGTTATTTGTTGAAGGGTTAGAGGCGGTTAAGGGGCGTTCAATCAGGGGTTAGATTCATAAAACATGGTTCTAAGCGATTTTCTAAACGTCCCACGCGTTAAAAAGCTTAAAAAACGGCTTCTGGAAAAAGGTCCTGTGTCGGTGTATATCCTCCAAAAAATGAGTTCGTCTCAGACCTGCCAATTGAAGTAAGAAAAATTTTGGCAACTTAGAAAAGTATTTTTTCCTTGCTTGATCTTAACCATATATACCTCAAAAGTTGCTAAATTTTGTCTATTATGAGCATGCAAAACGATTAAGGAATGCCTTGTTATTTGATAAAGATATCGAAAATTTTGCTACCCCCTCCGTTATTTTTACATAAGCTGGAATAAGTTGCAAAAATGACAAAAATTCACAAAATCCGGAAAGTTTACATTTGAATATCTCAGGATTCCTTCAAGGTATCATTTCCATCTTTGATTAGATTATAGAATATGCATAATGCTTTCGGAAAAGCATCATAGTTTAAGCATTTTTCGTTGTAAAGACATCAACCCTAGCCTATGTTTTTTCAGTTTAAGTTGCAAAAATGAAAAAAAGAGGGGGTCAGTCTAGGGTTGTGCTAGGGTTGCATAGTTAAAATTGGAATATCAAAAAAACTGGCAAGTTGGCAAATACTACGCACAATGCACTACATGTTGGTACAAAAACAATGTGGTTTTTCACTTTGGAAAGTGAAAATATATCTAATCATATCTCGAAGAACAGATTCAATTAAGTTGCAAAAATGACAAAAAAATCCAATATTTTAAACAGTTATATCTTAGCGGAAACATTAGATACCCTTATTGTAGTTTGTTAGATTAAAGAATGTAAAAGCGACTTTATAAAACATATATAATAAAAAGCATTTCCTTTCAACAAGACACTGAGCCGAGGTTATTTTAAAGCAGTTTAAGTTGCAAACATGAAAAAGTGGGGGTCAGTTTATGTGTTAAGTCAGATTATATAGAAAAGATTCAATTATCAATGAAACGTTTCCTTACATACAAACTTCATATTACACAATACATTTCAGTAAAGAAAATATTAAGGGTTTGCCTTTAGAAAGATGCATATTATTCTAGCCCTGGCATCTAGTTTTTTCAACTTAATCTGTTTAAATGTTTATGACTTCAGTTTATATATATTATTTTGAAATACCGAAAGTAACGTTATTTTTCTTGGCAACACAACAAATATACTACGTGTTAAAACTTGTTTTATTATGATATCGCCTTTTGATATGATAAGGGTTAGCTCTTCAAAGTTGCAACTTTAATTTCATAAAGGGGGTAGACCTGCGGTTAAGTTAGGATAATCTTAAAAATCAAAATATCAGAGAAAATCCTGTTTTTCTAAGCAGCAAGTATAGTACACTACGTTTTAGCTTAATAACATTGACACATCTACTATGGATAGACAGATAAAATCCTAACCCCTAATACATCGTTTTTGCGACTTAATTTTAGTGATAGGGTCAAGCGAAATAATGTTTGTGTTTTTTATGTAAAACAAAACAAATTCACAGCCTATTTATATGTTTAAATATATATAGAATAACCTATATTTTGATATAGTTGACGTTGGAATATCGCCCTTGAAATTGAAATGCTAGAGAGATAGAGAAAATCAAAAACTGTATTCAAAAGAGTAAGCCTAGATTATGCTAGAATACCTCTATTAAATGGTTAGATATCGCACTAAATTTAATATGTACAAAACAGTTTAAATTCATTACATTTCAGTGAGTAAAATATTGTAGAAATTTATATGTATAGACAGATTAAATGGCGTATAATGCTGCGAAGATTCGCAATGTCTGCGTACAAATAAAATGCATATCATCCCAAACTTCAATTATGAAAAAACTCTTTTATATTTTTACCAAAATTAATGATATAAAAAACTTAACCACAAGGTCTCCATGTTTGCAACTTATTTTTGATTAAGTGTCAAAAATGGCAACAATAGGGTTAGAAAACACAGACTTACATTTGCGAGTTAGAAACCATTTTAATGTACATATGGACTTAATGAATTAAGAAATTAAAACATTTTTATGGAAAATGTATTTATTCATGTATATAACCATCAATAAATCATTAACCCTGACTTTGTCAGTTTTGCAACATAAATTAAGATTACGTTGTAAACATGATGAACTCAGTGGTTAGATGTTTTATGTGTTTAATGGTAGTGATATAATCGTTTCTTTGATTTAAATTAAAAATATATAACTGATCTCTATTAACTGTTACCTGAAAATTAATGAAATGTGTAAAATTTTGGCATTCCCAATCTAACCCTATAGTCTTCAGTTATGCAACTTAAATAAGACTACAAATATGTTGCAAAAATGATGTTGCAGTGGTTAGAAATTTTACTCTCCATTGCTGTTTCCAACAATGACGAATGATGTTTGTACATTGACCAGGATATGTACATATATCTATTCAGTCAAAAAAGAAGTCATATAAAGTCGTAGGACAACAAATAATCACAAAATGATATTTATATAATGAGTATTCAAAATACATGTTAAAGGATACACTGAAGCCCTATTTAAAATTTTCTAACCTTGCACTGGCAACAATATGCGCTTTATTAACCATTAAAAGCAACTGGAAACACTTAAAAAAATAATCATATGTATCTGGAAACTCTTGACAGATTCGGAATCTTCATTGAAAATCATAGTACGAAAATGCTATCAGATTTGCTCTATCTCTTCTAATAACGGAGATAGCGTATAACTTTTTTATTATTGGTAAATGAGTTATTATATTATTAGTTTCTGAAAATATGGAATAATGACACAAGTTACACCCCTTTACACCGTTCATACCAATAATTTTATCTCAATAAATTTTAGCCACAGAAATATTCATTTTTGAAACTTAATGTAAGTTGCAAAAATGAAGTGCATATGGTTAGCATGGTAACGATGATATGTAACAAATTACTTAATTGTTTCTTGCTTTACACAATCGTTTTACTTCACCGAAAAGGTTAACCATGGTGTACCTCATAAAAATGTTACATTTTCCTTGCAATATTGGCTAACCCCGCATGCATCATTTTTACAACTTATTCTTGATTTCTTGTATTGATTATAGTTTTCTCCACAACACTTTAAATGACCATTTTAAAACAATTTCTGGTTCAGTTTTTTGCCCTGATTCAAATAATATAAGTCTTGAAATGATTTGAGGAGAAAAAAGTTCAACTCTAAAATATCAGTAAGGGGTATACCTTATGATAAATCGAATTTTTCATTTTTCGTAAATTAAGCATTTAAACATATTTAAAATGACATTGAATAGTATATTATATACAACCAATGTTAAAATATACCAGAAAAAGGTTATACGTAAAAAAATCGAATTCTTCATTGAAAATCATAGTACGAAAATGCTATCAGATTTGCTCTATCTCTTCTAATAACGGAGATAGCGTATAACTTTTTTATTATTGGTAAATGAGTAATTATATTATAGTTTCTGAAAATATGGAATAAATGACACAAGTTACACCCCTTTACACCGTTCATACCAATAATTTTATCTCAATAAATTTTAGCCACAGAAATATTCATTTTTGAAACTTAATGTAAGTTGCAAAAATGAAGTGCATATGGTTAGCATGGTAACGATGATATGTAACAAATTACTTAATTGTTTCTTGCTTTACACAATCGTTTTACTTCACCGAAAAGGTTAACCATGGTGTATCTCATAAAAATGTTACATTTTCTTGCAATATTGGCTAACCCCGCATGCATCATTTTTACAACTTATTCTTGAATTCTTGTATTGATTATAGTTTTCTCCACAACACTTTAAATGACCATTTTAAAACAATTTCTGGTTCAGTTTTTTGCCCTGATTCAAATAATATAAGTCTTGAAATGATTTGAGGAGAAAAAAGTTCTACTCCAAAATATGAATAAGGGGTATACCTTATGAAAAATCGAATTTTTCATTTTTCATCAATTAAGCATTTAAACATATTTAAAATGACATTGGATAGTATATTATAAGTATATTATATGAAATCAATGTTTAAATGTATTTTAAAAACAAGTTATTCCGACTTATTACCTAACCCCAGACTAACCGCAGGTTATGCAACTTAATTAAAAGAACAATTATTTTATTGTTACTGAAGTATAAAACTTCCACGTGCTACCTGGATATATGTATTTGGACATACCCCATCTCTACTGAAAAGTACAATTAGCTAAGTGTAAAAATGTGGTCGAAATGAACAACTGAAATCATGTACTGTTTCTGTAAAATATCTCATGTAAAACATCACATATAACCTTAGCTTGTATATATTTGCAGAGCTAACACATAGTTGAATACAAATGTAAAACAGATTCTACTCTAATACTGATAGGTACAGAGATAGTGCACCAATGGTAGCGTGTTTTTGCCACTTAATACGTTCTAACCGCGGCTAACCACAAGCAGTGCAACCTAATTTTGAAGGAATTTTTTTCAATTTTATAATACAGTAAAACTTGATTATAATAGCCTAATTGAGGCTCAGGGGCACACTACGTTAGAACTGAAAAGTACAGGCATCCAGTTGTTAAAAAACTGGTCGAATTTGACAACTGAAAACGAGTGCGTTTTTTCAAAAAAATTTAATAACTTCAAAAATACTCGACCAAATTTAATGAAATTTTCAGATTTTGTCTCATTTAGTGATAGATATATACCCACAGAATACGAGCATAGGCAAAAAATGAGCCCCTTCTTTAAAGCCTTCAGGTGACTAACATGAAAATTTAGGTTGCATACATGAAAATTAAACTGCAAACATGAATTTTTAAGTTGCAGAAACTCTTTTATTAAGTTGCATACATGACAATTAAGTTGCAAACATGACACATTAAGTTGCATAAAATATTAAGTTGCAAAAACATAACCATAAGTTGCAAACATGACACATTAAGTTGCAAACATGACAGATTAAGTTGCTGGGTTAGACGCGACCATAGCCCTAACCCTAACCCTAACCCTAACCCTAACCCTAACCCTAACCCTAACCCTAACCCTAACCCTAACCCTAACCCTAACCCTAACCCTAACCCTAACCCTAACCCTAACCCTAACCCTAACCCTAACCCTAACCCTAACCCTAACCCTAACCCTAACCCTAACCCCCTAACCCTAACCCTAACCCTAACCCTAACCCTAACCCTAACCCTAACCCTAACCCTAACCCTAACCCTAACCCTAACCCTAACCCTAACCCTAACCCTAACCCTAACCCTAACCCTAACCCTAACCCCCTAACCCTAACCCTAACCCTAACCCTAACCCTAACCCTAACCCTAACCCTAACCCTAACCCTAACCCTAACCCTAACCCTAACCCTAACCCTAACCCTAACCCTAACCCTAACCCTAACCCTAACCCTAACCCTAACCCTAACCCTAACCCTAACCCTAACCCTAACCCTAACCCTAACCCTAACCCTAACCCTAACCCTAACCCTAACCCTAACCCTAACCCTAACCCTAACCCTAACCCTAACCCTAACCCTAACCCTAACCCTAACCCTAACCCT
>CM037862.1:27500-127500 GCA_021292105.1 Anadara kagoshimensis
TCTCAGGATTCCTTCAAGGTATCATTTCCATCTTTGATTAGATTATAGAATATGCATAATGCTTTCGGAAAAGCATCATAGTTTAAGCATTTTTCGTTGTAAAGACATCAACCCTAGCCTATGTTTTTTCAGTTTAAGTTGCAAAAATGAAAAAAAGAGGGGGTCAGTCTAGGGTTGTGCTAGGGTTGCATAGTTAAAATTGGAATATCAAAAAAACTGGCAAGTTGGCAAATACTACGCACAATGCACTACATGTTGGTACAAAAACAATGTGGTTTTTCACTTTGGAAAGTGAAAATATATCTAATCATATCTCGAAGAACAGATTCAATTAAGTTGCAAAAATGACAAAAAAATCCAATATTTTAAACAGTTATATCTTAGCGGAAACATTAGATACCCTTATTGTAGTTTGTTAGATTAAAGAATGTAAAAGCGACTTTATAAAACATATATAATAAAAAGCATTTCCTTTCAACAAGACACTGAGCCGAGGTTATTTTAAAGCAGTTTAAGTTGCAAACATGAAAAAGTGGGGGTCAGTTTATGTGTTAAGTCAGATTATATAGAAAAGATTCAATTATCAATGAAACGTTTCCTTACATACAAACTTCATATTACACAATACATTTCAGTAAAGAAAATATTAAGGGTTTGCCTTTAGAAAGATGCATATTATTCTAGCCCTGGCATCTAGTTTTTTCAACTTAATCTGTTTAAATGTTTATGACTTCAGTTTATATATATTATTTTGAAATACCGAAAGTAACGTTATTTTTCTTGGCAACACAACAAATATACTACGTGTTAAAACTTGTTTTATTATGATATCGCCTTTTGATATGATAAGGGTTAGCTCTTCAAAGTTGCAACTTTAATTTCATAAAGGGGGTAGACCTGCGGTTAAGTTAGGATAATCTTAAAAATCAAAATATCAGAGAAAATCCTGTTTTTCTAAGCAGCAAGTATAGTACACTACGTTTTAGCTTAATAACATTGACACATCTACTATGGATAGACAGATAAAATCCTAACCCCTAATACATCGTTTTTGCGACTTAATTTTAGTGATAGGGTCAAGCGAAATAATGTTTGTGTTTTTTATGTAAAACAAAACAAATTCACAGCCTATTTATATGTTTAAATATATATAGAATAACCTATATTTTGATATAGTTGACGTTGGAATATCGCCCTTGAAATTGAAATGCTAGAGAGATAGAGAAAATCAAAACTGTATTCAAAAGAGTAAGCCTAGATTATGCTAGAATACCTCTATTAAATGGTTAGATATCGCACTAAATTTAATATGTACAAAACAGTTTAAATTCATTACATTTCAGTGAGTAAAATATTGTAGAAATTTATATGTATAGACAGATTAAATGGCGTATAATGCTGCGAAGATTCGCAATGTCTGCGTACAAATAAAATGCATATCATCCCAAACTTCAATTATGAAAAAACTCTTTTATATTTTTACCAAAATTAATGATATAAAAAACTTAACCACAAGGTCTCCATGTTTGCAACTTATTTTTGATTAAGTGTCAAAAATGGCAACAATAGGGTTAGAAAACACAGACTTACATTTGCGAGTTAGAAACCATTTTAATGTACATATGGACTTAATGAATTAAGAAATTAAAACATTTTTATGGAAAATGTATTTATTCATGTATATAACCATCAATAAATCATTAACCCTGACTTTGTCAGTTTTGCAACATAAATTAAGATTACGTTGTAAACATGATGAACTCAGTGGTTAGATGTTTTATGTGTTTAATGGTAGTGATATAATCGTTTCTTTGATTTAAATTAAAAATATATAACTGATCTCTATTAACTGTTACCTGAAAATTAATGAAATGTGTAAAATTTTGGCATTCCCAATCTAACCCTATAGTCTTCAGTTATGCAACTTAAATAAGACTACAAATATGTTGCAAAAATGATGTTGCAGTGGTTAGAAATTTTACTCTCCATTGCTGTTTCCAACAATGACGAATGATGTTTGTACATTGACCAGGATATGTACATATATCTATTCAGTCAAAAAAGAAGTCATATAAAGTCGTAGGACAACAAATAATCACAAAATGATATTTATATAATGAGTATTCAAAATACATGTTAAAGGATACACTGAAGCCCTATTTAAAATTTTCTAACCTTGCACTGGCAACAATATGCGCTTTATTAACCATTAAAAGCAGCTGGAAACACTTAAAAAATAATCATATGTATCTGGAAACTCTTGACAGATTCGGAATCTTCATTGAAAATCATAGTACGAAAATGCTATCAGATTTGCTCTATCTCTTCTAATAACGGAGATAGCGTATAACTTTTTTATTATTGGTAAATGAGTATTATATTATTAGTTTCTGAAAATATGGAATAATTGACACAAGTTACACCCCTTTACACCGTTCATACCAATAATTTTATCTCAATAAATTTTAGCCACAGAAATATTCATTTTTGAAACTTAATGTAAGTTGCAAAAATGAAGTGCATATGGTTAGCATGGTAACGATGATATGTAACAAATTACTTAATTGTTTCTTGCTTTACACAATCGTTTTACTTCACCGAAAAGGTTAACCATGGTGTACCTCATAAAAATGTTACATTTTCTTGCAATATTGGCTAACCCCGCATGCATCATTTTTACAACTTATTCTTGATTTCTTGTATTGATTATAGTTTTCTCCACAACACTTTAAATGACCATTTTAAAACAATTTCTGGTTCAGTTTTTTGCCCTGATTCAAATAATATAAGTCTTGAAATGATTTGAGGAGAAAAAAGTTCAACTCTAAAATATCAGTAAGGGGTATACCTTATGATAAATCGAATTTTTCATTTTTCGTAAATTAAGCATTTAAACATATTTAAAATGACATTGAATAGTATATTATATACAACCAATGTTAAAATATACCAGAAAAAGGTTATACGTAAAAAAATCGAATTCTTCATTGAAAATCATAGTACGAAAATGCTATCAGATTTGCTCTATCTCTTCTAATAACGGAGATAGCGTATAACTTTTTTATTATTGGTAAATGAGTAATTATATTATTAGTTTCTGAAAATATGGAATAAATGACACAAGTTACACCCCTTTACACCGTTCATACCAATAATTTTATCTCAATAAATTTTAGCCACAGAAATATTCATTTTTGAAACTTAATGTAAGTTGCAAAAATGAAGTGCATATGGTTAGCATGGTAACGATGATATGTAACAAATTACTTAATTGTTTCTTGCTTTACACAATCGTTTTACTTCACCGAAAAGGTTAACCATGGTGTATCTCATAAAAATGTTACATTTTCTTGCAATATTGGCTAACCCCGCATGCATCATTTTTACAACTTATTCTTGAATTCTTGTATTGATTATAGTTTTCTCCACAACACTTTAAATGACCATTTTAAAACAATTTCTGGTTCAGTTTTTTGCCCTGATTCAAATAATATAAGTCTTGAAATGATTTGAGGAGAAAAAAGTTCTACTCCAAAATATGAATAAGGGGTATACCTTATGAAAAATCGAATTTTTCATTTTTCATCAATTAAGCATTTAAACATATTTAAAATGACATTGGATAGTATATTATAAGTATATTATATGAAATCAATGTTTAAATGTATTTTAAAAACAAGTTATTCCGACTTATTACCTAACCCCAGACTAACCGCAGGTTATGCAACTTAATTAAAAGAACAATTATTTTATTGTTACTGAAGTATAAAACTTCCACGTGCTACCTGGATATATGTATTTGGACATACCCCATCTCTACTGAAAAGTACAATTAGCTAAGTGTAAAAATGTGGTCGAAATGAACAACTGAAATCATGTACTGTTTCTGTAAAATATCTCATGTAAAACATCACATATAACCTTAGCTTGTATATATTTGCAGAGCTAACACATAGTTGAATACAAATGTAAAACAGATTCTACTCTAATACTGATAGGTACAGAGATAGTGCACCAATGGTAGCGTGTTTTTGCCACTTAATACGTTCTAACCGCGGCTAACCACAAGCAGTGCAACCTAATTTTGAAGGAATTTTTTTCAATTTTATAATACAGTAAAACTTGATTATAATAGCCTAATTGAGGCTCAGGGGCACACTACGTTAGAACTGAAAAGTACAGGCATCCAGTTGTTAAAAAACTGGTCGAATTTGACAACTGAAAACGAGTGCGTTTTTTCAAAAAAATTTAATAACTTCAAAAATACTCGACCAAATTTAATGAAATTTTCAGATTTTGTCTCATTTAGTGATAGATATATACCCACAGAATACGAGCATAGGCAAAAAATGAGCCCCTTCTTTAAAGCCTTCAGGTGACTAACATGAAAATTTAGGTTGCATACATGAAAATTAAACTGCAAACATGAATTTTTAAGTTGCAGAAACTCTTTTATTAAGTTGCATACATGACAATTAAGTTGCAAACATGACACATTAAGTTGCATAAAATATTAAGTTGCAAAAACATAACCATAAGTTGCAAACATGACACATTAAGTTGCAAACATGACAGATTAAGTTGCTGGGTTAGACGCGACCATAGCCCTAAACCCTAACCCTAACCCTAACCCTAACCCTAACCCTAACCCTAACCCTAACCCTAACCCTAACCCTAACCCTAACCCTAACCCTAACCCTAACCTAACCCTAACCCTAACCCTAACCCTAACCCTAACCCTAACCCTAACCCTAACCCTAACCCTAACCCTAACCCTAACCCTAACCCTAACCCTAACCCTAACCCTAACCCCCTAACCCTAACCCTAACCCTAACCCTAACCCTAACCCTAACCCTAACCCTAACCCTAACCCTAACCCTAACCCTAACCCTAACCTAACCCTAACCCTAACCCTAACCCTAACCCTAACCCTAACCCTAACCCTAACCCTAACCCCCTAACCCTAACCCTAACCCTAACCCTAACCCTAACCCTAACCCTAACCCTAACCCTAACCCTAACCCTAACCCTAACCCTAACCCTAACCCTAACCCTAACCCTAACCCTAACCCTAACCCTAACCCTAACCCTAACCCTAACCCTAACCCTAACCCTAACCCTAACCCTAACCCTAACCCTAACCCTAACCCTAACCCTAACCCTAACCCTAACCCTAACCCTAACCCTAACCCTAACCCTAACCCTAACCCTAACCCTAACCCTAACCCTAACCCTAACCCTAACCCTAACCCTAACCCTAACCCTAACCCTAACCCTAACCCTAACCCTAACCCTAACCCTAACCCTAACCCTAACCCTAACCCTAACCCTAACCCTAACCCTAACCCTAACCCTAACCCTAACCCTAACCCTAACCCTAACCCTAACCCTAACCCTAACCCTAACCCTAACCCTAACCCTAACCCTAACCCTAACCCTAACCCTAACCCTAACCCTAACCCTAACCCTAACCCTAACCCTAACCCTAACCCTAACCCTAACCCTAACCCTAACCCTAACCCTAACCCTAACCCTAACCCTAACCCTAACCCTAACCCTAACCCTAACCCTAACCCTAACCCTAACCCTAACCCTAACCCTAACCCTAACCCTAACCCTAACCCTAACCCTAACCCTAACCCTAACCCTAACCCTAACCCTAACCCTAACCCTAACCCTAACCCTAACCCTAACCCTAACCCTAACCCTAACCCTAACCCTAACCCTAACCCTAACCCTAACCCTAACCTAACCCTAACCCTAACCCTAACCCTAACCCTAACCCTAACCCTAACCCTAACCCTAACCCTAACCCTAACCCTAACCCTAACCCTAACCCTAACCCTAACCCTAACCCTAACCCTAACCCTAACCCTAACCCTAACCCTAACCCTAACCCTAACCCTAACCCTAACCCTAACCCTAACCCTAACCCTAACCCTAACCCTAACCCTAACCCTAACCCTAACCCTAACCCTAACCCTAACCCTAACCCTAACCCTAACCCTAACCCTAACCCTAACCCTAACCCTAACCCTAACCCTAACCCTAACCCTAACCCTAACCCTAACCCTAACCCTAACCCTAACCCTAACCCTAACCCTAACCCTAACCCTAACCCTAACCCTAACCCTAACCCTAACCCTAACCCTAACCCTAACCCTAACCCTAACCCTAACCCTAACCCTAACCCTAACCCTAACCCTAACCCTAACCCTAACCCTAACCCTAACCCTAACCCTAACCCTAACCCTAACCCTAACCCTAACCCTAACCCTAACCCTAACCCTAACCCTAACCCTAACCCTAACCCTAACCCTAACCCTAACCCTAACCCTAACCCTAACCCTAACCCTAACCCTAACCCTAACCCTAACCCTAACCCTAACCCTAACCCTAACCCTAACCCTAACCCTAACCCTAACCCTAACCCTAACCCTAACCCTAACCCTAACCCTAACCCTAACCCTAACCCTAACCCTAACCCTAACCCTAACCCTAACCCTAACCCTAACCCTAACCCTAACCCTAACCCTAACCCTAACCCTAACCCTAACCTAACCCTAACCCTAACCCTAACCCTAACCCTAACCCTAACCCTAACCCTAACCCTAACCCTAACCCTAACCCTAACCCTAACCCTAACCCTAACCTAACCCTAACCCTAACCCTAACCCTAACCCTAACCCTAACCCTAACCCTAACCCTAACCCTAACCCTAACCCTAACCCTAACCCTAACCCTAACCCTAACCCTAACCCTAACCCTAACCCTAACCCTAACCCTAACCCTAACCCTAACCCTAACCCTAACCCTAACCCTAACCCTAACCCTAACCCTAACCCTAACCCTAACCCTAACCCTAACCCTAACCCTAACCCTAACCCTAACCCTAACCCCCTAACCCTAACCCTAACCCTAACCCTAACCCTAACCCTAACCCTAACCCTAACCCTAACCCTAACCTAACCCTAACCCTAACCCTAACCCTAACCCTAACCCTAACCCTAACCCTAACCCTAACCCTAACCCTAACCCTAACCCTAACCCTAACCCTAACCCTAACCCTAACCCTAACCCTAACCCTAACCCTAACCCTAACCCTAACCCTAACCCTAACCCTAACCCTAACCCTAACCCTAACCCTAACCCTAACCCTAACCCTAACCCTAACCCTAACCCTAACCCTAACCCTAACCCTAACCCTAACCCTAACCCTAACCCTAACCCTAACCCTAACCCTAACCCTAACCCTAACCCTAACCCTAACCCTAACCCTAACCCTAACCCTAACCCTAACCCTAACCCTAACCCTAACCCTAACCCTAACCCTAACCCTAACCCTAACCCTAACCCTAACCCTAACCCTAACCCTAACCCTAACCCTAACCCTAACCCTAACCCTAACCCTAACCCTAACCCTAACCCTAACCCTAACCCTAACCCTAACCCTAACCCTAACCCTAACCCTAACCCTAACCCTAACCCTAACCCTAACCCTAACCTAACCCTAACCCTAACCTAACCCTAACCCTAACCCTAACCCTAACCCTAACCCTAACCCTAACCCTAACCCTAACCCTAACCCTAACCCTAACCCTAACCCTAACCCTAACCCTAACCCTAACCCTAACCCTAACCCTAACCCTAACCCTAACCCTAACCCTAACCCTAACCCTAACCCTAACCCTAACCCTAACCCTAACCCTAACCCTAACCCTAACCCTAACCCTAACCCTAACCCTAACCCTAACCCTAACCCTAACCCTAACCCTAACCCTAACCCTAACCCTAACCCTAACCTAACCCTAACCCTAACCCTAACCCTAACCCTAACCCTAACCCTAACCCTAACCCTAACCCTAACCCTAACCCTAACCCTAACCCTAACCCTAACCCTAACCCTAACCCTAACCCTAACCCTAACCCTAACCCTAACCCTAACCCTAACCCTAACCCTAACCCTAACCCTAACCCTAACCCTAACCCTAACCCTAACCCTAACCCTAACCCTAACCCTAACCCTAACCCTAACCCTAACCCTAACCCTAACCCTAACCCTAACCCTAACCCTAACCCTAACCCTAACCCTAACCCTAACCCTAACCCTAACCTAACCCTAACCCTAACCCTAACCCTAACCCTAACCCTAACCCTAACCCTAACCCTAACCCTAACCCTAACCCTAACCCTAACCCTAACCCTAACCCTAACCCTAACCCTAACCCTAACCCTAACCCTAAACCTATTAGCGTCGCGAATGGCGGTTAGACCCCTTTTTGCAACTTAATAATTTTATAGTAACCCTTATGAGGTTTTAGTACGTTAGGGTTAGCGTAAATATATAAAAAAGTCGTGGTTCGTACTTAGAAGTATATTGTCCGTAAATTTTGTTAGGATATCTCAACTATTTCATCTAACGTGGTATAACCGTGTAATTTTGGTCAGTATGCAACATAATTTATCTTTGTTATTTGTTGAAGGGTTAGAGGCGGTTAAGGGGCGTTCAATCCGGGGTTAGATTCATAATAACATGGTTCTAAGCGATTTTCTAACCCTCCCACGCGTTAAAAAGCTCAAAAAAACGGCTTCTGGAAAAAGGTCCTGTGTTGGTGTATATCCTCCAAAAAATGAGTTTGTCTCAGACCTGCCAATTGAAGTAAAAAAAATTTTGGCAACTTAGAAAAGTATTTTTTCCTTGCTTGATCTTAACCTATATACCTCAAAAGTTGCTAAATTTTGTCTATTATGAGCATGCAAAACGATTAAGGAATGCCTTGTTATTTTGATAAAGATATCGAAAATTTTGCTACCCCCTCCGTTATTTTTACATAAGCTGGAATAAGTTGCAAAAATGACAAAAATTCACAAAATCCGGAAAGTTTACATTTGAATATCTCAGGATTCCTTCAAGGTATCATTTCCATCTTTGATTAGATTATAGAATATGCATAATGCTTTCGGAAAAGCATCATAGTTTAAGCATTTTTCGTTGTAAAGACATCAACCCTAGCCTATGTTTTTTCAGTTTAAGTTGCAAAAATGAAAAAAAGAGGGGGTCAGTCTAGGGTTGTGCTAGGGTTGCATAGTTAAATTGGAATATCAAAAAACTGGCAATTGGCAAATACTACGCACAATGCACTACATGTTGGTACAAAAACAATGTGGTTTTTCACTTTGGAAAGTGAAATATATCTATCATATCTCGAAGAACAGATCACTTAAGTTTCAAAATATGACAAAAAAACCATATTTTAAACAGTTATATCTTAGCGGAAACATTAGATACCCTTATTGTAGTTTGTTAGATTAAAGAATGTAAAAGCGACTTTATAAAACATATATAATAAAAGCATTTCTTTCACAAGACACTGAGCCGAGGTTATTTTAAAGCAGTTTAAGTTGCAAACATGAAAAAGTGGGGGTCAGTTTATGTGTTAAGTTAGATTATATAGAAAAGATTCAATTATCAATGAAACGTTTCCTTACATACAAACTTCATATTACACTATACATTTCAGTAAAGAAAATATTAAGGGTTTGCCTTTAGAAAGTTGCATATTATTCTAGCCCTGGCATCTAGTTTTTCCAACTTAATCTGTTTAAATGTTTATGACTTAAGTTATATATATTATTTTGAAATACCGAAGGTAACGTTATTTTTCTTGGCAACACAACAAATATACTACGTGTTAAAACTTGTTTTATTATGATATCGCCTTTTGATATGATAAGGGTTAGCTCTTCAAAGTTGCAACTTAAATTTCATAAAGGGGGTAGACCTGCGGTTAAGTTAGGGATAATCTTAAAAATCAAAATATCAGAGAAAATCTTGTTTTTCTAAGCAGCAAGTATAGTACACTACGTTTTAGCTTAATAACATTGACACATCTACTATGGATAGACAGATAAAATCCTAACCCCTAATACATCGTTTTTGCGACTTAATTTTAGTGATAGGGTCAAGCGAAATAATGTTTGTGTTTTTTATGTAAAACAAAACAAATTCACAGCCTATTTATATGTTTAAATATATATAGAATAACCTTTATTTTGATATAGTTGACGTTGGAATATCGCCCTTGAAATTGAAATGCTAGAGAGATAGAGAAAATTTAAAACTGTATTCAAAAGAGTAAGCCTAGATTATGCTAGAATACCTCTATTAAATGGTTAGATATCGCACTAAATTTAATATGTACAAAACAGTTTAAATTCATTACATTTCAGTGAGTAAAATATTGTAGAAATTTATATGTATAGACAGATTAAATGGCGTATAATGCTGCGAAGATTCGCAATGTCTGCGTACAAATAAAATGCATATCATCCCAAACTTCAATTATGAAAAAACTCTTTTATATTTTTACCAAAATTAATGATATAAAAAACCTAACCACAAGGTCTCCATGTTTGCAACTTATTTTTGATTAAGTGTCAAAAATGGCAACAATAGGGTTAGAAAACACAGACTTACATTTGCGAGTTAGAAACCATTTTAATGTACATATGGACTTAATGAATTAAGAAATTAAAACATTTTTATGGAAAATGTATTTATTCATGTATATAACCATCAATAAATCATTAACCCTGACTTTGTCAGTTTTGCAACATAAATTAAGATTACGTTGTAAACATGATGAACTCAGTGGTTAGATGTTTTATGTGTTTAATGGTAGTGATATAATCGTTTCTTTGATTTAAATTAAAAATATATAACTGATCTCTATTAACTGTTACCTGAAAATTAATGAAATGTGTAAAATTTTGGCATTCCCAATCTAACCCTATAGTCTTCAGTTATGCAACTTAAATAAGACTACAAATATGTTGCAAAAATGATGTTGCAGTGGTTAGAACTTTTACTCTCCATTGCTGTTTCCAACAATGACGAATGATGTTTGTACATTGACCAGGATATGTACATATATCTATTCAGTCAAAAAAGAAGTCATATAAAGTCGTAGGACAACAAATAATCACAAAATGATATTTATATAATGAGTATTCAAAATACATGTTAAAGGATACACTGAAGCCCTATATAAAATTTTCTAACCTTGCACTGGCAACAATATGCGCTTTATTAACCATTAAAAGCAGCTGGAAACACTTAAAAAATAATCATATGTATCTGGAAACTCTTGACAGATTCGGAATCTTCGTTGAAAATCATAGTACGAAAATGCTATCAGATTTGCTCTATCTCTTCTAATAACGGAGATAGCGTATAACTTTTTATTATTGGTAAATGAGTTATTATATTATTAGTTTCTGAAAATATGGAATAATTGACACAAGTTACACCCCTTTACACCGTTCATACCAATAATTTTATCTCAATAAATTTTAGCCACAGAAATATTCATTTTTGAAACTTAATGTAAGTTGCAAAAATGAAGTGCATATGGTTAGCATGGTAACGATGATATGTAACAAATTACTTAATTGTTTCTTGCTTTACACAATCGTTTTACTTCACTGAAAAGGTTAACCATGGTGTACCTCATAAAAATGTTACATTTCCTTGCAATATTGGCTAACCCCGCATGCATCATTTTTACAACTTATTCTTGATTTCTTGTATTGATTATAGTTTTCTCCACAACACTTTAAATGACCATTTTAAAACAATTTCTGGTTCAGTTTTTTGCCCTGATTCAAATAATATAAGTCTTGAAATGATTTGAGGAGAAAAAAGTTCAACTCTAAAATATCAGTAAGGGGTATACCTTATGATAAATCGAATTTTTCATTTTTCGTAAATTAAGCATTTAAACATATTTAAAATGACATTGAATAGTATATTATATACAACCAATGTTAAAATATACCAGAAAAAGGTTATACGTAAAAAAATCGAATTCTTCATTGAAAATCATAGTACGAAAATGCTATCAGATTTGCTCTATCTCTTCTAATAACGGAGATAGCGTATAACTTTTTTATTATTGGTAAATGAGTAATTATATTATTAGTTTCTGAAAATATGGAATAAATGACACAAGTTACACCCCTTTACACCGTTCATACCAATAATTTTATCTCAATAAATTTTAGTCACAGAAATATTCATTTTTGAAACTTAATGTAAGTTGCAAAAATGAAGTGCATATGGTTAGCATGGTAACGATGATATGTAACAAATTACTTAATTGTTTCTTGCTTTACACAATCGTTTTACTTCACCGAAAAGGTTAACCATGGTGTACCTCATAAAAATGTTACATTTTCTTGCAATATTGGCTAACCCCGCATGCATCATTTTTACAACTTATTCTTGATTTCTTGTATTGATTATAGTTTTCTCCACAACACTTTAAATGACCATTTTAAAACAATTTCTGGTTCAGTTTTTTGCCCTGATTCAAATAATATAAGTCTTGAAATGATTTGAGGAGAAAAAAGTTCAACTCTAAAATATCAGTAAGGGGTATACCTTATGATAAATCGAATTTTTCATTTAATAACGGAAATAGCGTATAACTTTTTTATTATTGGTAAATGAGTTATTATATTATTAGTTTCTGAAAATATGGAATAATTGACACAAGTTACACCCCTTTACACCGTTCATACCAATAATTTTATCTCAATAAATTTTAGCCACAGAAATATTCATTTTTGAAACTTAATGTAAGTTGCAAAAATGAAGTGCATATGGTTAGCATGGTAACGATGATATGTAACAAATTACTTAATTGTTTCTTGCTTTACACAATCGTTTTACTTCACCGAAAAGGTTAACCATGGTGTACCTCATAAAAATGTTACATTTTCTTGCAATATTGGCTAACCCCGCATGCATCATTTTTACAACTTATTCTTGATTTCTTGTATTGATTATAGTTTTCTCCACAACACTTTAAATGACCATTTTAAAACAATTTCTGGTTCAGTTTTTTGCCCTGATTCAAATAATATAAGTCTTGAAATGATTTGAGGAGAAAAAAGTTCAACTCTAAAATATCAGTAAGGGGTATACCTTATGATAAATCGAATTTTTCATTTAATAACGGAAATAGCGTATAACTTTTTTATTATTGGTAAATGAGTTATTATATTATTAGTTTCTGAAAATATGGAATAATTGACACAAGTTACACCCCTTTACACCGTTCATACCAATAATTTTATCTCAATAAATTTTAGCCACAGAAATATTCGTTTTTGAAACTTAATGTAAGTTGCAAAAATGAAGTGCATATGGTTAGCATGGTAACGATGATATGTAACAAATTACTTAATTGTTTCTTGCTTTACACAATCGTTTTACTTCACCGAAAAGGTTAACCATGGTGTACCTCATAAAAATGTTACATTTTCTTGCAATATTGGCTAACCCCGCATGCATCATTTTTACAACTTATTCTTAACCTAACCCCAGACTAACCGCAGGTTATGCAACTTAATTAAAAGAGCAATTATTTTATTTTTACTGAAGTATAAAACTTCCACGTGCTACCTGGATATATGTATTTGGACATACCCCATCTCTACTGAAAAGTACAATTAGCTAAGTGTGAAAATGTGGTCGAAATAAACAACTGAAATCATGTACTGTTTCTGTAAAATATCTCATGTAAAACATCACATATAACCTTAGCTTGTATATATTTGCAGAGCTAACACATAGTTGAATACAAATGTAAAACAGATTCTACTCTAATACTGATAGGTACAGAGATAGTGCACCGATGGTAGCGTGTTTTTGCCACTTAATACGTTCTAACCGCGGCTAACCACAGGCAGTGCAACCTAATTTTGAAGGAATTTTTTTCAATTTTATAATACAGTAAAACTTGATTATAATAGCCTAATTGAGGCTCAGGGGCACACTACGTTAGAACTGAAAAGTACAGGCATCCAGTTGTTGGAAAACTGGTCGAATTTGACAACTGAAAACGAGTGCGTTTTTTAAAAAAAATTAAATAACTTCAAAAATACTCGACTAAATTTAATGATATTTTCAGATTTTGTCTCATTTAGTGATAGATATATACCAACAGAATATGAGCATAGGCAAAAAATGAGCCCCTTCTTTAAAGCCTTCAGGTGGCAAACATGGATATTTAGGTTGCATACATGAAAATTAAACTGCAAACATGAATTTTTAAGTTGCAGAAACTGTTACATTAAGTTGCATACATGACAATTAAGTTGCAAAAATGACACATTAAGTTGCATAAACTATTAAGTTGCAAAAACATTAACCATAAGTTGCAAACATGACACATTAAGTTGCAAACATGGCAGATTAAGTTGCAATAATGACCGCGACGATAACCCTAACCCTAACCCTAACCCTAACCCTAACCCTAACCCTAACCCTAACCCTAACCCTAACCCTAACCCTAACCCTAACCCTAACCCTAACCCTAACCCTAACCCTAACCCTAACCCTAACCCTAACCCTAACCCTAACCCTAACCCTAACCCTAACCCTAACCCTAACCCCCTAACCCTAACCCTAACCCTAACCCTAACCCTAACCCTAACCCTAACCCTAACCCTAACCCTAACCCTAACCCTAACCCTAACCCTAACCCTAACCCTAACCCTAACCCTAACCCTAACCCTAACCCTAACCTAACCCTAACCCTAACCCTAACCCTAACCCTAACCCTAACCCTAACCCTAACCCTAACCCTAACCCTAACCTAACCCTAACCCTAATTAGCGTCGCGAATGGCGGTTAGACCCCTTTTTGCAACTTAATAATTTTATAGTACCCTTATGAGGTTTTAGTACGTTAGGGTTAGCGTAAATATATAAAAAAGTCGTGGTTCGTGCTTAGAAGTATATTGTCCGTAAATTTTGTTAGGATATCTCAACTATTTCATCTAACCGTGGTATAACCGTGTAAATTTTGGTCAGTAATGCAATAATTTATCTTGTTATTTGTTGAAGGTTAGAGGCGGTTAAGGGGCGTTCAATCCGGGGTTAGATTCATATAACATGGTTCTAAGCGATTTTTAACCCTTCCACGCGTTAAAAAGCTCAAAAAACGGCTTCTGGAAAAAGGTCCTGTGTCGGTGTATATCCTCCAAAAAAGAGTTTGTCTCAGACCTGCCAATTGAAGTAAAAAAAAATTTGGCAACTTAGAAAAGTATTTTTTCCTTGCTTGATCTTAACCCTATATACCTCAAAAGTTGCTAAATTTTGTCTATTATGAGCATGCAAAACGATTAAGGAATGCCTTGTTTATTTGATAAAGATATCGAAAATTTTGCTACCCCCTCCGTTATTTTACATAAGCTGGAATAAGTTGCAAAAATGACAAAAATTCACAAAAATCCGGAAAGTTTACATTTGAATATCTCAGGATTCCTTCAAGGTATCATTTCCATCTTTGATTAGATTATAGAATATGCATAATGCTTTCGGAAAAGCATCATAGTTTAAGCATTTTTCGTTGTAAGGACATCAACCCTAGCCTATGTTTTTTCAGTTTAAGTTGCAAAAATGAAAAAAGAGGGGGTCAGTCTAGGGTTGTGCTAGGGTTGCATAGTAAAATTGGAATATGAAAAAAACCTGGCAAATTGGCAAATACTACGCACAATGCACTACATGTTGGTACAAAAACAATGGGTTTTTTCACTTTGGAAAGTGAAAATATATCTAATCATATCTCGAAGAACAGATTCAATTAAGTTTGCAAAAATGACAAAAAAATCCAATATTTAAACAGTTATATCTTAGCGGAACATTAGATACCTTATTGTAGTTTGTTAGATTAAAGAATGTAAAAGCGACTTTATAAAACATATATAATAAAAGCATTTCCTTTCAACAAGACACTGAGCCGAGGTTATTTTAAAGCAGTTTAAGTTTGCAAACATGAAAAAGTGGGGGTCAGTTTATGTGTTAAGTTAGATTATATAGAAAAGATTCAATTATCAATGAAACGTTTTTCCTACATACAAACTTCATATTACACAATCATTTCAGTAAAGAAAATATTAAGGGTTTGCCTTTAGAAAGTTGCATATTATTCTAGCCCTGGCATCTAGTTTTTCCAACTTAATCTGTTTAAATGTTTATGACTTAAGTTTATATATATTATTTTGAAATACCGAAGGTAACGTTATTTCTTGGCAACACAACAAATATACTACGTGTTTAAACTTGTTTTATTATGGTATCGCCTTTTGATATGATAAGGGTTAGCTCTTCAAATTTGCAACTTAAATTTCATAAAGGGGGTAGACCTGCGGTTAAGTTAGGGATAATCTTAAAAATCAAAATATCAGAGAAAATCTTGTTTTTCTAAGCAGCAAGTATAGTACACTACGTTTTAGCTTAATAACATTGACTCATCTACTATGGATAGACAGATAAAATCCTAACCCCTATACATCGTTTTTGCGACTTAATTTTAGTGATAGGGTCAAGCGAAATAATGTTTGTGTTTTTTATGTAAAACAAAACAAATTCACAGCCTATTTATATGTTTAAATATATATAGAATAACCTATATTTTGATATAGTTGACGTTGGAATATCGCCCTTGAAATTGAAATGCTAGAGAGATAGAGAAAATTTAAAACTGTATTCAAAAGAGTAAGCCTAGATTATGCTAGAATACCTCTATTAATGATTATATCGCACTAAATTTAATATGTACAAACAGTTTAAATTCATTACATTTCAGTGAGTAAAATATTGTAGAAATTTATATGTATAGACAGATTAAATGGCGTATAATGCTGCGAAGATTCGCAATGTCTGCGTACAAATAAAATGCATATCATCCCAAACTTCAATTATGAAAAAACTCTTTTATATTTTTACCAAATTAATGATATAAAAAACCTAACCACAAGGTCTCCATGTTTGCAACTTATTTTGATTAAGTGTCAAAATGGCAACAATAGGTTAGAAAACAGACTTACATTTGCGAGTTAGAACCATTTTAATGTACATATGGACTTAATGAATTAAGAAATTTAAACATTTTTTATGGAAAATGTATTTATTCATGTATATAACCATCAATAATCATTAACCCTGACTTTGTCAGTTTTGCAACATAAATTAAGATTACGTTGTAACATGATGAACTCAGTGGTTAGATGTTTTATGTGTTTTAATGGTAGTGATATAATCGTTTCTTTGATTTAAATTAAAATATATAACTGATCTCATTAACTGTTACCTGAAAATTACTGAAATGTGTAAAATTTTGGCATTCCCAATCTAACCCTATAGTCTTCAGTATGCAACTTAAATAGACTACAAATATGTTGCAAAATGATGTTGCAGTGGTTAGAACTTTTACTCTCCATTGCTGTTTCCAACAATGACGAATGATGTTTGTACATTGACCAGGATATGTACATGTATGTATCAGTCAAAAAAGAAGTCATATAAAGTCGTAGGACAACAAATATCACAAAATGATATTTATTATAATGAGTATTCAAAATACATGTTAAAGGATACACTGAAGCCCTATATAAAATTTTCTAACCTTGCACTGGCAACAATATGCGCTTTATTAACCATTAAAAGCAGCTGGAAACACTTAAAAAATAATCATATGTATCTGGAAACTCTTGACAGATTCGGAATCTTCGTTGAAAATCATAGTACGAAAATGCTATCAGATTTGGCCTATCTCTTCTAATACGGAGATAGCGTATAACTTTTTTATATTGGTAAATGAGTTATTATATTATTAGTTTCTGAAAATATGGAATAATTGACACAAGTTACACCCCTTTACACCGTTCATACCAATAATTTTATCTCAATAAATTTTAGCCACAGAAATATTCATTTTTGAAACTTAATGTAAGTTGCAAAAATGAAGTGCATATGGTTAGCATGGTAACGATGATATGTAACAAATTACTTAATTGTTTCTTGCTTTACGCAATCGTTTTACTTCACCGAAAAGGTTAACCATGGTGTACCTCATAAAAATGTTACATTTCCTTGCAATATTGGCTAACCCCGCATGCATCATTTTTACAACTTATTCTTGATTTCTTGTATTGATTATAGTTTTCTCCACAACACTTTAAATGACCATTTTAAAACAATTTCTGGTTCAGTTTTTGCCCTGATTCAAATAATATAAGTCTTGAAATGATTTGAGGAGAAAAAAGTTCAACTCTAAAATATCAGTAAGGGGTATACCTTATGATAAATCGAATTTTTCATTTTTTCGTAAATTAAGCATTTAAACATATTTAAAATGACATTGAATAGTATATTATATACAACCAATGTTAAAATATACCAGAAAAAGGTTATACGTAAAAAAATCGAATTCTTCATTGAAAATCATAGTACGAAAATGCTATCAGATTTGCTCTATCTCTTCTAATAACGGAGATAGCGTATAACTTTTTTATTATTGGTAAATGAGTAATTATATTATTAGTTTCTGAAAATATGGAATAAATGACACAAGTTACACCCCTTTACACCGTTCACACCAATAGTTTTATCTCAATAAATTTTAGCCACAGAAATATTCATTTTTGAAACTTAATGTAAGTTGCAAAAATGAAGTGCATATGGTTAGCATGGTAACGATGATATGTAACAAATTACTTAATTGTTTCTTGCTTTACACAATCGTTTTACTTCACCGAAAAGGTTAACCATGGTGTACCTCATAAAAATGTTACATTTTCTTGCAATATTGGCTAACCCCGCATGCATCATTTTTACAACTTATTCTTGATTTCTTGTATTGATTATAGTTTTCTCCACAACACTTTAAATGACCATTTTAAAACAATTTTCTGGTTCAGTTTTTTGCCCTGATTCAAATAATATAAGTCTTGAAATGATTTGAGGAGAAAAAAGTTCAACTCTAAAATATCAGTAAGGGGTATACCTTATGATAAATCCAATTTTTCATTTAATAACGGAAATAGCGTATAACTTTTTTATTATTGGTAAATGAGTTATTATATTATTAGTTTCTGAAAATATGGAATAATTGACACAAGTTACACCCCTTTACACCGTTCATACCAATAATTTTATCTCAATAAATTTTAGCCACAGAAATATTCATTTTTGAAACTTAATGTAAGTTGCAAAAATGAAGTGCATATGGTTAGCATGGTAACGATGATATGTAACAAATTACTTAATTGTTTCTTGCTTTACACAATCGTTTTACTTCACTGAAAAGGTTAACCATGGTGTACCTCATAAAAATGTTACATTCCCTTGCAATATTGGCTAACCCCGCATGGATCATTTTTACAACTTATTCTTGATTTCTTGTATTGATTATAGTTTTCTCCACAACACTTTAAATGACCATTTTAAAACAATTTCTGGTTCAGTTTTTTGCCCTGATTCAAATAATATAAGTCTTGAAATGATTTGAGGAGAAAAAAGTTCAACTCTAAAATATCAGTAAGGGGTATACCTTATGATAAATCGAATTTTGCATTAAATAACGGAAAAAGCGTATAACTTTTTTATTATTGGTAAATGAGTTATTATATTATTAGTTTCTGAAAATATGGAATAATTGAAACAAGTTACACCCCTTTACACCGTTCATACCAATAATTTTATCTCAATAAAATTTAGCCACAGAAATATTCATTTTTGAAACTTAATGTAAGTTGCAAAAATGAAGTGCATATGGTTAGCATGGTAACGGTGATATGTAACAAATTACTTAATTGTTTCTTGCTTTACACAATCGTTTTACTTCACCGAAAAGGTTAACCATGGTGTACCTCATAAAAATGTTACATTTTCTTGCAATATTGGCTAACCCCGCATGCATCATTTTTACAACTTATTCTTAACCTAACCCCAGACTAACCGCAGGTTATGCAACTTAATTAAAAGAGCAATTATTTTATTGTTACTGAAGTATAAAACTTCCACGTGCTACCTGGATATATGTATTTGGACATACCCCATCTCTACTGAAAAGTACAATTAGCTAAGTGTAAAAATGTGGTCGAAATAAACAACTGAAATCATGTACTGTTTCTGTAAAATATCTCATGTAAAACATCACATATAACCTTAGCTTGTATATATTTGCAGAGCTAACACATAGTTGAATACAAATGTAAAACAGATTCTACTCTAATACTGATAGGTACAGAGATAGTGCACCAATGGTAGCGTGTTTTTGCCACTTAATACGTTCTAACCGCGGCTAACCACAGGCAGTGCAACCTAATTTTGAAGGAATTTTTTTCAATTTTATAATACAGTAAAACTTGATTATAATAGCCTAATTGAGGCTCAGGGGCACACTACGTTAGAACTGAAAAGTACAGGCATCCAGTTGTTGGAAAACTGGTCGAATTTGACAACTGAAAACGAGTGCGTTTTTTAAAAAAAATTAAATAACTTCAAAAATACTCGACTAAATTTAATGATATTTTCAGATTTTGTCTCATTTAGTGATAGATATATACCAACAGAATATGAGCATAGGCAAAAAATGAGCCCCTTCTTTAAAGCCTTCAGGTGGCAAACATGGATATTTAGGTTGCATACATGAAAATTAAACTGCAAACATGAATTTTTAAGTTGCAGAAACTGTTACATTAAGTTGCATACATGACAATTAAGTTGCAAAAATGACACATTAAGTTGCATAAACTATTAAGTTGCAAAAACATTAACCATAAGTTGCAAACATGACACATTAAGTTGCAAACATGGCAGATTAAGTTGCAATAATGACCGCGACGATAACCCTAACCCTAACCCTAACCCTAACCCTAACCCTAACCCTAACCCTAACCCTAACCCTAACCCTAACCCTAACCCTAACCCTAACCCTAACCCTAACCCTAACCCTAACCCTAACCCTAACCCTAACCCTAACCCTAACCCTAACCCTAACCCTAACCCTAACCCTAACCCTAACCCTAACCCTAACCCTAACCCTAACCCTAACCCTAACCCTAACCCTAACCCTAACCCTAACCCTAACCCTAACCCTAACCCTAACCCTAACCCTAACCCTAACCCTAACCTAACCCTAACCCTAACCCTAACCCTAACCCTAACCCTAACCCTAACCCTAACCCTAACCCTAACCCTAACCCTAACCCTAACCCTAACCCTAACCCTAACCCTAACCCTAACCCTAACCCTAACCCTAACCCTAACCCTAACCCTAACCCCTAACCCTAACCCTAACCTAACCCTAACCCTAACCCTAACCCTAACCCTAACCCTAACCCTAACCCTAACCCTAACCCTAACCCTAACCCTAACCCTAACCCTAACCCTAACCCTAACCCTAACCCTAACCCTAACCCTAACCCTAACCCTAACCCTAACCCTAACCCTAACCCTAACCCTAACCCTAACCCTAACCCTAACCCTAACCCTAACCCTAACCCTAACCCTAACCCTAACCCTAACCCTAACCCTAACCCTAACCCTAACCCTAACCCTAACCCTAACCCTAACCCTAACCCTAACCCTAACCCTAACCCTAACCCTAACCCTAACCCTAACCCTAACCCTAACCCTAACCCTAACCCTAACCCTAACCCTAACCCTAACCCTAACCCTAACCCTAACCCTAACCCTAACCCTAACCCTAACCCTAACCCTAACCCTAACCCTAACCCTAACCCTAACCCTAACCCTAACCCTAACCCTAACCTAACCCTAACCCTAACCCTACCCTGACCCTACCCTACCCTACCCTACCCTAACCCTACCCTAACCCTAACCCTAACCCTAACCCTAACCCTAACCCTAACCCTAACCCTAACCCTAACCCTAACCCTAACCCTAACCCTAACCCTAACCCTAATTAGCACCGCGTTCTAACCCTAAGTTACAAGTATGAAAATCAATTTTCAAACCTAATTTTCAACCATTTAGTTTGAATTTCATCCTGTTTTCGATTTGGATAAATGAGTAGTTATTAGTACTTTAATTTAACACCTCATAACTATTTTTAAATAAACGTTTACTATGGGAGGGTAAGGTATTTATGAATTTTGTAACTTAATCCATTTTCGGCTCCTGTCAGGGGGTTAGAAAATGTTTTTTTCAGTTTTCCAGGGGGTTAGGCGAACCCCCTAATCTAACAGCTTTACAATGCGCTATCTAAACTTTAAATTTGGCTTTATTCAGAAATAGCACTGGTGGGTATACCCCACCATATAGAGGCAAATTTTGAAAATCAGGTTTCCTATTGACTTTGGTTTAAAGTCTATAAAATTTTTATTTGAAGGAGTATCGACACACAATTTTCACTGTCAGATGCACAATTGATTTCTACACAAACTCCTGAAAACGGATTTTTGATATCATGCCTAGAAAAAAAATTATTCAAAAATTCTGAACATAGTCCATTTTGTCCCAAAAGTGTAATTAAGTTACAAACCTGAATTTTAAGCTGACCCCACTTATGTTTGACTGTTAATATCTTATAAACTATATATCTTCTCGCTACAATTTTGATGCTGGAAGAAAGTAGAAGCATTGCACTTTAATCTAACAGATTCACTTTATGAACTCTGAAGTTTTACCCCCAAAATTAGGTACTGTACCTGAGTCATATTTGTAACTTAAAACAATCTGGATGATTATGCTCATGTACGAGGTCATTTTATCGAAAACTGTAAATGTTTAATTTGTGTTTCATAAGCATTTTTATTCTGCATCTTTTGATATAAACATGGTTTCTCTATGCCTATTAGTTACAAAGATATCTCAAGAAAATTGTGTTCCACCAAAAATTTCATATTTGTAACTTAAAAAGGGTGGGTGTATTTGAAAAATTCTATTAATTATTTGGATACTCATATACAGAATCTATTTGTTCAGATGAATAGTTCATATAATAGTGCACATATTAAACGAAAATAGAAGAAATTTACTTGATGAAAAATACAAAATTTTGCAGTGGTAATTTTGACAAAATAATCTTCAAAATGGACATTTTTTCAAGATGTTGCATCTTTTCAATTTTCGTCAAAATGATGTCAAATCGGGTAAGGATGTTCTTTGTCACTATATAAATGGCCATGCAACTTACCCCCGAAACTTGATTAATATTTTGTCTGTACTAGTCGATTGAAATATAACCCCCACTTTGGTTTTTGCCTAGGGTTACGTGTTTTTTACAGAGATATCTAAACGGCACTTTGCAAAATAATACTTCTTTATATTAAGCATCTTTTCCCTGTTTAACTAAGCTCCTAGATAGAATTCTCAATTTTTGAAGCATTTAAATTTTCAAAGCAAAATCTTTTGTAACATCAAGATTTTACACTTTTGAGATCAAATTTCTTTTCAGACATATCCAATGACATATGGACTTCATTCTGAGTTTTTTAATTTCTATGAAAGACCTTTTCTTTTCCATATTTCATCCTTACCCCCATTTTTTCAGATTTGTAACTTAATTGGGTAAGACATTGAAACAGTTAATTTTTTTAAGTCAACGAAGTGATATAGGTCTCATTTTTACATATCTTATACTTTTTTGCATGTGGTAACCGATGGATGTAAAGCAAAATATAAAATGTATTTGCATTTTATTTAAAATCAATACAAATTTAAGTCTAAATACAAGATGATATTACTTTTAAACTTTTTATGTTAGGCGCATATCTTTTACACGATATGATAAAGTAAAAGCATTGTGTTACGTTATAACCTATTTCAAATAATAACTTTAGATAAATTTTCGATAAGACAAATACACATAGAAAATTACAAGTTACCTAGGGTTACAAAGAATTCGTTGTAATTTCGGTTACAAAATGACAACAAATGAAGAATGGAAAACGCATTATCCATTAAGAATGTTAGGTTGGTTATAAATTAAAATTTAATGGATTTATTTATGTTAAAAAATTATACAAATTAAGTTACAGATATGAAGTTTCTGCGGTTAGGTATAAATATTTTTATATTATGATTTTTTGTGATAAAAACTAGTTAAATCAAAAGAATAGTATATGGCTGAACAGTTTAGATTGTCTTATCTATGAAATAACATACCCTGTGTATGGAAAATTGTAACCGCGACCAGTTCATATTTGTAACGTATTTTTCTCGAAAACAAAGAACTAATAGCATATTGTCTTTTTTCACTCTACGATGAAAAATTCTTTTTAAAAAATTAAAATCAGGAAATGGACTTGTGGTCATTTGTAGATAATATAACAGTTTGTGATCAAAGCAAACATAAAAACATTAAAATAGATAAAACAAACCCATATAGAACAACACAAAATACCCTTTTCTTTATGTTATTTCGGTTCACAAATTACAGGCAACGAAGATAGGTTAAGGCTTAAAACATGCAGCATATTAATGCCGTTATAATACAACATTAAATGACAGTATTTATGTCACGAATTTTAATTATTAAGTTTCAAATTTGAAGTATCTGCGGTTAGATATAAAATCTTTCAAAAAGATGGTATAATCCGGTGAAACCGGTTGAATGAAAATAAAAGTACATAGTTGAAAAGTAAATAATGGTTAATCCATAAAATAACATTTATCATTTATCTGTTAATGTCGTGGTTGAGACAGGGTTAACGTAAAAATATTTTTTAAAATTCTGCCAAAAATTCTGGACAACTGTACTTATGCAACCTTGACATAAATCATGTTAGTTAGATGGTAAAAAAATATTGAAGCCTCAAACAAAAAAAAAACTTATGACGTCTTTGTCTTTGAGAAAACAATTGAAATGGTGTGTTTTCTCTCCTAGATTTGAGACTAAATATAAGTATGTAAACGCATTTCGTCATAAAACATATTAAAGTCCTAAACCTGATACCCCTGAAATCATGCCTTTTAGGTTACAAAAATGAAAATACTGCGGTTAGAGTTTTTTTTAAAGATTAATTTGGTTTAGAAACGCAAACTAACTGGTAGATGATGATCAATATTCTTCTTTTTAATATCCAATTGACATCAAACCTTAGATCACGATATTAAAACTATTATAAGCGATCTCCCTTATTTAAAGAGATAGAGCAAATTTGAATGCATTTTCATACTATGATTTTCAATGACGAGTTCAAATCTATCAAAAGATTTTAGGTGCCGTTGGTCAATTCCTAAATGTTTCCCATGGTGCCTAATCTGATTAAATGGTTCATATTCATTTCAAATTCCCTCAAAAATTTGAAAAAATGTTATTATCTTTGTTAAAAATGCAAAATAATATATACGTTTAATTATATTTTACATATATGTGGAGACAGTCATAATTCAAGTCAAATGTAATTCTCTAATATATGGATAATGCAGAGGGAAAATATTCCAGTAAACGTAAATTTTGTGACTTAAATTATCACAGATGCAATACGAAAAAACATGTTTTAACCGTTGCTGTTCAAGGCATTTCTTTGACTATTTTGTTTTTGTTATGCCTTTTAAAACTCTCCAACAACCAGTTCTTTATCAACATGCAATCTTCCGAAATGTTATTCATACGGAATCGGGTCAAAATATTCTTAAATTGACATACTAAAGTTATTCATGTAGAATGAAAACAAATTAAGTTACAAATATGATGTATCCGCGGTTAGCATTTTTGGAGTAGAAATTTATGTCTGAAAGGAATCAAATTACTGATTTAATTAGAACAATTGCACCTCTTTCAAATTCAAAACAACAGAATACCAACGCGATAAAATTAGATACGATATAAGCTATCTCAGTAGTTAGAAGAGATATCTCAATTTTGATAGCATTTTCATACTAAGTTTTTCGACAAGCTATTTGAATCTAAAACTTTAAATATTTAATAAATAACTCTTCTTGTCTCATACAACGAAAAAATAGCAAAGTTATAGAATTTATTCGGCTTCAGCTCAGTAGATACAAAATACAGATTCTTTACTCCATGCAGCATGTTCACACTAAGTATTTTGACCAAAAATATGAATATGAAACTCTAAGTTTTTGTTAAACAAATGTTTTGTTTTATGATCCCTGGTGTTACTGTTACCATTTAAAGTCAATAACAATCTTCATTAACTCTTAGAAATAAAGATATGTGGTTCAAATACGACAATTTAATGAAAAATAGACGAAAAAGTTTGTAAGAGTATTTCTTACGCAAAACTGTAATTTCCTTTTTAGTTTTTTATAATTTTAGAATTATTCATCACTGATTTTATAATTTAAGTCATTTTATAGTTCTTTATCACAAATTTTATTTTTGGTATATTTTTTTTATTTTCGTATATTTTGTTTTTGTTGAAAAAAATTATTTACGTTTAATCAAAAAATTAATTATATAGGGGGGTGTAGCTTGACGAAAAACATGTCCTTGATTTTTTTCAATCTTAAAATGCAATGTTTAGACCTAACCCCGTCCTAAAAATGACCTTTATTATGTTACAAATGTGAAGTGGAAAGGGTTAAAATTCTTAACATCATATTTATTAAGATATGTCTTTGAAAGTTTGATATAATGTTTAAAATATGTCCATAAAGGGATATACATCGAAAAAATTACGAAATTTCATCAGGTTCTATATGTAAAACGGGGTCAAAAATGAGGTGGATTATGTTACGAATGTGAAGTGGCGGCGGTTAGAAAAGTTAACAACCAAGCAGTTATTTTAAATTTCCAAAAAAATTGAACTGATGCATAACAGATCAAGGTTGATGAAAATGCATCAAAACTAATTGTAACTACAAAAATCAGCCTACAAACCTAAAAAAATCGATTAAATCTTAATTCAAAGAAATATCGGAATTTCGCTTTATCAATCATCAGTATGTCCAAGAAACGAGACATGTACGTATTAAAATTTGTAAAATCGGTTAAAAACTACTTAAATTCACTGATTCAAAAATGCAACATAAAGTGACTTTGGAGACCCATATCTCAAAAAGTATTCGATATTTTTTAAAGATTTTAACGCTGATGTTACTAGTTTTTAATGCTCTTTTTGAATATCAATACGAAAAAAAACTAAATTTAAGGCAAAAATTTGCTCCAAAAATTATGTTACAGGTTTGATATTTAAGTTACCAACATGAGTCACACATCTGATATTTAGGTTACAAATATGATTAATATGGTTACAATTTTGATATTAAGTTACCAACATGAAATGAGGTTACATACATGAAATTTAAGTTACCAACATGAAAAAAATAAGTTACAAATAGGATAAATATGTTACAAATCGTGTACTGGTGCTAACCCTAACCCTAACCCTAACCCTAACCCTAACCCTAACCCTAACCCTAACCCTAACCCTAACCCTAACCCTAACCCTAACCCTAACCCTAACCCTAACCCTAACCCTAACCCTAACCCTAACCCTAACCCTAACCCTAACCCTAACCCTAACCCTAACCCTAACCCTAACCCTAACCCTAACCCTAACCCTAACCCTAACCCTAACCCTAACCCTAACCCTAACCCTAACCCTAACCCTAACCCTAACCCTAACCCTAACCCTAACCCTAACCCTAACCCTAACCCTAACCCTACCCTAACCCTAACCCTAACCCTAACCCTAACCCTAACCCTAACCCTAACCCTAACCCTAACCCTAACCCTAACCCTAACCCTAACCCTAACCCTAACCCTAACCCTAACCCTAACCCTAACCCTAACCCTAACCCTAACCCTAACCCTAACCCTAACCCTAACCCTAACCCTAACCCTAACCCTAACCCTAACCCTAACCCTAACCTAACCCTAACCCTAACCCTAACCCTAACCCTAACCCTAACCCTAACCCTAACCCTAACCCTAACCCTAACCCTAACCCTAACCCTAACCCTAACCCTAACCCTAACCCTAACCCTAACCCTAACCCTAACCCTAACCCTAACCCTAACCCTAACCCTAACCCTAACCCTAACCCTAACCCTAACCCTAACCCTAACCCTAACCCTAACCCTAACCCTAACCCTAACCCTAACCCTAACCCTAACCCTAACCCTAACCCCCTAACCCTAACCCTAACCCTAACCCTAACCCTAACCCTAACCCTAACCCTAACCCTAACCCTAACCCCTAACCCTAACCCTAACCCTAATTATCGTTACAGGGTTAGGGTTAGAAATTTTTTCGTCATTTATGTAACTTGACTTTTCAAATTCATAATTCATGCCTTTAAAATATTTTTTTTTGTTTGTTGCAGCTTGATATCGATAAAACTCATTAAAATATACAATCTAACACTTAAAACGTTTCTAACCCTCTAGTTTTACCCATTGAGGGTTAGGTTCCTAAATTTGGCGGGTCATTTATGTAACTTAATCAAATGCTCTTCTAAAATTTTTGAATATAGGGGGTTAGAGCTGATTTTTTTGTTAGATTAGGGTGTTTTCCTAACCCCACATGTTTATTCTACCCATTTCTCTAACCCCCGCCCTCTAGAAATCACTCCCTGCCGAGGACGTACTAAGTGGTATACCCCACCAAATGAGTAAAAATTTTGAAATTATGATTTCCCTATACTTTCACTAAGGGTTAGCTATCTCACTTATTTTTTAAGGTATAGATACATAGTTTATATTGCCAAATGCGGAAAAAAGATGTCTATCCAGAACAGAAATCCGTTTTTCAATATCTTTTTTAACAAAAAAAATATTAACTTTTTTTCACCCATACCTCAAACTCTGAAAATCTTGCCTAAGTTACATAAATGACGACCCCCCTACATGCTCAACCTGTTATAACTTTTTATTGCTTTGTGATATTTTACTAATGTTTACGAATTTGAAGACTATACATTGGCCTATTGGAAATAGGTCTTAAATCTTAAATTATGTAAGAAAACAGTATCAACCCTAGCCTCTCAATATCGTCATTTATGTAACTTAATCAATTTTTAAAGGTTTTCACCTAGGGTTGATGGTTAATTTTAAGATATTGCCAAGGGGTTGGTATCAGTTTTAAAGCGTATAAAAAGATCTATCTTTGGTATCAAGAAATCTTCTGTCCTTCATTTGTATGCTTGGAAAAATGTAAAAGTTCAATTTGTTCTTAAATATCATTTATGTAACCCATTTATTGGCAGTAAATTTTAAAAATGTCTTATAATTCAAACAATAGCTTTTTCAGAATAATTTTTATTTGAGGCAATACTAGGCATATTTATCTCTTTTTACCAAAAATTCTAAATTCTATCTCACTTCAATATATGATAATAATCCATTTCAAATTTGTGGAAATTTTGCCAAAAATCTTCAATTTTCCGACACTCGTCGTTTGCTCAATTTTTGCAAAGAAAATATAACAAATATTTTAAATGAAACGTTATATCACAATTAACAGCCATGCAACATACCCTGGGTCTCTGGTGATTATTTCAGAGATGATAACAGTTCAAATTTAACCCTAAATTTAACCCTACGTCTAGGGTTTGATAGTTTTCTTTGAAATATCTTCAAGTAAATTTGATAATAAATACTATTCAATAAATGCAGTTATAGCATTTGTTTTTAGAAACTTTTCTCTATGATTTCATATTTTTTTTGCTCTTCAATTTTAAAGAAATAATATGTTTTTTCTCACAAATAATAATTGTAATTTAGATTTTTTTATACATACATGTAGTGTGATTTTTTTATTAATTTTTAATAAATCTACAGACATAATTTTGCTATTTTGAACATAAATTTTTCTAACCGCGAAGTTGTCATTTTTGTAACGTTAACATCGTATTGATAAAAAACATATTTTTTAAATTTGAACATAATATATTTCATGTTTTTCTATATCGAAATTGATTTATGTACTTGAAACTAACCTATAGTTTATCGAATTTTAATTACTATCAATACTTTTTGTATTTTCTATATCAATACAATTAACACATTCAACTGTGCATAACTCTTAAAAAAATAAAGAATGCAGCTTCAAATTGTGAAAGGAAGTTGTTTCATGCTATTTCTACAAAGGATAATTTTCAAAAAACCATCCTAAATTGGTTTATGCTATCGTGACGTTTTAAAGAAAGGTGCAGAAATCACCTAGGGTTTTAATTAAATACATCATTGACTGACACAATATTAATATATACAGCGGGTATAGCTACTGGCCTGATGGAAAAACAAGTTTTTTTGATTGAAACCAAAAGCCTTAAATTCGAAATCAAACTTTAAAGTTTAACATTTTAAGGTTACAAAAATGAAGATTTCGCGGTTAGGCATATATTCATTCAAACGCTATGAATATCATTATGCATATAATTTAAATCAATAGTATTATACATATAATAATGGAATAAATTGCTATTTCAAAGTAAACTCATCGTTATTTTGTCAAAAATGTCTAACCGCATCAATATCATTTTTGTAACTTAATTTTTACGTTACAAAAATGATATTTCTGCGGTTAGAAATTTTTACATCTAAAGTGCTTTAAAATGAAAATATAAAATTATCTCATCATATTATATCTTATTATATCAATTTAAAGTATTTGGAGCATGTAATACGTAGTGTTTGAACGAAAAAATGTCTAACCGTAGAATCATCATTTTTGTAACCTATTCTAAAATATAAGTTACAAAAATGACAATGCCGCGGTTAGCTGATTTAAGTCATTTCAAAAAGGATTTAAATGTGTTTTAATATTAAAATATTTGTAATGTAAAGGGGTTATTTGGAAACATATGAAAAACCCTTTAAATTCTATCATTTGAGACTTTTATACGCTATCTCCCTTATAAGAAGAGATAGAGCGATTCTGATAGCATTTTCATACTATGATTTTCAATGACAAATTCAAATCCACCAAAAGATATCAAGTACAATATATCATTTTTAAAATGTTTTTTATGATGCCTAGTAGTGATTTAATATGGATTTTCAATCTAAATTGCATCAGACTCTGAAATTGTGTATCACCATAGACCGGTATAGAGAAAACCTAAAATCTTATATTGTGAAAAAATCATTTCAGTTATTCTTTTATTTTTTTGAAGTATTGTTAGGTATTAAATACAATTACTTCATACCAAATCTGAACTTAATCTGTGCAATATTGTAGATTTTATGACCTAAAATGATGTAAAATTTTGAAAATTCTGTATCGCCTTAGACCGGTATAGGAAAACTAAGATCCTATATTTTGAAAAAAATTACAGTTATTTATTTATTTCATTTCATGTATTGTTTGATACTAAATGCAGTTACTTCATACCAAATTTGAACTTAATCTAAGCAATATTGTTGATTTTATAGCAAAATGATATAAAATGTTGAAAATTTGTATCGCCTTAGACCGGTAATGGGTAAATCTAAAATCTGTGATTTTAAAAATATCATTACAGTTATTCATTTATTTAATTTTAGTATTGTCAAGTACTAATACAGTTACTTCATACCAAATTTGAACTTAATCTGGGCAATATTGTTGATTTTATAGCAAAAATGATATAAAATGTTGAAAATTCTGTATCGCCTTAGACCGGTATAGGGCAAATCTAAAATCTGTGATTTTAAAAATATCATTACAGTTATTCATTATTTAATTTCAAGTATTGTCAAGTACTAAATACAGTTACTTCATACCAATATGAACTTAATCTGGGCAATATTGTTGATTTTATAAGCAAAAATGATATAAAATGTTGAAAATTCTGTATCACCTTAGACCGGTATAGGGCAAATCTAAAATCTGTGATTTTAAAAATATCATTACAGTTATTCATTATTTAATTTCAAGTATTGTCAAGTACTAAATACAGTTACTTCATACCAAATTTGAACTTAATCTGGGCAATATTGTTGATTTTATGCAAAAATGATATAAAATGTTGAAAATTCTGTATCGCTTAGACCGGTATAGGGAAATCTAATCTGTGATTTTAAAAAATTATTCAGTTATTCATTTATTTATTTCAAGTATTGTCAAGTACTAAATACAGTTACTTCATACCAAATTTGAACTTAATCTGGGCAATATTGTTGATTTTATAAGCCAAAATGATATAAAATGTTGAAAATTCTGTATCGCTTAGACCGGTATAGGGCAAATCTAAATCTGTGATTTTAAAAAATTATTACAGTTATTATTTATTTATTTCAAGTATTGTCAAGTACTAAATACAGTTACTTCATACCAAATTTGAACTTAATCTGGGCAATATTGTTGATTTTATGAGCCAAAATGATATAAAATTTGAAAATTCTGTATCGCTTAGACCGGTATAGGGCAAATCTAAAATCTGTGATTTTAAAAATATCATTACAGTTATTCATTTATTTAATTTCAAGTATTGTCAAGTACTGAATACAGTTACTTCATACCAAATATGAACTTAATCTGGGCAATATTGTTGATTTTATGACCTAAAATGATATAAAATTTTGAAATTCTATATCCTTAGACCGGTATAGGGAAAACCTAAGATCCTATATTCTGAAAAAATATTACAGCTATTATTTATTTAATTTCAGATATTGTTAGGTATTACTTACAGTTACTTCATACCAAATTTGAACTTAATCTAAGCAATATTGTTGATTTTAGGACCTAAAATGATATAAAATTTGAAAATTCTATATCACCTTAGACCGGTATAGGGCAAACCTTAGACTGTCATTTTGATAAAAAACAACATGTGATTGATTACACAAAACGTATAACATGTTACAGCGGATGAACAATAATTAAAAAACAAAATCAATACCTTTTTCTTGATCATAAAAACTTTATGGTTACAAAAATGACGATGTTGCGGTTAGAAGGTTACCACTGAAAACTAAGATAAAATAGGTAAAACTTTGTTTATATGCTTTAATGCTCAAAACGCGCAAACGTTAAATCATTTTATCAATAATATCAATTGAATATCAAAGATATTTACTAACCGCAGAAACTTCATTTTTGTAACTTGATTTAAATGTTACAAAAATGATAAATCTGCGGTTAGGATTGAAACCGTCTTAAACGATAGAATTTTAGGGTTTTTTATTTGTTTTGAAACAACCCTTTTTATTACAAAGATTTTAATATTAAAACACATATAAATCCTTTTTAAAATGACTTAAAACACCTAACCGCGGCATCGTCATTTTTGTAACTTATTTTAGAATAGGTTACAAAAATGACGATTCTACGGTTAGACATTTTTACGTTAAAACATTACACATTACATGCTCCAAATACTTTAAATGATTTAATAAGATATAATATGATAAGATAAATTGTTTTATCTGTTTAAAACACTTTAGGATTGTAGAAAACTTCTAACCGCAACAATATCATTTTTGTAACGTTAAAAAATAAGTTACAAAAATGATGATTCTGCGGTTAGGGTTGAAACAGTCTTAAATGATAGAATTTAAAGGGTTTTTCATTTGTTTCGAAACAACCCTTTTTCATTACAAAGATTTTAATATTCAAACACATTTAAATCCTTTTTAAAATCACTTAAAAAAGCTAACCGCGGCATCGTCATTTTTGTAACTTATTTTAGAATAGGTTACAAAAATGACGATTCTACGGTTAGACATTTTTACGTTAAAACATTACACATTACATGCTCCAAATACTTTAAATGATTTAATAAGATATAATATGATGGATAAATTGTTTTTCTTTTTAAAGCACCTTAGGATTGTAGAAAACTTCTAACCGCAACAATATCATTTTTGTAACGTTAAAAATAAGTTACAAAAATGATGATTCTGCGGTTAGGGTTGAAACAGTCTTAAATGATAGAATTTAAAGAGTTTTTCATTTGTTTCGAAACAACCCTTTCATTACAAAGATTTAATATTCAAACACATTTAAATCCTTTTTAAAATCACTTAAAAAAGCTAACCGCGGCATCGTCATTTTTGTAACTTATTTTAGAATAGGTTACAAAAATGACGATTCTACGGTTAGACATTTTTACGTTCAAACATTCACATTACATGCTCCAAATACTTTAAATTGATTTAATAAGATATAATATGATGGGAAAAATTGTTTTATCTGTTTAAATCACTTTAGGATTGTAGAAATCTCCTAACCGCAACAATATCATTTTTGTAACGTTAAAATTAAGTTACAAAAATGATAGTGCTGCGGTTAGAAGTTTTTTATGGTCCTATAGTGTTTTTAAATGAAAAAAACAATTTATCCATCATATTATATTTTTAATCAATTTAAAGTATTTGTAGCAGATTATATGTAGTGTTTAAACGAAAAAATGTCTAACCGTAGAATCATCATTTTTGTAACCTATTCTAAAATAAGTTACAAAAATGACGGTGCCGCGGTTAGCCGATTTAAGCCTTTTTGAAAGGATTTTAAATGTGTTCAAGTTTTAAAATCTTTGATATGAAAAAGGATTGTTTCGAAACATATGAAAAACCCTTTAATTTCTTTGATTTTAGACTGTTTTAACTCTAACCGCAGACTTATCATTTTTGTAACTTATTTTTTTACGTTACAAACATGATAATTGTAGGGTTAGTCCAATACATTTTTATTACATTAGATTTTGGCGATTTTTTTCTAATTTTCAATACATCCTTACCAAAATATCGATTAAAAAATATTCTGTTCTATAAAGACAACTTTTATTTTGAGCAAAAAATCTGTAAGGGGTACCCCTTACGAAATTTTATAAAAAAAAATTTTGTTTTTTTTTTAACTAAAACATGTTTGTTTGATTATATTGATGTATCAGAGACTATAAATGACCTTGCATTGTATCTAATTTGGGTAATTTTGATATTTAAGTTCAATTTCTCTTTCATTTTTATGGTTTTTGTTCATTTTTAGCACAGAACCCTATCAAAATGGTGCATCTTTTGAAATGTACACATAATCCACTAAAAATAGTTGGATTGTGTATAATATAGGACATATTTTATAATAAAAGTACCTTTCATTTCTTGCTGCAACAATGATATGAAGCAGTAAAAGTTAAGGTCAATTTCTCTTTCAATTTAATAGTGTTTTGTACATTTTTAAGCACAAGACCTATCAAAATAGTGCATCTTTTGATATGAACAGATAATGCACTTAAAAGATGGTTGGATTGTCTATCATATGGGTTATATATTGTCTAAAATACCATTTTATTTTCGATTTTTCAGACATGTGAATGTTAACATTACAAGTACGATTCTACAATGTGTTTGGATGACGATCTGATAAGATTATCATACTAGCCATCGTTTAGAATATCCTAATATTAAAATTACAATTTATACCAGCTTAAAAATTGTAGTTTCTTCTTTTTCAAATGTATCAATACAATTGAGTTACAAAAATGACGTTACCGCGGTTAAGATTTTTTAGGTCTAATTTAATGTTTTAAACACACAGTAATAGTGTATGAATTAGACAATTAACCGTTTTGTCATACTGTGGTAAAATTCTTATTAGAAATTAAAATTGCAAAAATTATAAGGTTTCGTCATCTGAAAATAATACATATCAATTTAAACAATACTTTTCATTGATTGCTTAAACAAACTATTTGAGAATACTATTTAACGTACAAATTGTTAAAAACCATCTTACAAATAAAAGTTTGCGTACTTATGGCACATTTGTGGCAAATGTTATGAGGTGAAAAATTCATCTTGGTCGTTTAACAAGATAATGTATATATTAAGATCAATAATAAAAAAATACATAATAAACTGTTTGTTTGAAGCCAAGGGTTAGATTATTTCTTATAAAACTAGGTAAAAAACCGACCTTGATTAAGTTACAAAAATGACTGTACCGCGGTTAAAAATATTTACATAGTATTCTATAGTAAACCACTTTACAAACATGATATATTGACAGCCGGTAATGCATTTTATTATACTAACAAAAGAACATAAAAATCGACATCTTCAATGTTTTAAAAGACTCTCAATATCGGGTTGATTAAGTTACAAACATGAAAATCTGACGGTTAGAAAAGGGTTAACATAAAAACCCAAGAAAAGTTGTCGCGCTTTTGTGTTGTTAAGCAATTTATATCGTTTTACTTTAAACTTCGTCAGGGTTAGGACTCATATTAATACTTAGAGGTCAAACCAAAAAAAATTGATAACAAATTTGTTTTCTAACAAATCGAGCTGAAACTTGGCAAAATAGTAAAGAGGTTTATAAAGATTAAGTAGACAAAGTTTTTTCTTTCGAATTTAAGGATAAAGGGGAAATTTTAGCTAACCGCGGAGCGTCATTTATGTAACTTTAAGAGATTTCGTTTGGTCATATCTCGGTCAAAAAGTGATCTTTTGAAAAACGGAAAAGAATGTCCACCCGCGTTTAGAAAGCACTTTTTTATGTCTTAAACAATCCAAAATTGAAAATTTTGTCTATCGTTACATAAATGACATGAGTTACATAAATGATATTTGGGTTACATTTGATGATTATTTAAGTTACATAAATGATAATTTAGGTTACATTAATGATATTTAAGTTACAATAATGACAGTTACGGTTACAATAATGATGTGAGTTACAATAATGAGCGCGCCGGTTACAAAAATGAACCGCAGGGTTACAAAATGAAAATTATGGTTACAAAAACGACGGTTACCGTTACATAAACGTCCGTAACGATAACCCTAACCCTAACCCTAACCCTAACCCTAACCCTAACCCTAACCCTAACCCTAACCCTAACCCTAACCCTAACCCTAACCCTAACCCTAACCCTAATTATCGTTACGAACGTTTATGTAACGGTAACCGTCGTTTTTGTAACAATAATTTTCATTTTTGTAACGCTGCGGTTCATTTTTGTAACCGTAATCGTCATTATTGTAACTCACGTCATTATTGTAACGGTAACTGTCATTATTGTAACTTAAATGATCCTTTATGTAACTTAAATAATCATTTATGTAACTTAAATAATCATTTATGTAACTTAAATAATCATTTATGTAACTTAATAATCATTTATGTAACTTAAATAATCATTTATGTAACTTAAATAATCATTTATGTAACTTAAATAATCATTTATGTAACTTAAATAATCGTTTATGTAACTCATGTCATTTATGTAACGTTAGGCTAAATGTTCAATTTTTGATTATTTAAGACATAAAAAAGTGCTTTCTTTACGCGGCAAGACATTTTTTCCGTTTTTCAAAAGATCATTTTATGACCGAGATATGACCAAAAGAAATCTATTAAAGTTACATAAATGACGCTCTGCGGTTAGCTGAAATTTCCCCTTTATCCTTGAATACGAAAAAATATCTTTGTCTATTTAATCTTTATAAACTTTTTTTATATTTTGACAAGTTTCAGCTCGCTTTGTTAGAAAACAAACTTGTTATCACTTTTTTGGTTTGATCTGTAAGCATTGATATGAGTCCTAACCCTGACGAAGTTTAAAGTAAAACGATATTAATTGCTTAGCAACACAAAAACGCGGCAACTTTTCGCGAGTTTTTATGTTAACCCTTTTCTAACCGTCCGATTTTCATTTATGTAACTTCATCCACCCGATATTAAGAGTTTTAAAACAATGAAGATGTTGATTCTCGATGTGCTGTTTTGTCTGGTATAATAAATTGCACTCTCGGCTGTCAATACATCATGTTTGTAAAGTAGTTTCCTATGGAATACTATGTAATTACATATTATACCAGTTTTTATTTTACAGCACTAGACGGCCGTTTCGGAATACAATTCCTCATCAGTAGTGCTTTGACCAAAATTTTGAAACCAAAATTATTTTAAAGATGATGAATAGCTACCCAAAGGACCAAAATATATTTTACAAAATTAAGCCAAGGAAATACTTTGCATGAGGGAGTATACCTTATTTTTTGAGAAATTTCAAATTTTTACTTGCAGGAAATTTAGACAATTATAGTATATTTCTGACAATAATACGAAATTATTGCCTACTGAGTTGGTGATATCCTCGGGGCACCGAGGAAATATTTTTAACCGCGGTACAGTCATTTTTGTAACTTAATCAAGGTCGGTTTTTTTACCTAGTTTTTGAAGAAATATTCTAACCCCTGGCTTCAAACAAACAGTTTATTATGTATTTGTTCATTATTGATCTTAACATATAAATTATTTTGTTAAACAACAACACGAAGAAATTTTCACCTGAAAACCATTACCTCAAATGTGCTATAAGTACGCAAACTTTTATGTGGAAGATGGTTTTTAACAATTTGTACGTTAAATAGTATTTTCAAATAGATTGTTTAAACAATCAATGACAAGTATTGTTTAAATTGATATGTACTTCGAGATGACGAAACAATATAATTTTGCAATTTTAATTTTCTATTACGAATTTTACCACGTTATGACAAAACGGTTAATTGTCTAATGCATACACTATTACTGTGTGTTTAAAACATTAAATTATACCTAAAAAATCTTAACCGCGGTAACGTCATTTTTGTAACTCAATTGTATTGATACATTTGAAAAGGAAGAAACTATACAATTTTTAAGCTGGTATAAATTGTAATTATAATATTGAGGATATTCTAAACGATAGACAGTATGATAGTCTTTTCAGAGCGTCATCCAAACAAATTGTAGAATATACAAATTATGCAAGATCCTGGACACAAAATAAGAACCAATATAAAAAAATAAATCGTAATTTCTAATGTTAACATTCACATGTGGAAAAAATCGAAAATAAAATTGTATTTTAGACAATATATACCTCTCATGATAGACAATCCAACCATGTTTTAAGTTCATTATCTGTCCATATCAAAAGATGCACCATTTTAATAGGGTCTTGTGCTAAAAAAGGCAAAAACACCATTAAAATGAAAAAGAAATTGAACTTAAATATCAAAACTACCCAAATTAGAGAAAATGCAAGGTCATTTATAGTATCTGATACATCAATATAATCAAACAAACATATTTTAATTAAAAAAAAAAACAAAAAAAAATTTGTAAAATTTCGTAACGGGTACTTCTTACAGATTTTTCGCTCAAAACAAAAGTTATCTTTATAGAACAGAATATTTTTTAATCGAAGTTTTGGTTAAAAATGTATTGAAAATTAGAAAGTAATTGCCAAAATCTAATAAAAATGTAATGGACTAACCCTACAATTATAATTTTTGTAACGTAATAATTAAGTTACAAAAATGATAAGTCTGCGTTTAGAATTTAACAGTCCTAAATCAAAGAAATTAAAGGGTTTTCATATGTTTCGAAACAACTCTTTTCCATTACAAAGATTTTAAAACTTGAACACATTTAAAATCCTTTCAAAAAGGCTTAAATCAGCCAACCGCGTCATCGTCATTTTTGTAACTTATATTTTAGAATAGGTTACAAAATGATGGTGTTTTAAGTCATATTAAAAAGGATTTATATGTGTTTTAATATTAAAATATTTGCAATAGAAAGGGTTGTTTCGAAACAAATGAAAAAACCCTTAAATTCTATCATTAATGACGGTTTCAATCCTAACCGCAGATTTATCATTTTTGTAACATTTAAATCAAGTTACAAAAATGAAGTTTAAAAAATATTTTTGATATCCAATTGATATTAATTGACTTATATAGAATCTTATGTTTTCCCTATACTGGTCTAAGGTGATAAAGAAATTTCAAAATTTTAAATCATTTTAGGTCATAAAATTAACAATATTGCCCAGATTAAGTTCATATTTGGTATGGAATAACTCTATTTAGTACTTGACAATACTTGAAAATAAATAAATGAATAACTGTAATGATATTTTTAAAATCACAGAATTTAGATTTTCCCTATACCGGTCTAAGGCGATACAGAATTTTCAAAATTTTACAACATTTTCGGTCATTAAATCTGCGATATTGCTTAGATTAAGTTCAAATTTGGTATAAAGTAACTGCATTTACTATCTAACAATACATGAAATGAAATAAATAAATAAATGTAATGATTGTTTTCAAAATATAGGATCTTAAGTTTTCCCTATACCAGTCTTAAGCGATACAGAATTTTCAAAATTTTATATCATTTTAGGTTCTTAAATCAACAATATTGCTCAGATTAAGTTGTAAATTTGGTATGAAATATCTGTATTTAGTACCTAACAATACTTGAAATTACATAAATGAATAACTGTTATGATATTTTTTAAAATCACACATTTTAGATTTGCTCTATACCGGTCTAAGTCGATACAGAATTTTCAACATTTTTCACCATTTTAGGTCATAAAATCTACAATTTATATTGCACAGATTAAGTTCAGATTTGGTTTGAAGTAATTGTAGTTAATACCTAACAATACTTAAAAACAAATAAAAGAATAACTGAAATGATTTTTTCACAATATAAGATTTTAGGTTTTCTCTATACCGGCCTATGGTGATACACAATTTTCAAAGTTTTACATCATTTTAGGTCATAAAATCTACAATTTAAAGGGTTTTTCATATGTTTTGAAACAACCCTTCTCCATTAAAAAGATTTTAGTAATAAAATACACTTAAATAATTTTCAAAACGACCTAAAGCAGCTAACCGCGGCATCGTCATTTTTGTAACTTATTTTATAATAGGTTACAAAAATGATGATTCTACGGTTAGACAATTTTTCGTTCAAACACTACATATTACATGCTCCAAATACTTTCAATTGATATAATAAGATATAATATGATGCGAAAATTTTATTTTTTCATTTTAAAGCACATTAAGATTGTAAAAATTTCTAACCGCAAAAATATCATTTTTGTAACGTAAAAATTAAGTTACAAAAAATTATATTGATACGGTTAGACATTTTTTGATAAAATAGCGATGAGTTTATTTTGAAAAAGCAATTTATTACATTATTATATGTATAATACTATTGATTTAAAGTATAAGCATGATGATATTCATAACGTTTGAATGAATACATGTCTAACTGCGAAATCTTCATTTTTGTAACCTTGAAATGTTAAACTTTAAAGTTTAATTTCGAATTAAATGGCTTTGATTTCAATAAAAAAACTTCGTTTTCCATAAGGCCGGTAGAATATCTGCTGTATATATCAATATTGTGTCAGTCAATGATGTATTTAATTAAAACCCTAGGTGATTTCTGCACCTTTCTTTAAAACGCCATCATAGCATAAAATAATTTAAGATGGTTTTTTTGAAAATTATTCTTTGTAGAAATAGAATGAAACAACTTCCTTTCACAATTTGAAGCTGCATTCTTTATTTCCTTAAAAGTTATGCATAGTTGAATGTGTATTGTATTGATATAGCAAAAACAAAAAGTATTGATAGTAATTAAAATTCGATAAACTTAAGGTTAGTGTCAAGTATCAAAATTAATTTTGATATCGAAAAACATGAAATATATTATGTTAAAATTTGAAAATATGTTTTTTTTATAACAGTTACTACGATAATAACGTTACAAAAATGACAAATTCGCGGTTAGAAAATTCTTGTTTTAAAAATAGCAAAATAATGTCTTTAGATTTATTAAAAAGTAATATTATAATCACAATATATGTAGGTATGAAAAAAAATAAATTACAATTATTATTTTGTAAGAAAAAATAGGGTTAAATTTAGGGTTATATTTGAACTTTTATCATCCCTAAAATGATAATTTTCAAAAAACCATCTTAAATTCATTTATGCTATGGTGGCGTTTAAAAGAAAGGTGCAGAAATCACCTAGGGTTTTAATTGAATACATCATTGACTGACACAATATTGATATATACAGCGGATATTCTACCGGCCTGATGGAAAACGAAGTTTTTTTTATTGAAATCAAAGCCATTTAATTAGAAATCAAACTTTAAAGTTCAACATTTCAAGGTTACAAAAATGAAGATTTCGCGGTTAGACATTATTCTTTCAAACGCTATGAATATCATAATGCATATACTTTAAATCAAAAGTATTATACATATAATAATGTAATAAATTGTTTTTTCAAAGTTAACTTATCGTTATGTTATCAAAAATGTCTAACCGCATCAATATCATTTTGTAACTTAATTTTTACGTTACAAAAATGATATTTTTGCGGTTAGAAATTTTTACAATCCTAAGGTGCTTTAAATGAAAAAATAAAATTTTCCCATCATATTATATCTTATTATATCAATTGAAAGTATTTGGAGCATGTATTATGTAGTGTTGGAACGAAAAATGTCTAAACGTAGAATCATCATTTTTGTAACCTATTATAAAATAAGTTACAGCAATGACGATGCCGCGGTTAGCTGCTTTAGGTCGTTTTAAAATTAATTTAAGTGTATTTTAATATTTAAATCTTTGTAATGGAAAAGGGTTGTGTCGAAACATATTAAAAACCTTTAAAATCTATCTTTTAAGACTGTTTCAACCCTAACCGCAGACTTATATTTTTGTAACATTTAAATCAAGTTACAAAAATGACGATGCCGTGGTTAGCTGCTTTAGGTCATTTTAAAAATGATTTAAATGTGTTTTAATATTAAAATCTTTGTAATGACAAGGGGTTTTTTGGAAACATATGAAAACCCCTTTAAATTCTATCATTTTAGATTGTTATACGCTATCTCCCTTATAGGAAGAGATAGAGCGATTCTGATAGCATTTTCATAATATGATTTTCAATGAAAAATTCAAATCCACCAAAAGATATCAAGTACAATATATCATTTTTAAAATATTTTCTATGATGCCTAGTAGTAATTTAATATGGATTTAGGGTTAGAAATAGAATGAAACAACTTCCTTTCACAATTTGAAGCTGCATTCTTTATTTTCTTAAAAGTTATGCATAGTTGAATGTGTATATTGTATTGATATAGCAAAAACAAAAAGTATTGATAGTAATTAAAATTCGATAAACTTAAGGTTAGTGTCAAGTATCAAAATTAATTTTGATATCGAAAAACATGAAATATATTATGTTAAAATTTGAAATATGTTTTTTTTATAACTACGATATTAACGTTACAAAAATGACAAATTCGCGGTTAGAAAATTCTTGTTTTAAAAATAGCAAAATAATGTCTTTAGATTTATTAAAAAGTAATATTATAATCACAATATATGTAGGTATGAAAAAAAATAAATTACAATTATTATTTTGTAAGAAAAAATAGGGTTAAATTTAGGGTTATATTTGAACTTTAATCATCCCTAAAATGATAAATTTCAAAAAACTATCCTAAATTCATTTATGCTATGGTGGCGTTTTAAAGAAAGGTGCAGAAATCACCTAGGGTTTTAATTGAATACATCATTGACTGACACAATATTGATATATACAGCGGATATTCTACCGGCCTGATGGAAAACGAAGTTTTTTTATTGAAATCAAAGCCATTTAATTAGAAATCAAACTTTAAAGTTTAACATTTCAAGGTTACAAAAATGAAGATTTCGCGGTTAGACATATATTCTTTCAAACGCTATGAATATCATAATGCATATACTTTAAATCAAAAGTATTATACATATAATAATGTAATAAATTGTTTTTTCAAAGTTAACTTATCGTTATGTTATCAAAAATGTCTAACCGCATCAATATCATTTTTGTAACTTAATTTTTACGTTACAAAAATGATATTTTTGCGGTTAGAAATTTTTACAATCCTAAGGTGCTTTAAAATGAAAAAATAAAATTTTCCCATCATATTATATCTTATTATATCAATTGAAAGTATTTGGAGCATGTATTATGTAGTGTTGGAACGAAAAATGTCTAAACGTAGAATCATCATTTTTGTAACCTATTATAAAATAAGTTACAGCAATGACGATGCCGCGGTTAGCTGCTTGAGGTCGTTTTAAAATTAATTTAAGTGTATTTTAATATTTAAATCTTTGTAATGGAAAAGGGTTGTGTCGAAACATATTAAAAACCTTTAAAATCTATCTGTTAAGACTGTTTTAACCCTAACCGCAGACTTATTATTTTTGTAACATTTAAATCAAGTTACAAAAATGACGATGCCGTGGTTAGCTGCTTTAAGTCATTTTAAAAATGATTTAAATGTGTTTTAATATTAAAATCTTTGTAATGACAAGGGTTTGTTTGGAAACATATGAAAACCCCTTTAAATTCTATCATTTCAGACTGTTATACGCTATCTCCCTTATAAGAAGAGATAGAGCGTTTCTGATAGCATTTTCATAATATGATTTTCAATGAAAAATTCAAATCCACCAAAAGATATCAAGTACAATGGATCATTTTTAAAATATTTTCTATGATGCCTAGTAGTAATTTAATATGGATTTTCAATATAAATTGCATCAAGATTCTATCATGACAAATGTAATAAGTCAGATTTGTTACATATAGATAGTGTATTTTCAGTAGAACATTTAAGCAAAAACTTTTAATTTTCTTAGTAAATCATGTCATTTCAATAAATTGAGGTGTCTTACCTTGATTTTATGACCTAAAATTAAATAAAATTTTTAATATTCTCTATAATCTTAGACTTGCATAGGACAAACCTAAGATCTTATACTTTGAAAACATTCATTACAGTTATTGATTTATTTAATTTACAATATTGTTAGGTACTAAACACAAATACTTCATACCAAATTTGAACTTTATCTGAGCCATATTGTAGATTTTATGACCTAAAATGATGTAAAACTTTGAAAATTGTGCATCACCATAGACAGGTATAGAGAAAACCTAAAATCTTATATTGTGAAAAAAATCATTTCAGATTTTCTTTTATTTGTTTTCAAGTATTGTTAGGTATTAAATACAATTACTTCATACCAAATCTGAACTTTATCTGAGCCATATTGTAGATTTTATGACCTAAAATGATGTAAAACTTTGAAAATTGTGCATCACCATAGACAGGTATAGAGAAAACCTAAACTCTTATATTGTGAAAAAAATCATTTCAGATTTTCTTTTATTTGTTTTCAAGTATTGTCAGGTATTAAATACAATTACTTCATACCAAATCTGAACTTAATCTGTGCAATATTGTAGATTTTATGACCTAAAATGATGTAAAATTTTGAAAATTCTGTATCGCCTTAGACCGGTATAGGGCAAATCTAAAATCTGTGATTTTAAAAATATCATTACAGTCATTAATTTATTTAATATTTAGTATTGTTAGGTACTAAATACAGATACTTTATACCAAATTTAAACTTAATCTTAGCAATATTGTTGATGTTTTGACCTAAAATGATAAAAAATTTTGAAAATTCTGTATCGCCTTAAACTGGTATAGGGAAAACCTTAGATCCTATATTTTGAAAAATTCATTACAGTTATTTATTTTTTATTTCATGTATTGTTAGATACTAAATGCAGTTACTTCATACCACATTTGAACTTAATCTAAGCAATATTGTTGATTTTATAGGCAACAATTATATAAAATGTTGAAAATTCTGTATCACCTTAGGCCGGTATAGGGCATTACAGTTATTCATTTACTTAATTTTAAGTATTGTCAAGTCCTAAATACAGTTACTTCATACCAAATATGAACTTAATCGGGGCAATATTTTTGATTTTATGACCTAAAATGATATTAAATTTTGAAAATTTTATATCACCTTAGACCGGTATAGGGCAATCCTAAGATCTGTCATTTTGAAAAAAAACATGTGATTGATTTAACTACAAAACGTATAACATGTTTACAGCGGATGAACAATGATTTAAAAAACCATAAAATCAGTACCTAATTTTCATGATCATAAAAATGTCATGGTTACAAAAATGACGATGTTGCGGTTAGAAGGTTTCCATTGAAAACTGAGGTAAAATAGTTAACACTTTATTTATATGCTTTAATGCTCAAAACGTCAAACGTTAAATAATTTTAGTCAATTAATATTAATTAATATTAAAGATATTTTTAATCGCAGAAACTTCATTTTTGTAACTTGATTAAAATGTTACAAAAATGATAAATCTGCGGTTAGGATTGAAACCGTCTTAAATGATAGAATTTAAGGGGTTTTTCATTTGTTTCGAAACAACCTTTTCTTTTACAAAGATTTTAATATTAAAACACATAAAATCTTTTTTAAAATGACTTAAAACACCTAACCGCGGCGTCGTCATTTTTGTAACTTATTTAAGAATAGGTTACAAAAAGGATGATTCTACGGTTAGACATTTTTACGTTACACATTACATATCACATGCTCCAAATACTTTAAATTGATTTAATAAGATATAATATGATAGGATAAATTGTTTTATCTTTTTATGTTTTGGTAACCTATTCTAAAATATAAGTTACAAAAATGACGATGCCGCGGTTAGCTGATTTAAGCCTTTTTTAAAGGATTTTAAATGTGTTCTAGTTTTAAAATCTTTGTAATGGAAAAAAGTTGTTTCGAAACATATGAAAAACCCTTTAATTTATTTGATTTAGGACTGTTTTAATTTCATGATGCGCTGAAACTAAAGAAAAACATAAATATATACTTCGCAAGAGAATAAATCTTTAACTGCCAAATTAATTCAATCGCACACAAACAAAGCGCAAAAGTCATCAAGAAACCGACACAAAAGTTGTTTAGTTTTTAAGACTTATACACAGCATCGTAGCATAGTAGCTTATATGATAGTTACAAGGTTTAAGGTCGTAGTTAAAGTATGTTCGAAAATGTGACAACTGTGTGTCTAGCCTCTTTCCAGAGTTTAAATGCTATATAAATTTAGATTATTTGTGGATTTGATGAATTATGTTTTTCCTGTGTTGTTTTTTTTTTATTATGTATATGGTCAATTACTGACTACTGTTGTTGCAAACATGAGAGTCTTACCCTCCCCATCCAATAATTAACTCGGGCTTATTGTCATACTGAAGTTCAAAGTAACTATAGCCAGTGTGTAGTAGCGTTAGTTTTATGTAGTTAAATTAGTGTTGGTTAATTAAGTGTTTTAATCTAAATTAATTAAATTGTTTAGTTCAGAGGTAATGTTCCGGGTAAAACAGGTAATTTTATTAAGTTTAGTCTTTACTTACTTTGGTTAGTTAGCAGCGGGATACGTAAGCTATTTCCCTTGTTTTGACCATTGGTCTCATTGGTCAATTTATTCAGGTCATATATACATTTGAAATTCATATACAAGGACAGCAGCCACGAATTGGTCATAACATTTTCTTTGTTAAAATGGAGCTTCTCCAATTCATCTTTAAGGTAAGGATATTATTATTTTAAGCTTAAACTCTTACTTTATATTAAATTTAGTATTTTGTATTATTTAGGATATTTTAGCATTTTCTGTTAGACCCGGCATTGCGCGTTCTGCTACATGTACCTTTGTTTAAAACCTTTTCATTCTACTAATAATCACGACCTGTATGGATGTTTAAATGGGTGATTACATAACTACATTAATATAAACCTAGATAATGTATATATATATATTTTATAAATAACGTGTTGTCTGACTATAACAGTGTCAGATTAGTGTTTGAGGTACGAAATGTGTAAACAAATCAAAGGTCATTATTTAGTCCGTTTGTTTTTATACACACATTTTGTCTATGTATGTTAAAGCCTATATTGTATTATATGTTTAGTAAAATCACGGGCTATAACATTATCTCATTTTAATCGCTTTACTGACTCTATATTTACACATACAATTGTTTCTTTACCTAGGTCATGGTTTAGAGTCAGTCCAGTATCTCGTGTTTGATTTTGTGAGGACACGCACCTAGATCCACATTCTGGTAGGTAATATATGTAATTTGTATTTATGTTCAGTGTGGAATAGACTGGTATTTATTTTACTGTTTATAACGCTATTTTTCATCCAGTCTAATTTATGTATTAAATGTCTATACATAGTGTTTTTAATATACATATATACCGTTTGGTAACAATAATATAAAGTGTGTTGTTGTATTGTGTGTATTCGTTGTTATGCCAATGCTATAAAGTATATAGAATGTGTGATTTTATGTAAATATTATGGTGCATGTAATGTATGTGCATTGTTAAATAATTATATTGTTTTATGTAATTTTATATGTTATACTTATTGTGTGTATTGTATATTTTTTAGGGTGCTTATTGGAGATCCCATCATACCCTAGTTTTCATTAAATATGACTTTGCCACTTCAATATATAAACATATTTGAACCCAAACAGTCCGTGTTCTTATTATTTATACCGGGAAAACACGTCTATTACATTGGCGCCAACGTTGGTTTAGTCATATAACTAGGGTATGGGATCCAGACCGGAAGTCGTCGTCTGCATGTTTTGATGTATGAAGTTCAGGAATTAGGTCAACCACTGTGCTTGTATACAACGTGAATGGAAGATAATCGGTGGAACTACGTATAGTTACATGTCGTGAATATACACCAACTAAAGATTATAGGTAAAGTGGTAGCAGCAGTTAAGATAAATTGATTAATTCTGTTTGTATATATTGACTAATTTTGATGCATATTTGTTTATTTTTGAATGACATTGATTTGATTGATGTTGTATCAGTGACATTTGTCTTTGTGTTATCACTGTGTTATATGTGTATTTGTAATTTTGTGTTTTTTTTGTGATTTATTTGCAGCTAATTATTTATTATTTATTTTGCTATTATTTTGTGTTTGCTTTATTGTGTATTTGTATGAGTATTTGGTGTTCCCTATTTTTTATAATTTTTTTGTTGTTCTTGGGTATAGAATTTGTGTTATATCTGTAGTTGTTTGTGAATAGTCAAACAGTGCGGATGTTCCCCTAATTTATTTTTCTTATTTTTTGCTTTTTATTTATGTTTGGTTAGCTTACATGTGTGTGTTTGTGTTCACGGCATTACTAACATTAACCATTAGCAGTTTTTTCTCTTCTTCTTTCATCCGGTAATGCGCATTTTTTTACCATGGGTAATATTGGTAAATGCAACACATAGTACTAAGTAATTAAAATGTACTATATCATATCTTAATTGCATGTAGGTACATTGAGTAATAACAAAACCAAAATACAGTACTTAATGGTGTACTGTATCACATTAATTACAAAGAGGTAGGTATTGCGGTAATTAGCTTATTAGTATTAGTATTTTTTTATTATTACTACTTAGTTTTAATTAGTTTAATTATGTGGTAGTTATTAAGTTAGGGTTAGCTTAGTTTAGTTAAACGCCCAATTTACCGATACTTACGGTTTATTTTACGCGAATTTTTACACCGTGAAACCAACTTGATTAGTTACAATCTACACTCTATTACAAACATCAAGTACTTAAATGCAAAGTTTGATCAACGACTTCACATAGAACATTAATTATAGGACATTGTTCTAGTATTTGACATTTACACTAGTAATTGAGACTAACCTTCGTTATAACAGTATTTTGTGTTCTGAAATAAAGCATTTATTATCAACAACGCTGGGAAATATTGTGGATTCTACGTTGGAATTTATTTGATTTTGTTTAATGTTACGGCTCGTCAATAAAGGAATCCAATGTATTTGCGCAGTGATGATTGAGGGACAAAGTAAGTAATTCACAACGTTGAATGATATCGGTCCGCTAGCAATGTTTGGCAATACTGCGTCATTCTCTACAACGTTGGATACTTTATGCGCTGTACTATAATCCACAACGTTTCAACGTACTCATATTCACAAATAATATCGGAGCATATTACACAAAATAAAATAAAAACAATAGGTTAATTTAAAATTGATTAATTTAATTAAGTTTAATTAAGATAAACCTAATACGGTACCGTTTGAGGACACAAATATTATCAAATTTACACAGGAAGAAGTAAATGTATTTGTCGATCAATTTAAAGCAATGGGAGTCAAACCTAAAGCGGATACACCGGAAGCACTAACGGCATGGATGAAGGATTATTTAAATAGTACAGGACACGCCGATATTAAACCCGAAACTACAGAATTAGTGAGTAAATCTGCGATTGGACAAATTCTGCGGTTACCTACATTTACTTGAGACGATCGTTGCGGTAAAAATGAAGTGTCTTTTATTGAATGGCGTTATCACGTGCGTAGTTTATTAAAGGAACATCTTTATACAAAGGCAGCAATATCAAAAGGGGTTAGGAATTCTCTAAAGGGAGAGGCTGCTGGAGTAGCTAGACGTCTTGGTGCGGACGTGGATTTAAACACAATATTGAGCAAACTCCAAAGCGTTTATGGCTTAGTTGCAAAGGAAGATGATATTCTCGCCGAATTTTACGCTGCGAAACAACGCGACAATGAATCAATTTCGGATTGGGGATGTCGTCTTGAAGATTTATTGGACAAAGCGGTGGAGGAAGGCGCTGTTCTAGAAACCGACGTAAATTCGAAACTGATTAAAATGTTTAAAAAATGAATGAAACACTCTATTAAGGACATATGCGGTCATCTTTTTGATAAGTATACCGATTTCGATCAATTACGGAGAGCTGTACGTCGTGTAGAGGATGAACATAAGGAATTGAAAGGTAAAACCGCACAATCTAAAATGGCGTCTGCTTCAACAGAGAAAGAAACTGATAAGTTAGAGAAATTAGTACAACAGTTGTCGTCAGAAATGAAAACATTACGAGAGGAATTCAAAAAGTACGGACATACTCAAATGTGCAATATGGTCAACAAAACAAACATTTGCAATCAAGACCAGGTCAACGATTCAGCGGTTCAAGAAATTGATATACACAACCACATTTTCAACAATCACAACCCCCCGACCAAGAACAACAACCACAGTTTCCACAACAAATTAATGAACAACAACAACAATTACGACAACAATTAAATGAATGAACAACCGCAACAACAATCACGTGATTACAGAAATCAAGGAAATCAAAACCGTGGTAATTGGCGACAAAATTTCAACAGCACCGCAACAAATTCAGGTCAACGGAATTATAATCAAGAACCGACATGTTACCGATGTGGACAATTAGGGCATTTGAGATATGGTTGTCGCGTTCGTCTAGATTTTTCAAGATCACGTTTAAACGCCAAGATGCCAAATTGCGAAGGGTCATCAATAGGTGGTAACACGAATAGACCCATACAATTTTCAATGAAAGACAAGCCTAAAATACCAAAGAACATTATTGGAGAGTGCACTGAGGCAAATATTTTAGTAAATAAGATTGAAACAAAGCACTTTTAGATACAGGTTCAAATGTGTCAACGATAAGTCGTTCGTTTTACCAAAAACATTTTTGAAGTTTAGAAATGTATCCCTTAAATGATATATTAAACATTGAGTGTGCAGGAGAACAAATGTTACCTTATGATGGTTATATTCAAGTGGATATTGAAGCTGCTGGTATACCATGGTCACGAATACAACAAGGTGTTTTATTAGTTGTGCCTGATAGTAATTATAACAAAACTGTACCTGTAATATTAGGAACCAAAATTTTATGCCATTATATGTCACTATGTCAGGAACAATATGGAACTCAGTATTTACAGTATGCAAATTTACATACTCCGTGGTATTTAGCGTTAAGATGTATAGCACTGCGACAAATAGAACTGAAGAGAAATGATTATGTTATAGGGTTTGTTAAGAGTGCGGAGACTAGAAACATAACAATACCCGCAAATTCACATGTTGTAATTGATGGTTTTATAGATAGGAATCAAAAACAAACATACTTGTCCATTTCCGAATCACAGTCCAGAAGCAAAGTAAAAACTTTGACAAGTTAGAACTGACAAGTTAGGTTAGACACGTGAACTTCCACCAGGGAAGTGAGGCCGGGTGCTCCGGAATGGTAAGCACCTCCTGTTTAGCTAGCTACACCCGTCACGTGTGTAATCAAAATTGTGTGAAAGGAACATGGGACTATGAGACGTCAAATATATCCAAGGCAATCCTGGACAAAGAGACATCAAACTTATCAACAATATCTCTGAGTCAACAATTTATTTGCAAGCAGCCTACTTCGTTGAACAAAACCCCCGTAGTGGAAACAAGCTCTACCATAGCGTAATAATTGGGAAACAAATACCCCATAAGCAGGAGAAGCAGGTATATTGCTGCATAAAAAAGGAAAGTTGACAATAGAAAAATTGAAATCATCACGTTTGTCATAAAGTTTCAAATGTAGCCTTTCGTGTGCGTCATAATTCAGGAATAAGTCTAAATATTAAGCAGAACTTGAGAAATCAGCCGAGGTTTTTATTTTGAGCTCACTAGGATAGATGACATTTACATAGTCTCCAAATTAGGATTGTTAAGAAGCAGAACGTCATTTATGTATCTGTATGTTGAATTGAATGATTTGGCGACAGTTTTCTCCAGATTTAACAAGGAAGTTTGAATATAAAGCGACATGCGCAGTTATGCAAAGCACTGAACATTCAGTATTAAGTGAGGATGTAGACATAACACCATCAGTTGTACAATTTGATAATTACAACATGCAGAAAGTACAGATTGATATTAAAAACGTCACAACTAGAACTGTAGTAATACCACCGAGAGCTTTGATATGTGAAATGCAACCAGTTACAATAGAGGATAACATAGGCAATCATGATATGGATAATAATGAAACACCATTTATATCAATAATGGAGCAGATAAAATTGTCACCGGACTTAACACAAGGGCAACTAAAAACAACACAAAATCTTATTCACCAGTATGAAGAAATATTTTCGAAGGGTGACACAGATATAGGCCACGCAACTTCAGTTAAGCATCGTATCGACTTAACAAATGATATACCGTTTAAACAACGGCATCGCACAAATCCACCGGCTATGTTTGAGGAAATACGTACTCATCTAAAGGAATTGCTAGCTAGTGGCATTATAAGACGATCACATTCACCATGGGCATCAAATGTAGTCTTGGTAAGAAAACATGATGGGAGACTAAGAATGTGCGTGGATTTTCGCCAGTTGAATCAGCGTACCATCAAAGATTCCTATGCGTTACCGCGAATAGATGACATTCTTCACACCTTGGAGGGATCACGTTATTTTAGTGTGTTGGAAATGAAAAGCGGTTATTATCAGGTGGACATTGATGAGGATCACAAAGAACGGACTGCATTTACAGTCGGCCCTTTGGGTTTCTTTGAGCATAATCGGCTAGCGATGGGGTTAAGTAATAGCCCGGCAACCTATCAGAGACTGATAAAGGAGTGCCTTGGAGATCTAAATTACAGTATATGTTGTATTTATTTAGATGATATAATAATATTTGCAAGGACATTTGAAGAACACATAGATCGTCTAAAACAAGTTTCCCAACGTCTGAAAGAATGCGGATTAAAATTAACACCAAAGAAATGTTCTTTCTTGCAACGTAAAGTAAAGTATGTTGGAAATATTGTTTCTGTCGATGGTATTGAAGCGGATCCAGAAAAGAATTCTAAAGTGATCAATTGGCAAACTCCTACAACATCAGAACAAGTCAGACAGTTTCTCGGATTCGCTGGATATTTTCGCAAATTCATCAAAGATTTTTCAAAAATTGCACGAACGCTGAATAATATTATGCCAACACAAAAATCAAAGAAAAAATCTAAAAATTATTCAACTCAAAAATGGAAATGGAATAAAGAGCAACAGGACGCATTTCAGCATCTTAAGGATTTATTGTCTAAACCACCAGTTTTAGGATATGCTATTCACGGATTACCGTTTGAGCTCCATACTGATGCTTGCACGCAAGGTCTCGGTGCAGTACTTTATCAAGAGCAATACAACATCAAACGCGTAATAGCTTTCGCAAGTCGTGGAATAAACAAAGCAGAAAGGAATTACCCAGCACACAAGTTAGAATTTTTAGCGTTTAAATGGGTGATAACTGAGAAATTCCATGACTATTTATATGGCCAACAGTTCATGGTATTGACAGACAATAACCCATTAACCTATGTGTTAACATCGGCAAAACTAGACTCAACAGGACATCGTTGGTTAGCCGCATTAGCTTCGTTCAATTTCAAGATCAATTACCGCCCTGGACGAAATAATAAAGATGCTGACTCACTTTCAAGACTATCAAATAATACCAGTCAAGAATAACAAACAACCGAAATTATTCCAACAGAATCTATTAAGGCAGTTTGTAATGTTCAAGTATCACCTTATATAGAGACTATATGTAACTCAGCCGAAGTAATCGATAGTATCTATCAAGATGAACAGCCTGGTAGTGATGTCACTATGTTTGATTACCGTGATTGGAGGAAATTTCGAAATCAAGATCAAGTGTTAAAGTTTTGGATTAAAGCTGTTGAAAATCAATGTAGACCAAAGAAAGTAACAGACCCAACGACAATATAATTACCATCACTTAAGAAAAATTTCAACTATCTTAAACTTAAACAGGGCGTTTTGTATAGGGAGACATCAACAGATGAAAGTACAACATCACAACTTGTTTTACCATCAGCATTTATAACGGATATACTTCAATCACTTCACGACGACTTGGGACATCCAGGTCGTGACCGTACCATTTCTCTTATACGTGATAGATTCTGGTGGCCTGGTATGTTAAATCACACAGAGGATTGGATTAAAAGATGTGGAAGATGTTTGAGGAATAAATCTCAGGATTCAAAAGCTCCGTTGATAAACATTACAACAGTGCAACCGTTAGAACTCGTTTGTCTAGATTTTTTAACATTGAAAACATCAAAAGGAGGATATCAAAATATTTTAGTGATTACCGACCACTTCCCACGTTACGCTCAGGCGATTCAGACAAGGAACCAAACTCCAAAAACAACCGCAGAAGTTTTCTTTAATCATTTTGTAACACACTACGGTTTACCATCTAGAATACATTCGGACCAAGATGCGAATTTCGAGAGCCGCCTCATCAAGGAATTATGTACCATCGCCGGAATATCTAAATCACGAACAACTCCGTACCATCCCATGGGCAACGGCATGTGCGAGAGGTTCAACAGAACACTTATATCGATGTTGAGAACACTAAAACCATCACAGAAGTTTGACTGGAAAAGTCATGTTGGTCCTCTCGTACATGCATATAATTGCACAAAACATGAAAGTACCGGCTATTTACCATTTTATTTAATGTTCGGCAGACATCCAAAGTTACCCTTGGATCTTGCGTTTAGAATGACATCAACCAACCAAAAACACTGACAAAATATACAGAAACATTGAAAGACAGACTAAAAAATGCATACAATCTAGCCTCGGAATCAGCAAAGAAATCGAGAAAAAACAGAAACAAAATTATAATTCAAAAATTAGAGGACCGTCGATACAAGAAGGAGATCAGTGACAAACGGGATGAGGTTTTGTATGTAGTTATCCAGTTAACAGCCAAATAAGGACATTCCTGTTTATACAGTACAAAAAGAAAACGGGCAAGGATTAAAGAGAACTTTACATAGAAACCATCTGTTTCCTATTGGTTATATAAGAGACAATGTTAATAACGATACAATGCAAAAATTGGAAGAGACCACGAATAAGAAGACAACTAAAATAACACTTGAACAAAGATCAGACATTATAGATGAAGATTCAACAGATAGTGACAGTGGTAGTGATTTAGATTTACCTGTAATGGATTCTGAACCAGTTGTTTATGATGTTTCGGCAGCAAATGTTGTCAGAACTGATAACATTGGCGCTATTGCTGTAGAGGAAATAGACACAATTCCAAAACATATTGTTAATGACGATCAGGAACATGTTTTTGGAAGAGAAGTAACTATTACTGGTGACGACCACAGTCCGTCCATATTGGAACAAGGTAGTGCTTCTTCGACAAGCGAAACAACAGAATTAACCTCAGTAGAACGTCATACAGAAAGTCAACAAATGGATAATACTGAAAGTAATGGTTCTGGAGAAAATAATTCAGGATTTGATATAAGTAGAGACATAATTGTACAGTATAAAGTAGTTACGCCTACACCAACAAAACGACATCGAATTTTACCATCGATGATATCGCCGACACTGAATACGACAAACCGACGACGACATTTACCGACTCCACCAAATATCAGAAAATCCCAACGAATACGTAGACCACCGGAAAAAATGAGATCAGGCGATTATTTCCCCTCGGATATAAGTTGTCCCCACATAGCAACTGAAAACTGTCCAGAATGGAAACAGAAAGCTAATTACTTAAAATCGCTCTTACAGTCTGGGATATTATAGAATCCAGGTGAAAATGCTACCAACGCATTTCTACAGATAATTGTCAACCCGTCGTAAATGATGACATAATTTCGTAGGTGGGGGGAATTTGTAGTAGCGTTAGTTTTATGTAGTTAAATTAGTGTTGGTTAATTAAGTGTTTTAATCTAAATTAATTAAATTGTTTAGTTCAGAGGTAATGTTCCGGGTAAAACAGGTAATTTTATTAAGTTTAGTCTTTACTTACTTTGATTAATTAGCAGCGGGATAGGTAAGTTATTTCCCTTGTTTTGACCATTGGTCTCATTGGTCAATTTATTCAGGTCATATATACATTTGAAATTCATATACAAGGACAGCATCCATGAATTGGTCATAACATTTTCTTTGTTAAAATGGAGCTTCTCCAATTCATCTTTAAGGTAAGGATACAATTATTTTAAGCTTAAACTCTTATCTTATATTTAATTTAGTATTTTGTAGTATTTAGGATATTTTAGCATTTTCTGTTAGACCCGGCATTGCGCGTTCTGCTACATGTACCTTTGTTTAAAACCTTTTCATTCTACTAATAATCACGACCTGTATGGATGTTTAAATGGGTGATTACATAACTACATTAATATAAACCCAGATAATGTATATATATATTTTTATAGGTAACGCGTTGTCTGACTATAACAGTGTCAGATTAGTGTTTGAGGTACGAAATGTGTAAACAAATCAAAGGTCATTATTTAGTCCGTTTGCATTTATACACACATTTTGTCTATGTATGTTAAAGCCTATATTGTATTATATGTTTAGTAAAATCACGGGCTATAACATTATCTCATTTTAATCGCTTTACTGACTCTATATTTACACATACAATTGTTTCATTATCTAGGTCATGGTTTAGAGTCAGTCCAGTATCTCGTGTTTGATTTTGTGAGGACACGCACCTAGATCCACATTCTGGTAGGTGTTATATGTTATAAGTATTTATGTTCAGTGTGGAATAGACTGGTATTTATTTTACTGTTTATAACGCTATTTTTCATCCAGTCTAATTTATGTGTTAAATGTCTATACATAGTGTTTGTAATATACATATATACCGTTTGGTAACAATAATACAAAGTGTGTTGTTGTATTGTGTGTATCCGTTGTTATAGGTCGCGCACGATAACTTGGCACATCCGGGGTTTTTCAGTTTGTAAATAAACATTGCAGCTCGTTCGATAAATGTTATGTTTTGGCCCATAGTGTATAACGGGGACAAGTGTTGAGAATTCTATCCTGCTATAATACATTTTTTTAACAAAAAAAATTGATTAAGCCCATAAATAATAGTAATTTTAATAACAATAATGTCATTAATAATAATATCGTCAATATATTGTCGTGTGCTATTTTGACTCTATATTTATTTAATAAAAAGTCAAAATAGAAAATAATAATAATAATTTCTTATTATTTGCTGTCTCAAATAATAAATTCTTCACCATGAAATGTATGCTGAATATATTTAAAACAAGTTACTGAATGGCTTTGCGAAAATTTTTAATTCAAAACTATTTATTTATTAATCTTATGTACTTAGTCTTATTCTGTTTTTGTTTTTATTTTGTGGCTGGAACTTATAATTGTGCAGCTCCATGCAAGTTGGTAACAGTAAAAAGTTCGTCAGCTGTATCAGTCGTATCTTCTTCTGAAATGGTTGATTCTTCGTCGGCCGTCACTGTAGATGTTTCTTCTTCCTCATCCTCTTCTTCTTCTGTTGCTGTGTCTGTGTCTTCGTCGCTGGAATCGGTATCGTCCAAGCTTATTACAAATTTCTCTATTTCTTCATCGACTGCGATGTCATTTTTCCAGTAATCGGTTTCTATTTTCTTTACGTGTTCAACACACCTTTTCCATTTTTCTGTCGATATGTCTTTCAATTGTTTTTCTGCAAGTTGTTGCACGTCCGAAAGTTTAAATTTTAAATTTTGTGAAGCAACATATGATTTTAGATCAGCCCAAATTAATTCTATAGGATTTAAGTCTGCATGATAAGGTGGTAATCTTAAAATTTTATGTCCATGTTCTCTTAATATATAATCAATTCTGTAGGAAGGTGGAATAATTTGTTGTTTGCATATTGTAAGTAACTGTGCGCGAACCATGTCTTCTGTAAATTTAATGTTGTGTTTTGTGAGCCATTCCTGAATGTCTTTTTCTTCCACGATGTTGTTGGTTTTTTGTCTTCTTGGACGTTATGATAAGTTGCATTATCGACTACCAAGACGGAATTTGGTTCAAGGTTTGGAATTAATTTTTCGCGAAGCCATTTAGTGAAATTCTCAGCATTCATTTCATGGTGATAATCACCTCTTGATGACTTGGCTTTATATATAAGGCTTGCATTAGGAACAAAACCCTTTTCTGAACCAGCATCAACAACAATCAGACGGTCACCTGCTCCGATTGGAACACTTAAACCGTTCCCATCCAGCTGCCAACACTTGGGTACAGTGTGTGAAGAGTTTATATACGTTTCATCCATATAAATAATGTTGTGTCCAGTTTCTCCAAGTTTTTTAATTTCGCGAAGGTAATTTATTCTTTTTGATACGATATTTGGTTTTTCCATAAGGATTTTTCTATTTGTGCTGCATTTTTCCGGTTAAACCCCATTTCTTTAAGCAATTTTCTGAGAATTGTTTAACCCCCATTAAAGTCAATTTTGTTAATTATTTCCGAATGAATAGCATTTATAGTTGGAAGAACGCGTTTATTTAAATACATATTAATTATTGTTCTTCTAATTACGCAGATATCAAAATCATCAATAAAAAATTTATCTGATCTCTGTTTTCTATCAGCCTGTTTGGTTTCTATTCCGAACGATTTTAATCTTGATAATGTTCTCCTCGGCACACCCGTCATTGCACTTGCTCTCTCCAAGGGACAGCTGATGGGATTTATGAGACATTTTTGTTTTGCCTCATCAAAGCAATGTTTTACAACATTGATGGCAATTTGTTTTGCCTGTGAATTTAATACAATCTTTTTATTTTCAGACATCTTCTCGGTTATGAAAATCACACGTGTTGCCTCGTTTTCGCCTTATACCTATTATACTATATTCTCACATTTTTACGAGTGCGTGACCATTCAACTCGTTAGCATGTTCTAATTAATGGTCCAATTAACTTAATAATTAACATCTCGTCCCTTTTAACTCTCAGATCCACCAAACGTCATGATATGTTGGAATTCATATCCTATTGTATTATATTATTAATTAGAACAAACACCTGCTGTAATCTCTTGCATCACAAATTGGAAACTGGTACATTTGATTCACTTTAATTTTGAATCTATTAATAAAAATTATAAATGAATGCATTAATATGAGTTGTGTTGTTGGACATAAAATATTTCACTTGTAAGGAGGAATTGTATTTTTATATTTCGCACAGCGTTATGTGGAGCATTTTGAATTTAACCTGAAAGAAAAATATTAAATTTAAAGTTATGCACATGACAACAATATTAACTGTCTATTCCCAGATATGAATAAATAAAAAAATAAATTAAAAAAAAATAAATGAATAAACACAGTATAAAATTTATTGATGTTGGCATCCTTTTCCAAATTAATATAGGTTTACAGCTTGATTTTTTCGTATGACGCGGCGGTGAGGTACGGATTAATAATAGTGATTAGTCCCAAATAGTGCTAATATTTTGATTTCTGTATGAAACGAGACGTTAAAATTTTGCCCTGTGATAAATTTAAATGTTATGTAGTTCTGGTAGAAATAATTTCCACAAGAATTTTAAAATTTAGGTTGTTCATACATTTACAAGATAGAAATTATTAATTATTAGCCTGATAGCACATTTAAATAATTAGTATAGATTCATTTATTTCTTTTACTTTTTAATTGAAAAGTTTTTATAATAAAAATTAAAAACAAAATTAGATAAAATTAAAAAATATATATGTATGGACCCGGTATTGTTCGAACTCACTTGTGACAAAATTATATAGCTGTCCACTAACTGTAAGATATGTTACATACCACTGAGCCAAGGACGACAGTAACCTATCCTATCAAATTAAAGGTGTTAAGGACAAATACCTTGTTATATCTTCAGACAATTCGTTCCACAGTTATGTGGAACTTCACAAAAATTATGCAGAAATAAAATAATTGCATGTGAATATTTAAAAAGTTTCAAATAAAGAACATAAATGAAAATGTCCAAGATAAGTGGAATATGATAAATATTTATATTTCAACAAAAATATGTATGAAGGTGCAGCATGGACATTGGCGAGTTGTTCAATGTGCGTGTTTCATGAGTCCGAGTTGCAATGTTTATTTACAAAATGAATAAGCCCGGATGTGCCAAGTTATCGTGCGCGACCTATATGCCAATGCTATAAAGTATATAGAATGTGTGATTTTATGTAAATATTATGGTGCATGTAATGTATGTGCATTGTGAAATAATTATATTGTTTTATGTAATTTTATATGTTATACTTATTGTGTGTATTGTATATTTTCTAGGGTGCTTATTGGAGATCCCATCATACCCTAGTTTTCATTAAATATGACTTTGACACTTTAATATATAAACATATTTGAACCAAAACAGTCCGTGTTCTTATTATTTATACCGGGAAAACGCGTCTGTTACAAGTGGTACAGAAGTGAAAGTTCATTTATTTGTAACACTTGTTCAACTTTGTCATACCCTTGTTTAGGTATGGTTCGGTTATGAGTATACTTAAAGTTTACCCTGCTCCTTAGATAATAAGTAGACCAAGGATATCGAGTGGTTTAGTTATGGTTAATGTATTGGTTGATGTAGTTAGGGTTAGCGGTTAGGTGATTGTTTCGTATGGTTCGGGTATGGTTTGGTATCGTTTGGGTATAGCTATGGTATATTTCGGGTATAGTCAGTATATGATTCGGTTATAAATATACTAATAGTAACCCCTGGTTTATAGTTCATATGCAAACCCTATGTTCGGGTATGTGTTTGGATATGTTTTGGTCATGGGTGATTTAATAATACACCCTGGTGCATGGTACATAAATATACAAAGTAACCCTGATCGATAGTTTATAAAACAGGAATAGTTAAGTTCTGGTTGGGTTATGGTTCAGGTATAGTTTGGGTTTGGTTTAGATATGTTTAAGGTATGGTTCAGTTATAAGTAAACAAATGTAATACCCCAGTTTATAGTTGATTAGTACAAAAATAGTATAACCTGGTCCCTACTTCATTAGTACACCCATGGTTCGGTATGGTTTCGGTATGTTTCCGGTATGGTTCAGTATGTTTCTATATGTTCGATATGGTTCCGGTAGGGTTCAGGTGTGGTTCTCTTAAATAGATATGGTTTGTGTTTTGTTTGGTTATGGGTACACACTATAGCTAACCCTGTCCATGGTTCATAAACACACCAAAAGTATACCTTGGTCCCGAGTTAATAAGTACACCTAATGTTTGGGCATGGTTGTGGTTGGTTCTGACATTGCTCGGTATGGTTCAGTTATGGTTTGATACGTTTCTACATGTTTGGTTTGGTTACTGGTACACCCATATCTATTCCTTGTCTATGGTTCAATACACAAAAGGTTCGGGTTTGGTTCCGGTTAGTTCAGACATGGTTTGGTTTGGTTTAGGTATGGTTTGGAACGATTCGATAAGTTTATTTTGGTTATTGGTATACCCATAGTTAACTCTTGTCCATGATTCATTAGTACAACAGTGGTATACCCTGGTTCGTGGTTAAAAAATTCGGGTATGGTTCTGGAATGGTTTGGTATAATTGAAAGTTTTTATAAGAAGGGTTAAACCTTGTTTTATGTTTTATTTTATATCTACTAATGCATCGTCTTCAGGGGCTTGCATACACCATTTATTGAGTGAAGAATTAGGCGTATACGTATTGTAGGGTTGTACAAAACCATCGTCTCATTAAATATTCTTCCAATGTTTTTGCTTTTTTAAACGTTTCACCTGCCGTAATGCATGTAATGAAATTCCAAAAGCAATAACTCCGATTCCAAAATGGCTCCACCTATTTCAGCAACTATGTGTTGTTTTAATACACACGATTCATTTCACAAAAAATTTTTTTACATTTGGAAACTGTTTTTGTGGGCTCATGTTTTGGAGACAAGTGATCTTTTAAAAGGCTGTTGTTAAACTCCAATTTCGTTAAGACCTCATTCAACCACTCAATTAGAAAATTGCGTTTCAGTTTTTCAGTCATCCTACAATTGCGAATGACCATTATATTGAAGAAAACACAACTTTAAAGATATGAAAATTGTTACGTTATAAACTTTTATCCCTACTACCAAATATGGGACCATCAGTTTTACAATTTATCTAAATAAGGTTAAAATAAGATAATTTGATCGTATGTTAAAGTGCAGTCCAAGTTTACAGCATAAATATCAATAAACCCATTACACTGTTTGTTTATTAGACATTTTTGTTTTTTAAATGAAAGTATATTACAGACAAAACATGTTTCAATTCGCTTTCATGTCACTCATTTCAGTCAGTAAATCAAAATTGAACAAAGAAAAATATATTACCTGCTACATTTACAAAATCAAAACAACCACCATGGCGTCTTTACAATCAAATTATCCTATGGAAATTCACATAGCTTTGAAATGAAACGATTTCATTCACAGATAGCACAAGACATTGCATCATTGCTTGATTTAGAAATAGTATACCGTGGTCCGTAGGTTAAAAGTACAAAAAAAAGATCCAGGTATGGTTCCTGTTAATTCAGACATGGTTAGGTATGGTTTTAGTATGGTTCGGGTATGGTTTGGTACATTTCCATATGTTTAGTTTGGTTATTGGTATACTCAAAGGTAACCCTTGTCCATGGTTCATTAACACACCATTGGTATACCCTGGTCCATGGTTCACAAGTACACCAAAGACTTGGCTATGGTTCCGGTTGTTTCAGACATGGTTTTGTATGGTTCAAGTATGGTTCGTTTATGGTTCTGATATAGTTTGGTACGGTTCGATATGGTTAGTTTGGTTATTGGTACGCCCAAAGTTAACATTTGTCCATGTTTCATAAGTACACCAATAATATACCCTGTTTCCTAGTTCATTATTAAACTAAACATTAGGGTATGGTTTCAGTTGGTTCAGACATAGTTTGGTATGATTCGGTTATGATTCTGGTAAAGTTTGGTACAGTTCCATATGTTTAGTTTAGTTATTTGTTATACCCATAGTTAACCCTTCTCCATGGTTTATTAGTTCATCATTGGTATACCTTGGTCCGTGGTAATCAGTACATCAAAGGCTCGGGTATGGTTCCGGTTGGTTCAGACATATTTCGGTATAGTTCAGTTATGGTTCTTGTATAGTTTGGTACAGTTCCATATGTTTAGTTTGGTTATTTGTTATACTCATAGTTAACCCTTGTCCATGGTTCAATATTCCACCAATCAAATACCATTGTCCGTGGTTCATAAGTACATATAAAGTTCGAGTATTGTTCAGGTTCGTTCGGACATGGTTTGGTTAAGTTCTAGTATGGTTCGGTTATGGTTTTAAAGGGTTTGATTTGTTTAGTTTGGGTAAAGGCATACCCATAGTTAACCCTTATCCAGAGTTCATTAGTACACCATTGGTATACCCTGGTCCGTGGTTTTTAAGTAAACCAAAGGTTCCGGTATGGTTCCGTTTAATTCAGACATGGTTTGGTATGGTTCGGGTATGGTCGAGTATAGTTTGGCACGGTTCAATATGTATAGTTTGGTTATTGATACACCCATTGTTAACTCTTGTCCATGTTTCATTAGAATACCTACTAACCCTAACCCTAACCCTGATCTCCTTTTATGTACAGCTCTAATGCATCTAAAATAGAAATGATATAATCAAAATCAAACATACTAATCCATGCCCGAATCACAACCAAGAAGGAAAGTAAAAACTTTGGAACTGACAAGTTAGGTTAGACACGTGAATATCAACCAGGGAAGTGAGGCCGGGTGCTTCGGAAGGGTAAGCACCTCCTGCCGAGCTAGCTACACCCGCCACGTGTGCAATCAAAATTGTGTGAAAGGAACACGGAACCACAAAACGTCAAATACATCCAGGGAAATCCCAGACACAGAGATATCAAACCCATCAACAACGCCGCGATAACGGCCATAAAACCCCCTGAGGGCCCCGACAAGCCCAGGCCCGCGACACCCCGAGCAAATTACTCATCCGAAAGCAGCCCACCCGCTGTACAAAGCCCCCGTAGTGGGAACAACCCCCACCATAGCGTATTAATTGGGAAACAGATACACTATAAGCAGGAGAAGCAGCTATATTGCTGCATAAAAAGAAAAGTTGACAATAGGAAAATTGAAGTCATCACGTTTGTCATAAAGTTTCAAATGTAGCCTTTCGTGTGCGTCATTATTCAGGTATAAGACTATATGAAGCAGAACTTGAGGAATCAGTCGTGTCTTATATTTCAAGTTCACTTGGATAGATGACATTTACATAGTCTCCAAATTTAGTATTGTTAAGAGACAGAACGTCATCTATATATCTGTATGTTCAGTTGAATGATTTGGCGACAGTCTTATTACAGATTTAACAAGGTTCTCTATAAATTCTGCTATATTTATAAAAACTGAAAAACTATATTACCAAACACAACAAATATGTTATCTATCAAAAACTCCAACATTTTGTTGATGGTATCTTCAGTATATTTTGTTTGGAATCCGTATGGTGTTTGACAAAATAACCATAATCCCTGTTCAGCACCAGATATTTGTATCTTATCTTACTGTTTTTGTAAAAGAAAGACAAGTGAATAATAAATACCCTGCACTTAACTTTTTTCCCCGTTGGAAATGAAATGTTCCTCGTCCATACTTAGTCCACCTCAAAAATATACCAAAATATTACATAAAATGGTAGGTTATTGTCGTTTGTTGAATAATACTGCTTCTCAATAATTTCTAATGGCAATATTTTAAAACAGGGATTTTATCGTTCCTCATGAATAATTTCTGGGCATTTGCAATGTGTGTTTTATGAGTAGAAAAAGAGAAACCACACCCACATTTGCATTCTTCGGTCTCATAATCAAATTTTACTGCACAGAGGTCACAATGCTCTGTGGCAATCTAAAAATAGGAAGTAATATATTTGATTTTTATCCATAATTAAAAAATGGTTCTGGGCTGATTTTGTTGTTAATCTCAATTGATGCAAATATTGTAAAAATACTACAATTTATTTCTTCTCTATCAAATCAATCTACAACAAATATTATCAAAAACCCTGAGAAACATTTTCCCTTGGCCCTCTTTTGGGTATTTTTATAATGAGACAAATATTGTTGACAAAAAACCATTTGTAACTTAAATCTTTTGACCTATCTCAAAACCTGACCAAGACTGATTGTTTGTATTTATAAAAGGTACAGAGTCAGCTTCAATTTTCGGCAAATTGTCTAAAACTTGTTCTTTCTGATCCTGTTGTTCTTGTTGGTTCTGGTCGTGTTGTTGTTCTTTCGCTGTTGATGTTTTCTGCTGTTCTCTTCTCTTGTGAGGTGGATTTTCTGTTTTCCACTGTTCTAATTTTCTCTTATTAGAAGTTGTATTTAGCTTACGAATTTTAAATGCAGGAGACGGTGAATTTTTTGTTTTGGTAAAAGAAAATTCTTGGGCGTTTTCAGCATATCTGTGGATTCAGAGGATGAAGATTTAACAGCGGTAACATCAATTGCCGGAGTGCTATTGATAGTTTGGTTGTCGACTGTATTATAAAACGTTTGTTCTGACTCGGAAAAAGGTAAATCGTCATTTATGAACTTATTATTTTCTTTAGTTGATCATCATCCTGTTCATCGTCTCCTTTTTCATATAAACATTCTGCCTCGTCGTCAAGAAAATTTGGTTTTGAAGCTGTTTCAATAAATTTGCATTTTCTAATTGGTAAAGCAGTATAAACAATTTCTTCTTCTTCTTTTTCTTCTGTTTTTGTTTTTGTTCAAAGGCTGTGGTAATAAAAAACTAAAAGTTTAAAACTTATTTAAAAATAAAGCCTTGGGTGGATAAAGGTTGATTGGGGTGGACTTCAAATTACCCTGAATTGGATTCGTGAGGCTCATTAGCGTTATAGGATTAACGGACAAAGACCGCATGTGTATAAAAATGAGCATATAAGTATTTTATTCAAAAAGAAACATACCAATCCATGTCCGAATCACAATCCAGAAGCAGAGTTTAAACTTTGGAACTGACAAGTTAGGTAAGACACGTTAACTTCAATTAGGGAAGTGAGGCCGGGTGCTCCGGAAGGGTAAGCACCTCCTGTTTAGCTAGCTACACCCACCACTAGTGTTATCAAAATTGTGTGAAAGGATCATGGAACTATTAGCCGTCAATATATCCAGGGCAATCCTGGACACAGAGACATCAAACTTATCAACAGTACTGTGATGACGGCCATACAACATTTTGAGGGCCTTGATAAGCCTAGGCTTGCAATATCCCTGAGTCAACAATTTATTTGCAAGCAGCCTACTTCGTTGTACAAAGTCCCCGTAGTAGGAACAAAGACTACCATAGCGTATTAATTGGGAAACAAATACACCATAAGCAGGAGTGGCAGGTATATTGCTGCATAAAAAGGAAAGTTGATAATAGTAAAATTGAAGTCATCACGTTTGTCATCAAGTTTCAAATGTAGCCTTTCGTGTGCGTCATAATTCAGGTAAAAGTCTTAATATGAAGCAGAACTTGAGGAATCAGTTGTGTCTTTTATTCAAGCTTACCAGGATAGATGACATTTACTTAGTCTCCAAATTTAGAATTGTCATGAATTCTGCTTCATACGTCAGCAAGCAATGATGCACAATTTGTACCCATTGGTATACCGATTGTTTGCTGAAAAACTCATTTTAACTTAAAACAAATTAAAAATGTCATTTACATCAAAACCTGCATAATTGACGACATCTAGACGTCTGCTTTTCATTTCACAACGAGGTAAAGGGAGTTAATTCCAACGTTTGCCAAACGTATCCCGACTTAATTGACGTGTCCAAACGTAACCTATAGTAGTCATACCCATACCTACCAACACAATAAATATACCAAACAATAACGTAAGGGTGCCACCATGCCATTGGTAACACATAATGCAAAGTTTTAATGTGTCACCGTACGTTTGACCTTAAAAAAATGGTCAAAGTCAATCAAAAGCGTACGTATACCTTATATTCTCATAATTATGTTACGTCATTACGTTACCATGACTGATTGCAATTGTTTAAGTGATCGGCTCTAATTTGTATTTGTTGTTGATCTGAAAATGAATAATCGAATCGTAAATCTTTCTGACAGGCCAAAGAAACACAGCAAACAAAAAGGGAATGGTACAATGGAAAGGCGCCAATGTTCAATTTCTTCATTGGAAATTGTTCATATTCCCGCCATTTTAGAGATGCACATTATTTCAGTCATTATGATTCTTTAACATAGGCAAGAACAATACGGACAACGGTTATCGTTCCAGGTACTAAAGCAAACACAGAAATAAAAAGGTGTCAGATGCACGCATCAATGATAATTCAATAGTTCTGCAAATATCGTCAATTTCGGTTCTACAGGAATATTTTGCTTGGTTAAAATCAATAGAAAGAAACAAAACACATTGAGAGGCTTTAAATAGTGTTAGTATTGTATTCAAAATATGGACCTGAATTGACTCATTCATTTCTTTAGCTAGTTTAACTGATGGGAATCCTGTACGAGATACATGGATTCAGCAAGTAAAGCACACAGGTTGACACCAGGGACCACCAACGCTTATCTGGATTTTCTCACATATATTATTCGTTTCTCAAGTCATGCAAAAGGATGTCCGACATCGGCAATGTTGTAGATCAGACGTCTAGAGTTGAGTTGAATAATGGTGTTTAACGTCCCAGTCAAGAATATTTCATTTATATCAAGAGGCCGCCAGCTGTAGGCGAAAGTGCAGAAATTTTGCCTGTGCGTTTCGCTGATGGCATTATACAGCAGGGTTCTTTAGCGTGCCAAGCCCACCGTGACACGGGACCTCGATTATCGTAATGCCGAGTGCTTGGCGAAAGAACAGTCACTACCCACTTTTAAGTCTTGGGTCAGACCCGGCCAGGGTTCGAAACCACAACCTCCCACTTACGGAGCGAGCACTCTACCAACTGAGCTACCGCAGTGGTGATCAGACGTCTAGATGGATAGCCAATATCACCGAGTCAAGTCGACAGAGAATAATAGAGCTACGGATCAGAGAAAGCGGTATGTATGCTCTATTTGTTCTCTCTGCTCTGTTTGTTCTATCTGTTCTTATCTGTTCTATGTATTATCTCTGTTCTATTTGTTATGTCTGTTCTCTCTGTCCTGCCTGTTCTATCTATTCTCTACCAACTTTTAAGTCTTGGTTCAGACCCGCCCGGGGTTCGAGCCCATAACCTCTCACGGAGCGAGCACTCTACCAACTGAGCTACCGCAGTGGTGATCAGACGTCTATATGGATAGCCATTATAACCGAGTCAAGTCAACAGAGAATAATAGAGCTACGGATCAGAGAAAGCGGTATGTATGCTCTATCTGTTCTCTCTGTTCTGATTGTTCTATCTGTGTTTTATTTGTTCTATCTATTCTCTCTGTTCTATTTGTGCTATTTGTTATGTCTGTTCTGTCTGTTCTCTCTGTCCTGCCTATTATATCTGTTCTCTGTGTTCTATATGTTCTAACTGTTCTATCTGTTCTCTCTGTTCTTTCTTTTGTCACATCTTCAAAGTACTTTTTTGTTTATTTTACAGAAGAGTGATTAGAACCATTAGATATACAGCGTTTTATAGAGAGTAGAGTAAGTGTCAGATGTCAATCTTTGTTTGAAGAGCCTTTTATGAACGAAGATATAACAAGACATAATTATACCTTGATGAGTAATTACTTAATTCTATTGATCATAATACACAATGTCATAGAGTGGGTGCTATAAAAAATTATAATGTTCGGAATTTTCAAAGTGGCGAGGAACGCAACAGCAACATAATTGTGATATTATAGGCTCATAAAACAGCACACCTTCATCCAGCGATTCTTGTATTCAGTAAGTAAGTATGGATGTGGATCAAAACCTTCGTATCAGCTGTACGACCAAATCTTCCAGGATTTACAGCTGAGCATAAACTACCAGAATCCCCAGTATTCTTAATTGGCCAAAAGTACCAGAAGAAAAGCCAAGTGGAATCACGTATACCAACTTGAACTATGCCGTAAACGCAATTTGGAAACAAGCAGGTGTGTCGAAAAAATCTATTTCTGCGACAAAATTCAGGAAAGCAACTACAACTTCCGTGCGGCGAGTTAATCCTGAGGTTAGAGAAGTCCTTGCCGCTCAAATGACCTACTGTCCGTCTACCGCTTCTAGATCAAACCAAATAAGATGCCATTTGAGTGGTCGATGTTATTAAAAGTATTATGATACAAAATCGGATGCAAAAAACACAATGTATCCGAGTCAAAGCGATTCAAAAAGTTCGTCTCAAATGATAGCTGAAGACACAGATAACACTCATGTTGATGCCAAAGAGATCTTTTCGAATTCTGGAGTGATAATTCCAAATGCGACTCAAAAACATAGAAAAGGGCCTTTTCTGAAGAAGATAGCTCTGTTATTTTAAAACTGTAAAGATATGATTAAACGTGGTGGATCCGTTATCTATTCTACGGTTTTATCTCGGATGCAAAATAAACCAGAAGGACGAGCAGTGATAACAAAATATTTTCCAATCTATGGAAAACAATTATGATAAAAATTGCAGGCCGGGTTCGAACCGAAATGAGAAAACAATTGCAGTGAATAATTTAACATTGGTTAACCAAAATTACGAAAATCCATATTTGAAGATTACGTTACTAAAACTTTACAACTATCACCCTAACCCTCACCCTAACCATAACCATGTATTTTTATACTGTCAAAAGGTGCGAAATGGGTAGGTATAACCTATGAAGAGGGTTATGGGTACTTATGTCGGTTTAATTTGTATAGCCCAGTCAAGGGGTAATTAGGCGTGTTTTCAGTTTTTAAGTGGTTTACGGTAACAATAATGATAACGGTAACGAAAAGCATGTCATCTATATGTTGAAAATATTTCAAGTGATTGGTACTCTTCTAGACACCATTGAATATACATAAGCAGAATTGAATGTTTATGTTCATGTCTTACAATGAGGCGAAAACGTCTATTTTTAAATAAACCATGTAAAATAAATCACACCTGTGCACTCATATTGTAAGAACATGCAGTAACTTACAACGCTGTGTTATTTTTACTGTAAAGGTAACCATGCCAATAAAGGCAGTTTGGTTGAAATATAGTTACAAGTAGTGTTTTGAATAACCTTAAATAAATTTATTAGTGGTTATGTAACAGTGTCATTGTTATTAATAAAAACGATGGTTATGACCCTGTCATGAAAAGCGTGAACGATTTTCGTTTATGAGTCCTGAAAATTTGTATTTAATCTCAAACTCATAATACATGCTCCATTAGCAATCCGTTACCGTTATTGATGTCGTAAACTGCTAAACCTAAAACACTCTATCAGTAGGTAATACCCTAGTTTCACGGTTATTGGGTACATATATATGTTACAGTTAGTATAACCTAGTTAGAGAGTTAGGGTTAGTGATAGGTAACATTATAACCTTGGTGGTATTACGGAGTCAATATGAAACAATATACACTTTTTTGAAGTATTACAGAATTATGGGGTAATAGGATAACCTACTTAAGGGTCATTTAAATAGGAAATTTCAAGTGAAACCCATTCGGTTGAAAAACGTGAAAGAGGGATACAATTATGAAATTACCCACACAAGTGTGAAGGTTTATAAATAAAAATAAAGCAGGGATTGATAACTTTATAATTTTTAAAATATCTGTTGCATTTTTTTATTGAAATTGTGCAAACATAGACGTATTAGGGGAAAATAGTTTTCACCTTGTATAACGAATTGATTTAACAAATGAAAAGATATTAACATAGTCATTGTCATATCAATTCCCGCTTTATTTTCATCGTGTAGGTAATTTCATAATCGTACCCCTCTTTCACGCTTTTCAACCGAATGGGCTTCACTTGAATTTTCCTACTTAGATGACCCTTTAGAGTTTTACTGAGGTATGGCGTGTTAGGTAACACATTAATTACTTTGGTGTTCTACCTAATTAAGGGGTGATAGTTAGCACTAATCTTTACCCTAACCCTGAGTTGGTTTTACCTAGTTACAGGGTAATAGGCAATACATATCACAATACGTGGTATTACCCAGTGATAGGATGATACATGGTTGGTTTAACCTAGTTATAGGGCGATGGGTAATACTAAGGGTGACGGGTAATACATATCACCAACATTTAGGTAATACCTCTCTCAAAGAGTTGGTATTACAAAATCAAAGTGGGGATGGGTAAAAAATACATATTATATACACAGTGTGTATATATAACCCTCAGTTTCAAGTCAAGTCCGTTTTCCGTAGTCGTATAACTACGAGTCGCGCTTGCGAAAAAAAGACGAGACCTGATATGAAGGTTTGTACATACACACTGTGTATATGATATTTTTATCTAACATTTCCTATTAAGTTATCACCTACTTTCTGTGATATAGTCCGGTAATACCTTTACCAACTTTGAAAAATGGATTAGAAAAGCTTAAAACCTCCGTCATTTCAAAAGATATCTTAAAACGGTTTTCGATTTCTTCAGGAAAACAAATTTGTGCATCAGATGGATAATGCAAGACACATAGCAATACCGTAAGATATAAACATTTAAGAATTAATTTTTGAAAATATCTCTTTCGCAGAAAGAAGTCATTTCAATGGGGTATATTTGCTAGTAGGTGGCTTATTTTTAACTGAGGGTAAGGGTATTTGTTCGGAAATTTGTAATCCCCTAGGAAAGTAATAAAAACTCCTTTGACCTACTTCTATTTTGTGCCTTAAGGGATAATATTGAGTGGTATGTAGTACTACTGGTATTATCTGACTTTTGTTAATACAAGACTTATAAGTGATAGATTAAATCGTTCAGTATTTGTTTAATCATCACGTCATGCGGTAATACGTTAATTTATATTCTAACTTGCAATGAAGTTCTGAGGGTGTTCAAGTTACAGATGGCTTTTGGGTAGTTTCAATACAAGTGCAAACCTCTTGACTGGAAGGTAAACCCTATGTAATCTAAAACATTGAAGTACAGCTTTCATCTCAAATAAAACATTTGTATAAATAAACACATAAATCAAAATAGAACAACGAAAAACAGAAACTTACCTGCAGCTTGCAAATAATCAAAAAAGAGGTCACTAAGAGAGCTATGGAAATTAAATCCACTGTTCAATTCATTTTTTTTTCAATTTTATTGCAAATATTTAGATTATAATAACCTGTATAATATATGAAATAGTCGAGTCCATTCTGAGAGTTAAAATAAGAGTTACTCCCCCTATCTTTTTCTTGCGGATGTGATATAAACGCGTATAACTTTATGCAATTAGTGAATAAAATATGTCAGTGTTGCTGAAATTTAGTCTGATGAATTGGGTTTTAAATTAACTAAATCAATTATAATGATATGGTGTCTTTAATAGAAATAAATGCTAATTTAATGGAAAAGTTTCATTAAAAATTGCAATATTTCAATGCAATTATATCATCTAAAATATGTATTATATTTTTTGACAATAAAGTTTTTAAGAACACATAATGGTTTATATCATATCTGAAAATCGAGGTACTATTGTGGACTAACATTTGTGTAAATATTGCTATAGTGACGGTATACGTGCAAAATTCGAGAAATCCGGGATTGATAGTATTTGAACCGTTTTCCGATTTTAAACGAATTTTTTTATTTGTAGAACCGATGGCCAACATCATCAGCATTTTAGTTTATCAAAGTTACCGCACGTTTTTCATATAATAATTATCAGTTCTTGCCCCTCTTAATCAGACAACTCAAAATGCATTGATTAGTTTGAATCGAAAAATAAATACACGATCAGTTGTTTTAAATTGTCGTGATTTTGTTGAATGAACACATTTTAGGGCGGCCTGATGTAGCATCAATAATATCACAAAAGGCGGATATATATCTATGTAAACATACACCAAAAAAGATAAAAACAACAAAGAATAAGGTTTTATTTAATTAAATTATAACAATATCAAATTTGTCTTTGAAACATTACATACAATATTTAAAATATTATTGAATGAGCAAAATGCGTTACGTCACTCTCAAACAAAGTTCTGAACAAGGGTTTATTCAAAACAATTATCGCCCTGCATTCAGACATTTGAGAGATTCTTTTGAATTTACGGCGAAGTGACAAATGTGATGTCAGAAAAGATGTTTTAAAAAGTTTATTGATATACTATGTATATTTTCTCCAAAAACATTGCAGTTCCTTCTGAACAACCTTGCCGATTAACATATGATATCAACAACTTAAATCACATTCATTCATGCGGCAAGCAGGAAGACCTACCGTAAACCAGCAGTAGCTGATGACGATGTTGCCATTTCGTACTTTATTTTTTTTAATTGCATTATTAAGCTACCGTAGTAAGACTTTGTAATGTCGTAGACGGAGTGAAGGTTCTTTTCTCTCGTATATAATGTAAGTTTCAATCGGACATCTGGATTTACTTTTGGTTAAGAAACCCGCTATTTATTGGAAAAAAAAATACGTGGGTATTATTTTCATCACTTGTTTTTTGTTCTTTTTAAGTCAGTAATCTCTAAATATTCATTAGTTTTAGTTTGATTTCATCTAGCGTGATCTTTATTCGAATCAAGTTTGTTCTGTTTCCTTACATTGATCTTTTAATCAACATATTGTTTAGAAGTCATGTAACCGCTGTCTGTAGCTACCTTAAGATCATCATATTCTTCCTAAGCCAAATTGTGGACGAGGATGTTATCGAGCATAAAGCTACTTTTCAGCTCAGTTATCCCGCGTTCTTGTTCTGCATTGTTACGATCTCACTGTATTGTTACGGCTTAAAGTAAGTCAATATTATTAAATTCAAGTAGTAAAGGGGTAGCAGTGCTTCTTCCAAACAATTTAGATTACATGAACCTAAGTCTAAGTATCGAAAGAAATTGTTACATTTTATCGACATGATAGATATTTCAAAATCCAGACGAAAAATTATTGGTCGTTTTTTCTAAGAAGCCATTTTTTCTTTCACGTATTTACGTTTGTTAAATTACAATTTTTTTTATCTCAATTCGCAACTAGTGATATTAAATCTGGTATCAAATCTGGTATCAAATCTGGTCGTAGTATAATTGATTTAAAAATCTTAAGGAACATATTGATAAAGATAGATGTCCTAGCTTTTTTAAATGTGACTCTTAGAAATTAAAGAATTTACTGATATGGTTAAAGATAAAAATATTCTGTTTAAAGATAAGTACTATTTGCAAGATAATATACAAATTAAAAAGGGATATTATCAAATGTGAATTAAGAGGTAAAATAATAAAATTTTCTAAATCCAGGGTAGCTGAAATAAGGAAAGACGATACAAATGCGCATTTTAAATTGAATATGCTACAAAGAAATTGCATACCAACCGAACTAAGACTTATCAGACATACTGGATTTGCCACAAAAGCAGTTAGATAGAATTTTTAATAAACAAACTAAAGGAATTTTCATGATGTCATATGCTAGATCGAGTGACGAAAATGAAAAGGACACAAAAAAATGTTATCTTTAGAAAGGCGAAACAAAATTATAAGCCAACTCATATCCAATAGTAATTTAATTTCCTCCATTGAAGCAATCTTAAATGAGGAAAACAATTACAATCCTTGTTACTTCTTCTTTCATCGTTTCAAATGCAGATACAGGTTTAAACGATATGCAAAGTTTTATTTTACTGGTAGATTTTGAAAAAGCATTTGATATTTTAAAACGGTCATATTTAGATAAAGTAATCAGTTAATTTTGTTTTGGAAGTCCTTGCAGGCATTAAGGTTAAAATATTGTGTATTATATAATGGTATGTATCTGAATTTTTCAGATATGTATAAGGAATAACGACTTAATAACATGGATAAAATAGGCGAAATAGAATCCAAAATAAAGCTTTTAGCAGATGAAAAACTAATTAAAACGCTGGCATTGACACTTCGAGAATTTTTCATAACTTTCTATCATGTTAAGGGTTGAAATTTGACTTGGACAAAACAGAAGCAAGTTGGATCAGTTCACGTAAAAAATTGACCACAACTCTTCATTTAAATGTTTTGATAGTATCGTTTTCGCTTTCGGTATCTGTCCAAGTTTAAAATTGTGATATAACATAAACCTTAAGAACTTAAGTTCAAAATTAAATGAACCTTTGATCTTTAGAAATAAGATATAAAACTTTAATTGGTTAACAAATCCAGACGATAAAAACATCGTCTAAATTAGTTTACCCACTTTCAGTAATTCCAGTGTCCGAGGAATTCATAAATGAAGTACAATATTTAATAATAGATTAATATGGAATACATCACAAGTTAAAGTGATGTTTCACAGGAGATTTGAAGGTCCAAACTTTTAAAGTCAGTAAAAGTCTCTTAAACTGAAATGGATCAATAAATTTCTATTATAAAAAATATAAATGGAAAATTTTAATACAAGAATGTATTCATGGTATATCCATTGATGGTATTCTTTTAATTAGATGTGCTTTAGGTAGTCACTTATATCAATCTTCAACATTCCACATAGATGTATTTAGATACTGGAATGAACTCACCTCATCTGAAAAACAACTTACTTTTACACACAATATTTATAGAGAAAGTCTTTGGCATAATGATCATACTATTATACAGGGTAGTACAACTTTTGTCAAAAACTGTATGAACAATGATCTATGTATATATTTAGTACTAAAGATAATAGTGGAAGATTATTATCATGTTGTAACATTTCAAATAGGTATAATTTTGTTCCGAATTTCCTGAAATACTATAGTCTGTACAGTGTAATCCCCATTAACTGGAAACATGAAACGAGTAATGTAAGTAAACCCACTGCAAATACAGACAAAATATTACTTTTATTTAGAGGAAAAATATTTCTAAGGAAAACTTTATGAAAACAATTCTATTGTTTCATTATAGAAAACAATGTCTAAAATCCCACATGTACAGCTCGTATCAGACACAAACGTCATTCTTAATACAAAAAATATAAAGAAGAATAATATAAATACATTTCATTTAGAAGTGATTTTCTTATAATCAGAGGCATTGTTTGGTGTCAACACAAGCTAATTTATAGTTAGGTTTTTGTAAAAGTGCGTCTCCATGATGAGGAAGTGGGGATACATTTTGACATTCTGATTTCTTGATTTCAAACCAATGCCATTTAACAGACTAGCCAAGCTCTGTTGACGATTTCGGACTATCTTTGGCTTTTTTCTTTTGAATGGGCGTTCCAGAAATGTCCAATTGGACTCGTATCAGGATAATTTTTGTGCCAGTAAAAGATAGAAATGTTCATTGTTTCAAGAAACTGTTAGTCGATTTAGATGAATAAGCAGTAGCAATATTTCCTGAATATGAATTGTTTTCAGAGATAAACCAAACATACACACTAAATTTTTATATCGTGTATTAAATTTGTTTAATAGCGTTGACTTTTTAAGGTGCCAGTAACTTTCTTAACTACGCATAGACCATTATATGATCTTTATTATGTTGTAGTAAAAGGGTTGGGGTAAGAAAGTAGCTAGTATAAAATCGAAGTCAGAGCTTCGGCAGTTTGTTTAAAAACACTGGTATCATATCAAAAGTTAAGAACGTGAAAATTTGTATTGCGAACTGTCTCTTTGTCCTAGAGCTGCGTCTGTATAATACTATCTGTTAATTAGCTTGTATTGATACCTAGCAATGCTATTGACTCTAAGTAAATCACTTCTAAATAAAATGTATTTGTATTTTCGCTGCTGCTATTATTGTATTAGGGGCGACGATTTTTTATGGAAATTATATCAATATAATACTGTGTCAATGTTTTAGAATGATTTTAAATTGATAAAACTCAATATATATCCCGACAATTAAGACGTTTAGTTACCAACAATGTTATCATAAGGTTTCATGAGAGTGATAGTGATACATTTAATTACTGTATACTTCCATTTAGCTAAGTATTTCATACATGTATCGGGGATTTAAGATGCACAAGTTAAAGTCCAAGCTTATATATTGCTATTGAAAATTAAAATAGAAACATGTAGATGCGTATTAATTATAAGAAGAAACTTTATTATTTTGATATAGTCCGTAAGCAATGTGGACCCACCGTGCACCCCACCCACCCCCCCCCCCCAGGATCCTCCGATACCACTTCTTTCTGGTACCTTAAGGTGTCTAGTAATGGAATCAGGATGTTTCCCAGAAATAAATTTGGATGCTCTTTATGAAAAACTTTAATATTTAGAAGTACCTGAAAGTTTTCAGTAAATTTCTCTATTAGTAGTAGGGGAACGTTTTTATCTTTGTTTTCAATAATATTATGCAGATACAGATCATATTAAATCTGGAGAGAAAACTGCCGCCAAATCATTCAATTCAACATACAGATACATAAATGACGTTCTGCCTCTTAACAATCCTAAATTTGGAGACTATGTAAATGTCATCTATCCTAGTGAGCATAAAATAAAAAAAACTCGGCTGATTCCTCAAGTTCTGCTTCATATTTAGACTTATTCCTGAATTATGACGCACACAAAAGGCTACATTTGAAACTTTATGACAAACGTGATGATTTCAATTTTTCTATTGTCAACTTTCCTTTTTTATGCAGCAATATACCTGCTTCTCCTGCTTAAGGTGTATTTGTTTCCCAAATAATACGCTATATTAGAGCTTGTTCCCACTACGGGGACTTTGTACAACGAAGTAGGCTGCTTGCAAATAAATTGTTGACTCAGGGATATTGCAAGCCTAGGCTTATCAACGCCCTCAAAAAGTTTTATGGCCGTCATCACAGTAAAGTTTGATGTCTCTGTGTCCAGGATTGCCTTGGATATATTTGACGTCTCATAGTTACATGTTCCTTCCACACAATTTTGATTACACACGTGACTGATGTAGCTAGCTACACAGGAGGTGCTTACCCTTCCGGAGCACCCGGCCTCACTTCCCTGGTGGAAGTTCACTTGTCTAACCTAACTTGTCAGTTCCAAAGTTTTTACTTTGCTTCTGGATTTTGATTCGGAAATGGAGTAGTATGTTTGTTTTTGATTTGTATCATTGTAAAGGGAACATGTTCAGCTTTAATAAAATACAAAGTTGGTCGATGTAGCTGCTACTATGTCTTCACCATGACGTCATAAACACAAGTTTTGAGAACAAACGCTATAAAATCGTGTCAATTTATTCTTTATAAAATTTCTGTACAGCATAATAAAAAACATTAAGACAAAGTATATATTTCATTTACTTAATGAAGTGTAGTTATAAATGATCATATATTCTCATCTTCAAGAAAAGACACCACTCTATTAGAAAAAATATATTAAAGATACCCATTTTTAAAAATTGATCGAAACGGGGTAGGGGGGCGTTGTTATCTTTGTTGTCGATGGTTTTATGTAGATATAGATCATATTTGGTATCATTGTAAAGGAAACAGGTTCAGCTTTAATAAAATACTAACTTGATTGTTGTAGCTATTTCTGTGACGTTTCCATGACGTCATAAACTCATTTTTTGAAGAAAAAAAAACTATAGAATCATTTAAAATTATACTATATTAAATTATTTATGTACAACCTGATAAAACACATGGAGACACCGTATGCTTTTTATTTACTTCATAAATTGTTGTTATAAATGATCATAATTCTCATTTTAAAGAAAAGACGCCACTCTGTTAGGAAAAATATATCAACTTTAAGATGCTCTTTTATTTAAAATTGATCGAATTTTAAGATTAATAGTTTTCACGATAAAAGTATCCCAGTATGTGTTAAAGTGACACAGTATGTTTCTTTGTATCATCATCATCATCATCATCATCATCATCATCATCATCATCATCATCATCAATTTTTCATACATTCATAACAATACAAATTTACAAAAATGCCAAACATCATCACACATTATCCTATAGCTAACAAAACGCTTAATGAATAATCTTAGTTTGAGAATGACTTTTAGTTCAAAATATTACCAATGGTGATTTAGCAGATGTTTTAATGGTAGCCATATGCGACAAGGTTATATACATCTAGAGCAGTGAAAATCTAACATGCGATTTCTGCCATTGACTAGCTGTAGTGAATAGGAACTTCAAGAATAAATTAATCCTTTTTACTTCACTACCAACTGTACATCCTACTAACAGAGTGTTAATGTTAATAATAAAAACGTTCCCCTACCCCTAATTGAGAAATTTACTGAAAACGTTCAGGTACTCCTAAATATTGAAGTTTTTCATAAAGAGCATCCCAATTTATTTCTGGGAAACATCCTGATTCCATTACTAATCACCTTAAGGTGCCAGAAAAAAGTGGTGTCGGAGGATCCTGGGGGTGCACGGTGGGTCCACCTAGCCCACGGACTAATACTTTCTGGTCTCCGGTGCTTCATAATATCGTTCCATAACTTAACATATATTTTAATATGTACAACAATACCTCACATAACAGAAGCATGTTTTCTATTATGAATTATACATGGACATATTAACAATGTTACAACTGACTTCTTACCTCAAGGGAACTAATGCTATCTTGACTGGCAGCTTTTCAAAAACATTTTAGCTTGTAGTAAGATATAAGAGACACATCAACAACATACATGCACACTTTCACACACATTCAACTACAATCACACACACAAGAGAAAATTAAGTCTACCTATTTGTATTTAATTTTATGAACATTAATGATAAAAATAATGATAATACACTTGATAGTTATAAGAATTTTATGAGAAAGATAATTCGACAAAAATCTACGTCATATGGAATTTAATTATACAAAGTTATAGAGACTTTTTCGATAGAGTTGTCTCTCTTTCACTGTATGCATCATACATTCATGTTTTTCATAAAACATGCTGTTATTATTTTTATTTCTGTTATTATTGCGGCTTAACCTAAAAATATTACTAATGTTTGTTGTATTTTTTACTGTTTCTTCACTACCTAAATTGATGTGCCCATACAATTGTTAAGTTGTTCATTAATGATCTCTTTACCAGTTAAACTTTCTTCTTCCTCTGTTGAATCTTCATCGTCGAAACATACAGCCTCGTCGGTAATAAACGTAACTTTTTAGGGACGGCTTTTCTCATAGAAACTGGTGTATAAATTATAGTTTCTGAAGGACATGGTACCAGTTCGGGCTCTCGCTTTTGTACCTTGAAAATACCGTGATTGCAGGGTCTAATTGTCATTGTATGGGTCAAGAATTTGTACCGGTTTACGTTCAGGTTCTTTTGAAGGTTCTGTGGTTGCAGGTCCTGGTACCGCTGGTAACGGTTCTGGTTCTGGTGGTGTACTGTTTCTGGCTGATCAGTCATCTTATGTTTGCAGGCTCTTCTCGTTCATGTTCAATTTTGAAGGTCCAAGTACCTCTTTAGCAGGTAATAAAGCGTCAAGTCCAGATACAAAGAACGTAGGTTGATAGTTATTGTCATTGTCATTGCAATAACCAGATATATCTAATTTTGTTTGACTCTATCATGGTTTGCTTCCTTTTCAACTTCTTATATGGAGACAATCAGAGTATACTTTTGAAAGACCTTCTCCAAGAATTGCGCTTAAAATGCAAAAAATAAATCATCAGCTGAAGTAGGGTGGATATGTTTGACGGAAGGAGGATAAAGGTGACAGTAGATATTGGTATGATGAGCATTTAATAAAGATGACGAAAGTTTGATAATAGTGACGAAACTTGATAATTGCTATAAGTTGGATAAGGGTGGCAAAAGTTGGATATGGATGGCGACAGTTGCATAACGGTTGTTACATTTGGATAAGGGTGGCAAGAAATTGATAAGTGTGGCAAAAAAGGTTGGCAAGAGGTAGACCATGATGTGGCATGTTTAGGGTGGAGTGTGTAGCAAGTGGGGGCTATGGGTGGCATGGTATAACATGTGTGTTGTTGTTGGTAATTGGAAGTACATCCCAGTTCTACAATATTCCAATTTACCTCCTGTATATAACAAAAGAAGATAATTTTTTCCCTTTTCATATACTAGTACCCGAGGACGAGAGTGAACCTCCCATTACCCTCTTTAGGACACGTCTTGCCCATATTAGCTCGACCAGTCCAAAATATTGGAAAGCAGAGACGTTACCCCGTAGGGCTTGTGTGGCAAATATTTGGGTCGCTAAGGGCGGACTCCAATGGGAAAACTTATAAAGGTCTACCCCTCACAAACTATTATTCATTTGATGGTAATATTTTCCACAATTGTTTACCCTTTTGACCATCAAACTAATTTTCGTGCTTTTCTCAACAAACAACATTAATCAACAGAAGTATTAATAAAAATAACACAGCCGTAAAACCTTTAATAAAAATTCAAGGTTGTACTTGGACTGGCAGACTGTAAACTCATTTGACCTTTAATATTTTGACAAGAACAACAAAATCCTTATCAATTTCTTAAAACTGTGCTTAACATATCGGGCATGAAGCGAGGATCAGTCCTCCAATGTGCATAGCTTTTGGTTAATAGCTGCTTTATATAAAGAAGCATGGTTCTGGATGGTTCTTAATGTCGTTAACTTGTTTCTATATTTTGAAGTTTTAAGCACATATGACCTTGACATTTTAGTCAAGGTTATAACACACACACACACACCACACACACACACACACACACACACACACACACGTGAAAGAGATTGATTCAAGGAATGCGAATGCCAAGCTTTAAGATGGTGGGGAAAATGAAAAAGTGAAAGAAGTGAATGTTCATGGTTAACAGACTACATACGTCAGACGTTACACAACAGACAATAGCCAGACAGACAACAGACGTCTGCATGACATGCGTCCCACTGGTGAAAGGAGGTATTTCCACCGTTTTTAAACCGGACGTAATATACGTGTCCAAACGTAACCTACTGTAGCCATACCACAACTACCAATACCATAATTGTATTACACAATTACGTAAGATTACCATCCTACTTAAGTAGACACATAATCCAATGTTTTTATTTTTACTTTAACATTTGACCTTGAATGAAGGTCAAGGTCAATCAAATGCATGCGCATACCTTATACTGTCATGATCATGTTGCGTCATTACATTATCGTGGCGTATTTTAATTTATTTAAGTGATATCTTTTTATTTGTTGTTAGTCTGCAAATTGACAGTCAACTCGTAGAACGTTCTCATAGGCCAACGAAACGCAGCAGACAAAGAGAAAAAAGTACAGGGGGAAGGCAACAATGTTCAATTTGTTCTTTGGAAATTGCTCATATGCCCCGCCATTTTAGAGATGCTTACGATTTCAGTCATTATGTTTCTTGAGCTCAGGCAAGAGCAATACGGACAGCATTTATCGTCCATGCTCATAAATCAAATACAGAGACAGAAGGTGTGTCAGATGCATTCGCTGATGGTAATTCAACAATTCCGCAAATATCCTCAATCCCTGTACTTTAGGGATATTTTGCTTAGTTAAAATCTAAAGAAAGAATAAAAACTCATTTAGAGGCTTTAAATAGAGTTAACATTGTATTCAAGATATAAATGTGTTTTGTCCCATCTCTTAATCTAGTAAAACTAATTGGAACCTACATACGTACATACAACAGGTAAGGAACAAGTAAGCATTAGGGACTAGCTTATCTTAACTTCCTCAAGAACTTTTATTCGTTTCTGAAGTCACGCAAAATGATTCTTAATCAAGTCGACATAGAATAATAGAGTTACTGATCAAAGAAATTGGCATGCATTATTTTAAGAACATTTTCTTCAGCTACATCTGCGAATCTTGCATAAACAAAATTTTGTTCCCCTCTTTGCAATAATGCGCCTGTGATTAACTCTTTTTGTTTATATTGCTGAGAATCAATTTGAATTATTGGGTACCAAACGTTACATAGAAATTAAATTAAATTAAGTGCGAGGTACCAGTTTTTTTGGAAGAGCATTTCATAAACGAAGATATAACAAGAAATGATTATTCATTGATGCGTAATAATTTAATGCTATTGATCATAATACACGATGACGAGGAACGCAACAACAGCATAATTGCGGTAGAATCGGTTCATATAACTGAACACCTTTATCCAGCGACTCTTATATTCAGAAAGTCTTAATGGATGTGGATGAAAAACTTCGTATCAGCTGTATGACCAGAGCTTCCAGGATTTACGGCTAAACATGAACTACCTGAATCCCGAGTATTCCTAACTTGGCCAAAAGTACAAGGAGAAAAGCCAAGTAGAATGGCGAACTATGCGATAAACGGAGTTTGGAAATAAGCAGGTGTATCAAAAATATTTTGCGACGAAATTCAGAAAAACAACTTCGATTTACGTGCGTCGGGTTAATATCTACTGCTGATAAATACCATCTTTTAGAACAGACCAAAGAAGATGTCATTTAAATGGTCAATGTTATTAAAAGTATTATGATACCAAAGAGTATGCAAAAACGCAATGCAGTGTTTGTCTCAAATGAAGATACAGATAGCACTCCGGATGACAAAGTAAACAAAATTCCAAATGCGTTTCAAAAACGTAGAAGAAGGGCCTTTTCTGAAGAAAATAGTTCCGTTATCTTAAAACTGTGCAGAGATATGATTAAACGTGGTCGATCCATTGTATTTTTCTTCGGTTTATTTCGGAGTCACAAAAGTTCATATGGACATGCAGTGAGAGCAAAATATATACCAATCTATAAAAAATCTCAGACAGGGTTGGAACCGAAATGAAAAAATCATAGTCAAAATTATTTCTTTTAATTAAAATTAAAAGAATCTGAACTTTATGATTAAGATGACGTTCTGTCAGTTCCAAAGTTTAAACTTGTTTCTGGATTTTGATTCAGACATGGATGAGTATGTTTGTGTTTTATTATATGTTACAACTATCACCCTTAACCCTGACCCTAACCCTTACCAATGCAAAGTATTTTCGTAGCTAAATTTGATAAACTATTTTTGGCCCTTTGTGTATTTTTTTAACATCTAGAAAAAATTTAGTTTCATTATTTTGGTCCAGGCAGCATTGTACTGTAAAATTAAAACTGGTGTAATATGTTAGTTTAAATTATGTATTATTTTTAGATTATACTTACAATTCCCTAATCATATTCTAGCGCAAGGGTATGTGATTTTAAGAGTAATTCTTTAAATAACTATTTAAGCATATATCTCACACCAAATATCTCTAAATATATAGTCTGACAAACCCAATCTCCATGGACAAGTGCAGTTATACGCGTGTTTGTTTCAAGTGACCAAATGTGAGAACTAAAATCTATTTGTTGAATAAATAAACATCTTAAACACAGCAGACTAAATTTCACCAAACTCTCCGAAAATACCTCTAATCAAGCATATATATACACATATTATGTGTATAGGCAAAATTTACTGCTTACATCCTTTGGCAGAAAAATTTAAATTGGAGATTTACAATATAACACTGTCTACTTAACACGCACACATTCGATGAAAGGTAAAGATTTTTGCAGTTAACAATTGACATCCAAATACATATCTTCATGACTGCCTTATCCAATTGAAAATCTGTAAAAGTCAATTGATTGTATATTGTAACAACTATAACAAAGCAATCGTATCGGTTGAAGAATTGTGTTATCTTACGATATTTAAGAGTAAAGACCATAAGGGTATTCTTATAATCATTTTATTAATAATAAAAACATAGCCATATAAATTATATATAAATATTACATTGAAACTGCATTAATGTACACAATAAACAGAACAAATATCATAGATTCTAAAAAAAGTAAAACCTTCTATAGCAATCACCTATCTATATCAACAACCAGTTTGTAAATGTAATAACCCTCGGGTCCCTTGGTTCAACTATTCTGACATCAAAGTTTGCTTTCTTGACATCGTGATGCGACTATAAAACTAAAGGCTATTTTAATGTAACTATGTCTAACACGTTAACTATCATTCTAAAATGATACATTTTTTCTAAAGTTAGAAATAATCACGAGTAATAATTAATAATTTTATTCGTAAGTGTTATATCGAATGTCAATCAAAACCATATGTTATAAACTAGTACTTACAAATTTACTAGAAAAAAAATAAAGTGAACAAAATGTTCAATATCATGAAAACTAAAGTGATATCGTCATCGTGTCTTATCTTCCGACTCTAGAAACCTTTGTTTTATTTTCGATTTTTTTAGATAATTTATTGTATTCTGCATTAGCATTGAGAATGACAATTAATCAAAGGTCACTTATAATATAAAGTTACCTTGGTTAATGAATATCAAATAATTCATAAGTCATCCTTGTCAGGTTTTTCTTATCACCCAACCTACTTCTAATATTCTAATATTAAATTTCAGTACTTTCTCAATTGCCCATGCAATCAATCATATATTTACAAGAAATAAAGTTTTTTTTTCGTAGGTATCAACACGAGCACCGCTATACAGAACAAGATATGTCCGTTGCTATTAACGATAATGCTTTAGTGTATTCATAATTTCAATTATAAGTTATGGTCAAGAAAAGCTAAAATAGGTGAAAACAGTTACAATGACAAACCGTTGGTCATGACCATGACCAATTTGAAGATTAATTTAAAAACAATTGTTAAAATTGAAAAGCTTTACGCTATTTTCAAATAGTCAAACCATTTGAAAATTTCTAAATTTCATTCTTAAATCATGTATGCCATTTTACAACCAAATTGCACAAAATTTAAAAATCATAAGGTAAAGACCATACATAGAGAGATTTTGAATTTTGTCTTAAATCATTGTTTTCAGAATATAATTTTATTTGTTTTTCATTCGAAGTGCATCACTCGTACGGAACTGCTCATATATAAAAAATTGCACACTTGCACGACAACGTTTGCTCTTTTTTAAATAATTGACCAAGTCGTCATTTTGAAGGTAATCCCGTACAAATGCCAAACTTGAAAAGTCCAGGTCATTATCTGTTAAAATAGCTAAGTCATCGTGATTGAAGCCATTTTTATGAAACGTTGAAGCTCTAACGCAAAAACGTGTTACACAATTTTGATTAAATATTCCCGAAATGAAATAATTATAAGGTTAAGACAAAAGAAACCAAATATTATATCGAATTTCTCCGCCAGTGAGGTGTTTTAGACTTTATTTTTATTTTTAGATTTTTTCAGTCAAAAAGAAACAACAAAGCTTCGACTCTTCTGGCGGACAAAATGTCATATCCTGGTAATGATTTTCACAATGTTTTTTTAAACATCATTAGAGAGGTAGGCCGGAAAACCTTTTATGGATGGACGGGCATAAGAACATACGAAGAACACACAACACCTCACCATAACATGTCCTGTTGTAATAGTTGTATACTGATAAACTATTGTTGTCAGAAACTACTACTTTCGCTAGTTAAGATGACATATAGTGCTTAAACAAATTTATGTATTTATCATTGAAGAAAATAGCGATTGAGTTTTAGGATCCTTTCATTGTTTTTAGGTTTTAATTGATTAGTTATTCAATAAATGCAAACAATGACTTTAACATTTTTCAATAATTATGGGGATCACTGTAGTTTAATATCTGTACACCTTGCGTTGTCGTTTTCTAGGATTGCGTTTGTTTGGATTCCAAGTGTTATGATCACGTATATGTATATATTTATCGTTCCTTTTATGTAACCCTTCAACATATTCTGATGCAGCTGATAATGTATTAAAAACTTTGAATCCATAGTGATATCTGTATTTTGGACGATTTTTCTTAAGTTGTGATGTCCTCCTAGACAGCTTTCTCTGCTCTGAAACATTATGACGCCACTCGCGTTGTTTAGAGTTCGTTGCTGACGATACCGTACTTTTGGGACGTCGTTGTGCTCTTCTTAATTCTGTTGGTAGTTGGGATTTTGGTTTTGAAAATAGTTTGTTTCTTTGTCTTTTTTGAAATCGCGCTCTCCATGGTTGTCCTCTGAATGCAGGTCTTATTTTCTTTGGAGGTGATTGCCTTCGTGAATGTGTTGTTAAGGTATATGTTGTAGTTGGGGGTAACGTGGTTGTCAGAGGAGGGTCATATTCCGTTACTGCACGGAAAGGGGACTCTGTTGTTCGTGGTGGTGGCGGCGGCGGCGGTGGTGGTGGTGGTGGTAGTTGCTGCGTTCTAGAAGAGGGTTTTGTTGATGGTGTTGGTGGTTCAGTCGGTGGAGGAGTAGGTGGTTCCGTTGGAGGCAAGAAAGGTGTAATCTCTGCCTGCCATGGAATCAGGGGTTGTTTTCGCCATGGTAGTTTGGATTCTATTTGCCATGGCAGTGAAGGTTCGATCACTGAAAAGGTACGTGGTTCTGTAGGTGGCAGTATGGTTGGTTCTTGAAGAGGTAGTGTTGGTTCTGTTGGTGGTGGTGGGGCTTCTGTTGGTGGTAATGTGGGTTCTGTCGGCGGAAGTGGGGTTCTGTTGGCGGCGGTGGAGGTTTATTTGGTGGTAACATTTGATTTGATTGGAAAGGAAAGTCTTCATTTACCCATGGACCTGGGGAATCTAATCGCGACGTTTCTTTTTGAGAGTGTAGATGTTTCGCCTCTTCTTCTATTTCTTGCAATATTTTAGGTCCTAACAATTGTTCTAGTGCTTCTTCCCATAACAATTTAACAGTTCCAAAGTCTACAAAATAAATATAGTTTTTTTTTAAATCAATCAAACTGTTGTTCATAAAGTAGTATACTATAAACCGCTTTATATCAGCGCAGACATATTTTAGCGAGTTTCCTCATTATAAGTGCTTGGTGCGTCTTTATTTTAGCGCACCAACTATTTGTTTGTAATCTGAGTCCATTACGGTAGTTTTAGCGCATTTTTAATTTAGCGGAAAGATCTGATTGCCAGAAGCACTAAAATAAAACTACCGCTAAAATTCAAGTTTACAGTATAAATGTTTCGTTGAGCAATAGTACTACTTTTTAAATATCGATATATCAATATCAATTTGACAAAATACAGAAGTTAAAGAGAACCTCTGAAAATTTGTTGATATGTTCATGTAACCATTTGTTCTAATACCAAAGATTTGTTGATGTGGGTTATTTAAAACTGCTATGAAAATTGCTTCACATCAAAACATGTTTTAATTACATTAATATTGTCATTGCATCTGTCAATAATCATCAATAAAACCGATCCTTTATTCTTTTTAACGTATAACTGACATCATTCAATTTTTTAGTGATCAATAATGGCTTATTTTACCAAACATATGTGAATGTCACACAGAGAATGAAGTAAACATCTATACCCAGGGTAGTTAAGGACATTACATATAAACAATGAAATTGAAACCCATACCAAGACACGGGAAATATTAATACTTATTACAATAAAATAATTATAATTAATACCTTTGCGGTTTGCGAAAACAACCGTTAAGGACATAAACAAGACAAAGGCGCCAAGAGCTCCTAAAGACTGCATCTGAAATAATCAAAATCAGAACTTAGAATATTAAATTAGAAGAAAGAAATTGATAGCTAACATGTTCATAACCAGTAATCATATCAATCAAAATAACATAGACATAATGATGGAGAAAGAAATTTCTGACTGACATCGAGTTCGTCAATGATGCAGCAAAATCTAGACGAATCTTGACTGTAACACGCGAAGCAAGTTTCCCAAAAGTCGGGGGAATTATTAAAAATGATGGCAGATATACCATTTGCAAAATTACCAAAGATGTTTGCTTATTGCTCATGTTGCTATTGCGTGTGCATTTATGTTGAAACGTATTTTGAAAGTACATGTACAAAACATTGGATAGATCCCACATATATTTACAGATTACAAAAAAACGGGTACAAACCGCTACGTAATTGCTTGAAACGTTTCCAAAGTTCAATCAAAAACACTTTGCAAACATTGTTACTGGTAAAGAAACATGGGTTTACTATTTCGAACCAGTAAGATAAACTGGAAACAACATATAGCTAACTTAACACGGTAGAAGAAGCATAAGCACAGAAAGGTTATTTATTGCATATTCTTCAATTGTGATGATATAGCCGTAACAAATCCTGTTCGAAACGGCAACAGTGCTACAGGTCAGTATTACTGACGGAAAAGGTAACCGTCTTGTCACACGAACATCAAATGGCTTTTAAAAATTGGTCATGTTCATTTTAGAATTTGTATCGAATACACATTATATATCGAACAACCCTCGTATATCCTTACTTGCTTGGCTTTTTTTATTTTTGTGACGTGTAGAGTAAAATATTCTAGGGAAGATAAATGTTTTCCTTTAATGTCCTAAGACCCAAGGACGTATCTATGGTTGAGTAAATTTTATCTTATATTTAGACAGAGACCTTTAACATTTCGACTGTAAGATATTTTATAAGTCATTAAATTCAACAATATAAGAACAACCCAACAGTTATAGTGTAGATGTCAACTGGAAACTAAAATGTCTCAATATATTGTTTTGTTTTATATAAATACCTGGCATTTCAGATAATTGGGTAAAATCAATGTATTTCTGTTATTGAAAAAAACATACCTGGCAACAATCAATGCAATTGAACAAAACATAAATAAATTCCAATGATAAAAAAACGAAGAAGATGACAAAAGAAAAGACAAAAACATAATGGGGACGAGAGATTATTAAATTCCTTTTACTGAACATTTATATTACAAAGTTTGCAAACAAAATTTAAGTGATGTGGTTAGAGTACTGTTTTAAGGCCAATCCCTTTGTCTGACGTCTAGTGGCTTTATTTAAAGTACAATTTGTTGCGGATATATAAGATCCAAAAATAAAAAACACAAACAGTATATTATTATTATTACAAAAACACGGTTCTAGAAAAATCCTTCATAGAAGCTTGTTAAGGAATATTTTAAGTAAAGCCGACTGATACACAGAGGGGATTTCAAAAGGTTGTTGATAAGTACGATGCCTGCGTATCCAAAATTACCCTAGATATAGTTCACATTGCATTGTTCAGTGTTCTTTATCAAATTTGATAGCACACGTGGCGGGATTCGCTTTCCTATTCGAAACACCCTACCACACTTCCTTTGATGAAAATCACGTGTTTTAACCTAATTTGCTAGCTTTAAATTTGTACTTTGATTTAGGGATTATTATTCTATGTTAAACATAAATTTCGAGATACGAATACAGTAAGAAACAAAGGTTTGAAAAATGCTTTAAAACATTTAAAATTTAAAACAAATACGAAATATTTGTATTACAACATATTTGCTGACATCAAAGAACTGTCGATTAAAAGTTGAACGCAAGGTAAGCTTGTAAATTCTGTCATTGTACAGATGAATGAAATGTAAAGACCGCTATTAGATTACTGGGGCTCTCTAGTTTATTTCTATCCGTAGTGGAAAGTTATTCAAGTGTTTTTAATACATAGTAAATTAGATGAAGATTTCTAATGTGAAATACCCATTAAGATTATTTCTATCTTTTGTTGGCATGACGCCATATATCAAAAACAAACTTACTTATTCATGTCCAAATCACAATCAAGAAGCAAAGTAAACACTTCGGAACTGACAAGACAGGTAAGACACGTAACTTCCACCAGGGAAGCGAGGCCTGGCGCTTCGGAGGGGTAAGTGTCTATTTGGTGGTTAATTTCATAATCACGTACGACCATTACAAACGGTTCTCTTTGATGTATAATTTTTAAATTCTTTTTTCAAATAGTTTATATTTAGATCATGTTTAATCAAAGTGCATCAATACACATTAAAGATATAGGGCAGACACGATATTTGGACAGGCGGCGGCCAGTCGGAAAGGGCGATTACAATATCCATCTCATTTGCGGATGGGGGGGGGGGGGTTAATGAGAGAAATATCAAGACTAAGTTTTTGAGTTTTTTCGTATGTGGTTCTGGAACAAGTTTTGTTTTATTATGAAACATCAATTCTTTCCAAGTATTTGTTTTGTGTTCGTTTGATTAAAGTTATTGCAATGTTGTGAAGTAATTGAATTGAGTAATTATAATCTGTCATGATAGTTATTCAAGTTAGAAGCATTCATTTAATCGTCACTTGTGGTGTATATTATCAAACAAATATAGAATATAAATTAAATCAAGATAAAACAAATGTTTATAAAATACAAATAACTCAGATATGTTATGATTAAGAAAGCTACAGAGAGAGCCAAAGAAAATAATTCAACTATAGATTTTTATAATTTTTTGCATACATTTAGATAATAATATCCTGCATCATACATCAAAAATTCAAGTCTACTTTGTGAGTTTAAAAAAGTTATTCCCCTTAAAAGTTGTCTCCCCTGTCTTTTCTAATGGCTGTGCAGCCACTCGATATAAAGACTTATAACTTTATGCAAATAGTTGATAAAATAGGTAAATTTTGCTTAAACTAAGTCTGATAAAGGGGTTTTAAATCAACTCATCAATTATAATGATTTGATGTCTGTAACAGAATTAAATGGCAATTGAATAGAAAAGTTTCATAAAAAATTGCAAAATTTCAATGCAATTATACCCTCTAAAATGTGCATTAATTTTTTTTTTGACTATAATTTTTTTCAAAAAGTTGCATTTTAAAGAACACATAGAGGTGCATATCATATCTGAAAATGGAGATACTTTTGTGGACTAACTTTTGATTAAATGTCGTTATTTTCCGTGCAAAAATCGGGAAATCCGGGATGGATAGTATTTGAACCGTTTTCCAAATTGGAACGTAATATTTTTTCTACTGAGGTGACTTGAGCTTGCCTACATTGACGTGTATTTGTTTATCAAAGTTACCGCTTGTCATTTATTTAATAATTATCAGTTCTTGTACATCAGACAACTCAGACCTGACGCATTGATTAGTTTGAATAAATAAATAATTACACGATACTTTGTTTTGAATTGTCGGGATTTTAATAAATGAACATTGCAAGGAGTCCTGATGTAGTAGCAATAATATCACAAAAAGCCGATAAATATCTACTAGAATGTAGATATAACATACAAAAAGATAAAAATACCATAACATAATGTATTTTTTTCAGTATAATAATAACAGTATCAAATTTAACTTTGAAACATTACATAAAGTATTTTAAATATTATTGAATCAGCCAAGCTCCCCAAATGCGCCTCCGCCAAGTACATCACAAATGTTGGATTTACGGCGAAGTGACAAATGTGAAGTCAGAAAAGATGTTTTGTGAGAAAAGTTTTTTGTTATACCATGTATATTTGCTCCAAAAACATTGCAGTTGCAAGATCCTTCTGAACAATTTTGCCGATTGACATATCAACAACTTGAATCTCATTCACTCATGCGGCAAACAGGAAGACCTGACATAAAACAGCAGTAGCTGATGACAATGTTTCTACATGGAAATTTATTTTTCTTCAATTGCAAAGTTATTGGGCTACCGTAGTAAGACTGCAATGTCGGAGACACATTGAAGGTTCTTTTCTCTCGGACGATGTTAGAAGTAGGAAAATGTACGCTCCAATCGAACATCTGGGTTTATTTTATTTTATTTATTTATAAACCCACTATTTATTTGGAAAAAATCTCACGTGAGTAGTATTCCTGTCTTTTGTTTTTGTTCATTGAACTACAAATATTCATTAGTTTCAGTAGGATTTCAAGTCGCGTGATCGTTATCCGAATAAGTTCGCTCCGTTTCCCGACTTTGAACTTTTAATCAACATATTGTTTAAAAATCGTGTGATCGCTTTCCGTCGCTACCTTAAATGGTGGATCTACCATAACTTTAAAAACTTTAATTTACATGCGACGTTTTTGGTTATTTTACTATGTATGAATATTGTATACTAATAGCTGTACATTGTTAGGTAATCAAACTTAATGAAGCAATATATTTGTTTTTTCTACTCTTGATATGACCACAGAATGCATTTAATATTTTGTAATAAATCGTTGTTGTCCCATTTATCAATAGCTTTAAGCTAATTAAATTCTGATTAAAATTAAAATTTATTATAGCAATATATGTCGTTGTCTATATACAATTTCAAAGGTTTTATTGTCCTATGATGTTGTAAGAACAATATCGAAAACACCAATTTGACCACAATATGTAAACAATATTAACGAATCTGCAACATTTATGTAATTTTCAAAACATTTATCTTGTTTATAAAACTTCTTTAGTGGCTTTAGCGTGTTTGTTGGAATACTTTGACAGATTAAATTTAAAAGCTGAATTTTCAGAAATATAAAGATAATTAGATTTTATGTTGGTTGTAATAGAAAATCCCTGTTATCTTATTAATTAAAATGTTCTGACAATGTATGATTAACCAGATCCATGTTTTCCAAATTACCTACTAGTCCATAGCTTAGAGTCTTACAATATTGTTGTCATATGTGTTTTACATACCTTGTTGTTAAAAGCCTTGGTTAGTTCCAAGTGCATGTATGTGTATTTCAGTGACAATTTTACTGTTAGTCTATTCAGAATATACGTTTATCTTGTTCATAAAAACCCTTTAGTTGTAGTTGTTGTATTACAAGTATATGTATTATTATTACAAAATGTACTCTTATATTTCTACTCACTTTTATAAAACATAATATGTACACAACTAATTTATGTTGTAAAACTTTCCCTCCACCGTTAGATGAATGTACAACTGAAACTATTACATACCTTCTTGTCACATTGAATAATACACTGACAATAATTATTAACGCTAAGTCACTTTATAATAGTTAATTTATGATTAGATGATTGGTTAAAAATCTCATCATTTTTTGTTTATTTTTTGTGGTGACATTTGACGTTACTGTTGTCATACATAATTGTTAATAGTTACACTTTGTTATAGTTGTAATTTGTTTTACACAAAGGAAAGAAAATTGATCAACATGAGTGACAGGACTCATGTTTTAAATACAAGTATTGAATATAAATGATTTAATATTAGACATAGCGGTTTAATTTATTGTTCTTACTGATACTAGTTTATTACTCTATATCGTTAGTAGTATAGTTTGTAGGTATGATCTTATATACTGTGAATACAAAAAAGTAAATTTATGTCCAGTTTTGATCGATCAGTGGAAATTTATTTCGATAAATTACTTTTTATAACTTCACAGGAGAGTTATTAATGTTAGGAATCATATTAAAACAATACATAAAGTAAAACTGATCGATTTCTCCCCTTGACAATTGATAACATCAGACAAAAATAATATTTTGTGGCTACTATAAATCTTTACGCAAGTACATATATAACTTGTGTACAAACTTTATTTTGGAAATATGTACATAAAACTTCCACTTTAACATTAAAATTAAAAATTAATAAGTCGGGAAAACAGTATTTATTCGGCAAATCTGTTTTGTAAAATCGATCAACGCAGCTACAGTCGCCGTCGTCTTCATTAAACATTTCACCAAAAACAATATATTCAATGTATGGGGTAATGCCTTGTACAATTGCATTTAACACAAATCGCATCATTAAAAAATCAAAGAAAATACTATATAATGTCTGATTAGCAAAATCGTTATTTACATTAAACGCTGTCTTTATCATGAATAAATAAGACAATAAACTATTATAATATTTAAACTGATAATTATCGCAGTTGTACATTATAAACAAAGTGAAATGCATTAATAATGGTGTTTCTTTAGTTCTGATGTTTTCTTTTGATCTTTTTCATTGTCTATTTACTTTTTAGTTTAAAAGTATTTATTTGATAAATTAAATATAATACATATAACATTATAAATAATTAATTAATAGGATTCTGGGATTTACTTTTTAACCGATGTTAAACATCATGTTATTGCCCAGAGTGTAGGAGACTTTGCTTTCGCGTGTTTGGCATGTCCTTATTCTTCGCCAATTTATTGTCAAACGGTAATATTTAATTAGAAAAAGGATCGGCAAGGGAACAAACCTTTGCAGATTTCAAAATTTAAGACAAGTCTAACCCACTCTCCTAATTATCCATTGACTTTTTGTAGTTCATGGTAAAACTAAAAAATCAAAGTGTGTGTTAAGGGTCTAGTGACTTTTGCAAAATTTAAGACTTGTAAAAAAGAACTAATCACACCTACTGTCCGTTTACTGGGCTGGAGAGAAAGGAGTAACGCTAATATCTTAAAGATTTGAATGGCACGGTTAAAAATCAAATAATCATTTACTTACATGAGCCGAGTCGTTGCTAATAATCCTTATTTCGATCTAATCCGTGCATTATAACTCCTTTAATGCACCAAAACGTGTTTTGGATGGGTGTTTACAATGGTAAAAATTTTGACAAAATGACGGAGTCTTTCGTGTGACGTAATGATGACGGAAGAATTTATTATTTACGTAGGTTCGCGAGGGGTACAATGAAGAGTAGTTCAAAGGTCGGGTTGAGTTTAAAAGTTTGAATTTACGTCAATTTTTTTCAAAAGTTTGAAAATGCAGAAAGGTAGTTCACTTTATTATTTTATTAAATTGATTTTGGTCATTGCGGTTACGCAAAAATCAATCCGTTCTTGAGCTGCACTAACCTACGTAATAGTCGACTCTTTCGTCATGACTACGTAACATAAAGAACCCCGCCATTTCGTAAAAAAGATTACCATTGTAAACACCCACCCAGGTTATATTTTGTCGCATAAAATGATATATTAAGCAAGGATGGAACCGAAATAGAAATTTTCAGTTACGATTCGGCTCATGTAAGTAAAAGAATCATTGATTGGTAGCCGTCGTATTGAAATTTAAGAGTATTTTGCGATCTTGCTTTCTCCGAAATAGGCTAAGTAAACAGTAGTGAATTGGTACCAGTGTAACAATAATTAATTGTGTCAACTGCATGATTATACGACAAAATTATATAAAAGATAAAAACAGAAGTGTTTTAATGACGTAATTAATACTTAGACAATGCTAGTTTATGTGTTTAGGCTTTCAACAATTTGTATGTTCGTCTCACGGGCAGACAAACCTTGAACGAAGAGTTCACTCTTGATCGCGTTGATTTTCAAAAGTTTTTACCTGCAATAACTTTTAGCTGTTTCATCGACAGACCAACTGGTAGCGTTGTTTTGAAATTGATTAACTTAACAATTTTTTTTATTTTATTTTTTTTTACAAAACTTTCCTTGGCTTTGTCAAGAACCTTATCAAGTTAGACAACCGATCTCAGATTAAAGATAAATAGCGATTTTAACACAATATATATTATTATTTCTATGAGTTATAGTCTTGTTTGTTGACCACCCAACACTGACCGCTTCTAGTGGCAATTAAACACTTCATTCTTTTAAGCGATAACATGTCCCATCAAATTATAACGTAGATATCATATTATCACATTTTGGTGTTACAAATGTAAAACAATGCACCGAAGTTTTGCTCAAATATTCATGACTTGACGAAAAAAAACATGAAATGTGTCAATATGTTTTAAAATCGCAGAGATCCTGTCAATACTTCAAATATTTTAATGATTTACACAGTTAGATTATGTACGTAGAATTTTAAATAAGTCATATATATATGACCAAATCTAAATTTAAAGTCGATGAAGAGCTTGAAACGTCATTTGAAGTGTCACAAATGTAATGCGCTATCAATAATCCGTTTGCAAATTTATTTCTTAAAAAACTTTTTTTATAGATAAACATGTAAATCTATGTTAACTTAACCCTGCTAACAGCATAAGTGTGTTACGTTATCTGTTTTACTGACCCAACGTTCATAACAGGTTTAAATATTTAACATTAATAGGACCAACATGTATGCAGCTAAATAACAACGGATTCGGTTTTAGATCAAAATCAATATCCCAACATCTGCTTTTGCGTCGATCTATATGGTCGTTACGTCGTTTTGTCAGACGGAGTCAATTTACAGAAACAAACAAATTTATTACACCAACCACTATATACATTGCGAAAGATAAGTAAAAGCCTAATAACTGTCACTGGACAAACAGGTCTTAAATGATATGAAAACATACAAAAATCACTGATGGAATCAAACTAAAAATAACCATAGGACACGGATAGAAAAATCATTGTTTTATAGGTTTATATTATACATATCCAATTCTTAATCTCAAAGCATAGTAAACACTGGCAAATCAAGTACAAGACGTGAACTTTTAACAGAGATGTGAGGCTAGGTGTACAAGAAGGGAAAACACCCCTGTTAAGCTAGCTTTAATTACCGATTTCCTTGATGATAAATTATTATATAAATCAGACATTTTGACATTTTAATACATCTATATCCCTATACAAAATTAAAACTAATTGTTTTGTGATGCTTTATACAGTTATGAATTTGTTCATGAATTTTAAATGAAATTAGTATAAAATTATTCTATTATACAGTAAGCAATGACATTTAACCACAACTAGAATATAAAAGTTTTAAATTCGGTCATCAATTCAATTTTGACAATAATTGACAAGGTATGTGACTCAATGTTTATGATATAATCTGAAGAAGGAAATGATCTTTAGAAGATTGACAGGTATCATTTTTGTTTTCGATATAAAATGGGTTTGACAAATAGTCGAGACCGTTAGACACAGACCCATGCAACATGGATCTAGTACATTTAGCATGTGTCATAACTAAATCATTTAATTTCAAAATTATGTTATATTACTTAAGGAATGATTGTAATTTTTTTCTATCTATGGGGTCATAGACAAAATTATTTGGTGCACGCGGCATAAAGCCGCGAAGCGGTTTATGCATACGCGTGCACCAAATAATTTTGTCTATGACCCCATAGATAGAAAAAAAATTACAATCATTCCTTATAATTAAATTCAAAAATAAGTTCAATATTCATAACATTCACGTATTCTTTAAATTATACACATGAAACAAAAAACCAGCACATTAAAACAAAAAATGGCGCATTAATCTAATAGCAACCGCCGGTAGCTCTGCACAATATGACGTCAGCTTATATGACGTCAAAAAATTCTGTCTATGGGATCATAGATACAAAAAATTTACAACACTGGATAGTATTAAAATTTAATTATACTGCAATATAAACGCTACGGATATGCATGTGCTCGTTTTTTCATGTTATACTCCAATAACATAATGCAACTAGAACACCGTCGATAAAGGAACTACTTTCACTTCGATCAGCTGTGTCTACAGGTCAGATTATGAATCGTTCATATCGCACACATGTATATGACAGCTTCACTGACACTATTTTTAAAAACGTTTAATTTTCTTCACAATGACATAAATCAATTGAGGTGACAAATGAAATATGAAAACAAAAGCAAAGGCATTGTTTCTTTTTATTATTATTATCATTATTTATTTATTTATTATGTTTACATGGATGATCGCCTAAAAATCAAAACGTAAAAATTGACCAGCATGTCCGCTATCGGCGATTTAAACTTTTGTTATGTGGAAACTTAAATATGAAGGAATGTAACATTACATATTATACCAGTTTTTATTTCACAGCACTAGACGGCCGTTTCGGAATACAATTCCTCATCAGTAGTGCTTGGACCAAAATTATGAAACCAAAATTATTAAAGATGTTGAAAAGCTACCCAAAGGACCAAAATATATTTTACCAAATTAAGCCAAGGAAATACTTTGCATGAGGGAGAGATCAAAGATTTAAGATCTTACAAACATTAACGTTTAAAGTCTTTTCTTAAGATGAGTTTGATTTGGTCGCTACCATTATCTATCATCCTATGCCAAATAATAAAGGCATAGTCAAAGGATTTGGCTTTCCTCCACATTTGTGTGTATATGTCCCCACTCAGACACTAACCTCAAGTTAACCTGACCATTGTTGATATTGACCTCATGCATCTGGGTTTATGCGAAACTTTAATTTCCTCAACTGCACATTAAACTTCGATGACAGTTCACAACTTTTGATTCAACATTGTGCTGCTGAATTTAACATGCATGTGTTCCGTTTGACGACCAATTCACATCGGTGATTGAGGCGTGGCTTGTATCTCAACCATTTTTGATCAATTGATATTCAATAAGCTGTTGACAAGTATGACGCGGAATGATTTGAATTTCATTTTTAAAACACAAGTTACCAATAAACATATTGAGACCATTGAAGATACCAACAAACACATTGAGACCTTTGATGACACCAACAAACATGTTGAGACAATTGATGATACCAACAAACACATAGAGACAATTGGTGATACCAACACACATATTGAGTCCATTGATGATACCAACAAACACATTGAGACCATTGATGATACCAACAAACACATAGAGACAATTGGTGATACCAACACACATATTGAGTCCATTGATGATACCAACAAACACATCGAGACCATTGATGATACCAACAAACACATAGAGACAATTGGTGATACCAACACACATATTGAGACCATTGATAATACCAACAAACACATTGAGACCATTGATGACAACAACAAATACACAAACACATTGAGACTATTGATGGCAACAGCAAACACCTTGAGACCATTAGTGATACCAAAAAACATATTGAGACAATTGATGGCACCAACAGGCACACTGAGACTATTATTGATACCAACAAACACGTTCAGACCATTGGTGATACCAGCAAACACATTGAGACTATTGATTACACCAACAAACATATTGAGACAATTGATGCTACCAACAAATATATTGAGACTATTGATGA
>CM037862.1:132500-445061 GCA_021292105.1 Anadara kagoshimensis
TCTGGATTTTGATTTGGACGTGTATTGGTATTGTCATGTGCTACTTTTGATTTTTTATAAAATAATACATTCAAAAGTAGCACATGTCAGTATGTATGTTTTTGATTCGATTATTAGAGATTTCATTCAGAGTAGTTTCTCATATGACAGTCATATATCCATCGGAGTTTTATTATTTTTAATTGTATTACATTACTGGTTATAAAGTAGTTTTGTCTGTGTGTATGAGGGTCATCATCAAAAACAATTTGTAAATGGTACGGAATGTATCAAATGATGACTTAACTTGATACCATTGTTTCTTTGAATTTTAGTTTTTCTTAACAAAAAACCTAAAATGGAGTACTGTGTATATATAATCAAGATAATTCGGCTATTGGATTTTCTCTAATTCCATAAAAATTTTTAAGAAGGCCTTGAAAACTATTTTACTTTTAAAGAGCCAAAATCACTGTTTACATTCGATGCGGTTCAAAATCATCATTGAAGAATCTACACAAATAGACAACTTTTCCAATGCCCAATGCAACTAGGAACGCGAAACTATATAAAAGGTTAATGGTTAAAACATGTAAAATGACAGAAACAATCAGCAATTATTCTATATACATGTTCAATTGAATTGTTATATTATAAATTATGCAGCATTTCATCAGGAAAATGTAAGCGAGTTTATTTTTGTTTTAAATGTTTCAATCAATCTTAAATACGGACACAATGACGAAGTACATATATGTGGAATTTGCAATCAAAATCTGTCTATATATATATACATGGTAGGAAAATGTGGAACGGACACGAAATTGGGGCGGTACGCCAAACGGACAGGATTTAACACTTCGTTTTCGGTGGTGTATAATTACTCAGAACCAATGACCTACAAGTAACATGGTCAGATACAGCCTAGTATTGATATTTCAACTTTGTTATGGGCGGGGGAATGAGTACTTTTATACTGTTACATGCATGAACTGTCGAACGCATGTAGTTCTAGCCAGGTGTGAATGGTAATTTTTAATTCACATCAACTAATAACACTGATCAATCACCATATATCTTCTTATGTATATATAATATGTTTGCGACAATAAATATTTAAACAAAAATACTTTATAAAGCTATTTAAAAGAATCCAGAATATGTCTTTAAGTGCATAAAAGAGCACGAGTTTTATCGTTTTTATGTCCAATTCAAAATAACGGTTAGCAAAGTGCATCATTATTTAATACTTGTTTATTTGAAATTATGTCAATCAGCTTGGTGATCCAAAGAAATAAATAAAACTAGAAAATTTTAAAAAATAACCGTGGTGGTCGAATTAAATACAATCTAAAATTTTCGTTGCTAGCGATGCGCATTACAATGACTATATGTTAGCATATGTAGAAATATTCCTAAAGCTAGTCGTTTCAATTTGCTTTTTCACAATAAATTTTGAAATGAATATCATTTTTATTTGATTGTAAAAAGCCTGGGAAAAATAACTAGACAATATAGTAAATGATAAATGGATGAAGCCGAATGCGTTAGGTGTACATTGTATATCATCTATTTAGCAGTCAATAATATCAATCCTTAACTTATAACTAAATACTTTAACTTTGTTTTAAACTGAACTCAATCGGGTTAAGTTATAGCTGCGGATATAATACATATATTTTAATGAATTCAAATCTGCACCGCAACTGTAACATGCGTATTTTAATTAACTGTAAATTGAGGGAGACTCCAGTAAGAACACAATAACATAATCCTATATGTATGTTTTCAGTAACTATACTGACTGACGTTTTGTAGTAACCTTTGTAAATCAGTACACATTATGATCATGTTTTGTTTTGTAATGTTTGTAATGTAATATTAATTTAGCGTGGTCGTTTTTCTTCGCACATTTTTATGTTTTTATCTTTATAACCACATTTACCACGTGTTTGATTATTTTTTCTTAGAATTGATTATTAAAGTTGTTTATGTGTTTTGTGTAACATTATTAATATTGTACTTACTTTAAATATTTCACCTCCTTTGATCTCGTCTATGTACTAATCGATCTTTGTTTGACTTCAATATATTTGTTCACGTTAAAAAAGAGGAGTTAATATAAATAATGATACTTATACCTTTTTAACAAATTTAATACACACAGATATTTTGTTTTACACAAAAGTACAAATATACAGTCGATGTTCCTTTTTAAGAAGAATGTGGTAGACAACATTGGAAAACTGTAACATAATTATGATTGTCCTTCTGAAAAATGATACTTTCAGTGCTTTTTTATCGATCTATTATTGTTATTTTAATGTTTGATCGCTTATAAACAACGAAGGCTCGTTGTTTTAAAAGTGACAATAAAAGATGCTACATTAACTCGTACTTTCAAAAACAATTCTAAATATAACCCCTAGAATTTTGTATGCATATCATTAGATGTGTTTATCCGTTTAATTGTCGTGGTATATTACTGAATACTAATGATAAATTAAATTTCAAACAGAAAGAGATGATAGAACAAGTTCAACTCATTATATTTTTGTGACAAGAAAATCTTTACTTAAAGCATAATAATATAATGTCCATACTTGATACTTATGACTCCAGTAAGTTATAGTATGTTCGTACAATATGTCAGGGAACAAAGCAAAGGCTATGAAAACGTCTACTTGTTAAAATACTATGACAAATATTATATATCGTGAATTAGACAGAATAGCACTGTCTGTTACAGAATAGTCTGTAAAATAATAATTAATTTTACAAAATGGCTATTCTTATTTCTTACATGGATAAAAGACAATGCTATAATTTGCAGTAGATGATTTATCATCATTACATACCAGTATGTAAACAAAGAAGATTTATCTTGAGATCCAAATTACTGAAAAATTATAAGTTATCTGATGAAACAAAACTATACAGTTTGATTGATACAGAACCATTAGTTTGACTTACAAATCGCCTCCAGTTTATTAAAAACGAATGATAATAAAAGTTCATGGATCAGGAAATGTGATAAAGATGTTTGTTTTAAAGAATGTCTCTTTATAAATGTAACATGTATATATACTAATGTGGAAATTATGTATGAAAAGAGAAATGATATCTGTTTATAATTACACAAAAATAGTTGATGCAAATGGATTTCAGCATTTAAGTTTGAATGTGTACAAACCAAGACATAACATAAAACAGTTTGATATTCCTTTCAAATATACAGACTTAAGATACCCCGTATAAAATAAATACTTCTCGATCAACTTGCCGAGAATTCTAGATCACTAAATAATTCTTAAAACTATAGAGAACGCGGCGGGTGTAGCTAGCTAAACAGGGGCGCTTATCCTTCTGGAACACCCGGCCTCACTTCCCTGGTGGAAGTTCACGTCACGTGTCTAACCTAACTTGTCAGTTCCAAAGTGTTTACTTTGCTTCTGGATTGTGATTCGGACATGTTTTTGATTGATATCCAATTAACCCTGGTCAAACAATAATGTATGACGTAACAATAAAATACACTGACTGATGACATATGATCGAAAAATAATGTTCCCAACTAACAACGTCATAAACCACAGAAACTTACAGCAAATTACAAAACAATAGAATATAATCGACACTAGGAAAGTAAATTATCAAACAACATTCTTTAAACTACACTAGGAATCCAAATGTTAAAAAATTAACGTCCCCACATAACGATAAAATGAAACATTGAAATAAACTCTAGGGGTGTTTTAGTCAAATATTTAGGTCCCAATGTAACAATGAGATCAACCATGGAACGTAAATAGTCAAAACAAAAAATGGAATCAACCCGAGGAAAACGCCAATGGTCAAACATTAACGTTTCAAGGTAATAAAAAACACACTAATCTAAATCAATAACAATGAAATCAGCCTTGGGAACGTTAATGGTCAAACACCTAATGACCGCACGTAACACGTCATATTAAAAATAATCGTAACTCTTACATTCCAAAACGGTTAAAAAATTTTTGAAATCAGACTTTTTTGTGTCTTTAAAAACAAAGATGTATATGTATAGAACCCAAAATAAATTATCACCACACACAAAATTCGAAATAAAAAAAATGATGATTTCATAGTTTCATCAATATTATAAGTTATACAGGGCTTTGGCAGGTTACACGGTCCCATGTACCCGTCAAAGGTTCATGTACCCATGAGCCGCAGGCGAAGGGTACATTCATCTTTGACGGGGTACGTGGGGCCGTGTAACCTGCCAAAGACCTGTATAACGTTTTTGTCGCCCTTCAAAGCGTTACCAGTTGGATCTTTTTAACTTCCATTTTGTATTTTCTGTGACTTGCGTGCGTTGTCGCCATGTTTGTTTACCGTAACTAGACGTCAGAGATGTACGAGTTACTCCCCTTTTACCGCTAAACGTCGCGTGCTCTCATGTACCCCGGCAGATTTCCGAACATCGTTCCATGTACCCCGGCAAGTTAACCAATCGCCATACGAGAAATTTCTTTGAAGGGTGACAAAGTAATCTGGTCCAAATGACAATATTTTTTGCTGATTTTAGCATTAATTGAAGAAATCGTCAAATATTGTTTGTGAGAACTTTTCGGGTCGAATGATAATATGTCCGGGGAAAATGCTTATATACAAACTTTAATTATGGACCTCGACCAACGTTACGGAGGTCAGGCGTTACGGAGGTTAGACATTAACATTGTGCGCTATTAACACTGAATAAATCCAAATAGTAAAATGTAATACAACTTTATCATATCATTGCAGTGTATCGGAAAATAATGTAAAGGAGGTTAGGTCCTTCTATGGGACATTTGGACATTAAAAAATTCCATCTCAATATTGGATTTAAGACATGATTTAAAAAAATTCCGATCTACTGTAAAGTTTACATTACTTAAGTCATCACTGTAATCTGAAATGAGTTTCATGTCTGTATTTTCATGCATTCCGCACGTAACGAAATATTTGTTACGGAAATTAGCATTTTTTTCCAACACATGAAAAATTACCGGGTTAAAATTATAAATGATCTACTTTGTTCAAGACCCTATCTGATGTTAAGAAACAAATCTGACAAAATTAGTAAAAAAAAAGGTTCCATTTAAAAACTAAAATATCAGCTCTGGGAGTTTAGATATTGCTATTACGACAGGCTCAAACGTCACCTTTACCTTCCAGTATCTGTTTTTACGGATAGGAAAACCAATTGTCAACGTTTAAAAAGTATATCTTTTGAAATCTGATTTCCGTCAGATCGAAAAATGTAATATATATTTTAGGAAAAGCGTATTTGGTTTTGAATGACCACTGCGACATATCATGGAAGAAAGCATTACAATTATTTTGGAATGACTGAACAATAAAATCAACTTTGGAACTGTAAATGGTAAAGCATTATTGTCTGACCTTAACCTGAAATAGTAACGTAATAATCAACCCTGAGAAGGTATTTAGTCAAACAATAATTTCTCTACGTAATAATGAGATCAGCCCTGGGAACGTAAGATGTCAAACAATAATTTCTCTACGTAATAATGAGATCAGCCCTGGGAACGTAAGATGTCAAACAATAATTGTTTTACGTAATAATGAGATCAGCCCTGGGAACGTAAGATGTCAAGCAATAATTGCCCTACGTAATAATGAGATCAGCCCTGGGAACGTAAGATGTCAAACAATAATTGCCCAACGTAATAATGAGATCAGCCCTGGAAACGTACTGATCAAACAATAATTTCCCTACGTAACGATGAGATCAGCCTGAAAACGTAAGATGTCAACAATAATTGCCCTACGTAACAATGAGATCAGCCCTGGGAACGTAAGATGTCACACAATAATTGTCCTTCGTAATAATGAGATCAGCCCTGGGAACGTAAGATGTCAAACAATAATTGCCCAACGTAATAATGAGATCAGCCCTGGGAACGTAAGGTTTCAAACAATATTTGCCCTTCGTAATAATGAGATCAGCCCTGGAAACGTAAGATGTCAAACAATAATTGTCCTTTGTAATAATGAGATCAGCCCTGGGAACGTACTGATCAAACAATTATTTCCCTACGTAATAATGAGATCAGCCCTAAGAACGTAAGGTTTCAAACAATATTTGCCCTTCGTAATAATGAGATCAGCCCTGGAAACGTAAGATGTCAAACAATAATTGTCCTTTGTAATAATTAGATCAGCCCTGGGAACGTACTGATCAAACAATAATTTCCCTACGTAATAATGAGATCAGCCCTGGGAACGTAAGATGTCAAACAATAATTGTCCTACGTAATAATGAGATCAGCCATGGGAACGTAAGGTTTCAAACAATTATTGCCCTACGTAAAAATGAGATCAGCCTTTGGAACGTAAGATGTTAAACAATAATTGACCTACGTAATAATGAGATCAGCCCTGGGAACGTAAGATGTCAAACAATAATTGTCCTACGTAATAATGAGATCAGCCATGGGAACGTAAGGTTTCAAACAATTATTGCCCTACGTAAAAATGAGATCAGCCTTTGGAACGTAAGATGTTAAACAATAATTGACCTACGTTATAATAAGATCAGCCCTGGGAACGTAAGGTTTCAGACAATAATGTTCCCATGCTGGAATAAAATTAGCCTTGGTGACGTAAATGTTGAAACAAAAGTGCCGCTATTTGCTAGAAATATATAGACCTTAGTCTTATATTTATAAGTAACACTTTTAAGTGGCTAGCGTTTACGCTTAACCTGTACTGTCACGTTACCAAAATTACTACGGTATGAGGCCTGTTTGTCTATGAACGGATTAACTTTGGTTTTCCATGTCCACTCTTAGCAACGAAGATTGATTTCTCGACCGACTACCCGTTTACTCTAGATTACAAGATTTGTTAATGAACACTGTAACTTAATCTAAAGTAGCAATGCAATACAATCAGGAAAAGCAAATGACCACACAATGCCCTCACCTTATAAAGAAGTAAACACTAGAAACGCAAATTGTAAAGCATAAATGTCCCCACGTAATGTATATACAATGGACATTGGAAATATCCCACCTAACATTGAAATCATCACTTGGAATTTCAATGACCAAGCACTAATGTCCCCATGTAACGATGAATTAATATATCTCTCAAAGATTTCACTGAAAAATAAATATCTGTGATTTTTCAACAAATACGGATTTCTGGTTTACCTGTACCATAAAAACCTCCAATCAAAATGGGATATGACCTCAAGCTGTTTGAAACAAAATATATATTGTGACTTATATACAGTCATCATATGCCAGAAACTTGCAGAACCTTGTTATATCTGGAGAGAAGACTGTCGCCACTAATTCAACTCCACATACAGATATATAAATGACGTTTTGTCTCTTAACGATCATAAATTTGGAGACTATAGAAATGTCATCTATTCTAGTAAATGAACAATGTCAATTAGCCAGCTAGTATTATCCTATTCGCTGGCAAAAAAGCAAAGATAAGAATCATGCGTGTGTGTGTGTTGGGGGGGGGTAGGAATAAATCGCGTTCGATGCATGTCAATCTTTGACAACAGTTTTTAAATTATAATTGGATTTAGATTTGAATTTTTCGATTTTCCTATGAAATATCCTTGGTTTATTTATTGAGCCCTATATTTATAGTTCTACATTTGGAATCAACACGAACATACTCTTTCCTATTACCTTATGACTAGTTAAATAATAAAATTCATTTTATTGTATTTTAATTGTACAAAATAAATAAAGTTTTAAATAAAGGAAAATGCATTACATATATACAAAATCTGCATTTAAATATTTTCAAACAATTTCAATTTATATAATTAAGGTCAAGACTCTAATATTTGCACTTAGTTGCATATCAAAAATGTTAAACTACATACTCATGCAATTAATTGTCTGTTAAATGTTAAATTGTCAAATCATAGCAATTTGAAGACATTTTTTTTTAAATTTTCAAAATGCAACGAAAAAACTCGAAACCGATGTTTGACAAACTTTCACGAAATGATTATATATATTGCATCTGATTTTTTCTTCTATCATCGGTGTCGGTAAATATTTTTTTTATCTTTTTGACATAGTTTTGATAGCCTAGGACAGCGGCACGAAAACATCTTAATTGCACAAACCCATATTTTCTTCTGGCAAATTTTTATAGAAATCCAGTGCTGTATAAGAAAATCAGAAATGTGTGTTTACGAACCACGCAAGCACATAAACACGCTGCGCTAAAAAACCAGCTCGCCTTTAATTCATTGCTTTTGTGGATTCTTATTTTTGGGGTGCTCTAGTCTGGAATTAGAAGAATATAGAAACTTTTCTCAGTTGAAGATGTCTGCAATGTGGTCCACTTATTAAATAATTCCTTTTCTAGAGTACAAAGGCGTAAGGGGGCAATATAGGTGACGTATTAATCGTTTTGTCTACTTCTACATTGTGAACTCTTCAAATCTATACTCATAATGTCTATATATGTTGATTGATATTAGAAGTCTGTTCACTCTTGAGAATCACTGACATCATCATATTTACACTTCATGTCCCCTATAAGATTAATGACAGAATATTTGAATAATTTTGTGAATATTTATAACTAATATTTTTAGCGTTATCGAATAACTCCAGACATTTTGTAATGTAAGATATTGATAGATTTATTGTACATTATCAACTTTTCCTGGCAGAAATGAGTGATAGACTATATATCGAGTTAAATGTCAAATCAATGACAAAGTATGCAAGGCATCATTGGAGAACAATTTTGTATTCTATATCAATTTTCCCAGTTTCTAAAGTTTTATAAAATATTGCATGGATAAAGGGTGTACGACGTTTTAGAGAGTGCAGTCTTAAATTAAGAAGTTGATTTTACATTATAATGCAATGAGGGGGTGGGGGCATGAGAGTGACGTCGCTTAACCAGCTATCACTTAAGCTTTAACCATCGGTTAATATAACGTTAACCAGCAGATACTATAACAATAACCATCAGTTACTAAAACGTTAAACATCAGTCTCTATAACGTAAACAATCAGTTACAATAACGTTAACCATTAAATACCTAAACGTTAACCATTAGTTACTATAACGTTAACCATTAAATACCTAAACATTAGACATTAGTTACTATCACGTTAACTATCATTTTCTACATTGTATAACGTTAACAATCAGTTACTATAACGTTAACCATTAAATACCGTAATGTTAACCATCAGTTACTATAACGTTAACCATTAGTTACTATAATGTTAACCATTAATTACTATAACGTTGACCATTAGTTACTATAACGTTAACCATTAGTTACTATAACGTTAACCATCAGTTACTATAACTTTGACCATTAGTTACTATAACGTTAACCATTAATTACTATAACGTTAACCATCAGTTACTATAACGTTAACCATTAGTTACTATAATGTTAACCATTAATTACTATAACGTTGACCATTAGTTACTATAACGTTAACCATTAGTTACTATAACGTTAACCATCAGTTACTATAACGTTAACCATTAGTTACTATAATGTTAACCATTAATTACTATAACGTTGACCATTAGTTACTATAACGTTAACCATCAGTTACTATAACGTTAACCATTAGTTACTATACTGTTAACCATTAATTACTATAACGTTGACCATTAGTTACTATAATGTTAACCATTAATTACTATAACGTTAACCATTAATTACTATAATGTTAACTATCATTTTCTACATTGTATAACGTTTACCATTAGTTACTATAATGTTAACCATTAGTTACTATAATGTTAACCATTAATTACTATAACGTTAACCATTAGTTACTATAATGTTAACCATTAGTTACTATAATGTTAACCATTAATTACTATAACGTTAACCATTAGTTACTATAACGTTAACTATCATTTTCTACATTGTATAACGTTAACCATCAGTTACTATATTGTTAACCATCAGTTACTATATCGTTAACCATCAGTTACTATATCGTTAACCATCAGTTACTATTGTTAACCATCAGTTACTATAACGTTTACCATCAGTTTCTATAACGTTAACCAGAAGTCACTATATTGTTAACCATCAGTTACTATATTGTTAACCATCAGTTACTATATAGTTAACGTTATACATTCCAACTTTTACACTAACCAATAGTCACTATAAAGTTTACCATCAGAGGCTGCAATATTGAGCATGAGTAACTATAACGTTAACCATCAGTCATTTTAATGTTAACCATCAGTTACTATAACGTTAACCATCAGTTTACTATAACGTTTACCATCAGTTACTATAACGTTAACCAGAAGTCACTATAAAGTTAACAATCAGTTAATAACACGTTAGCTTTGAGTTATAATAACATTAACTATCAGTAACTATATCACTATCAAGTAAACCATCAGATGCTATAATATTGAGCATGGGTTACTATACCGTTAACCATGACCATCAGTGACTTTAACGTTTACAATCAGTTACTATACGTTAACCATCAGTTATCAATAACGTTAACTATCAGTCATAATATAACATTAACCATCAGTTACTTAATAACTTAACATCAGTTACTAAACATTAACCATCAGTTACTATAAAGTTACCATCAGTTACTATCACGTTAATCATCAGTTACTATAACGTTACCCGGCAGCACTAAAACATCAAGCATCAGGTACTATAACGTTAATCATCAGTTACTGTAACCTTAACCATCAGGTACTATAATCTTAACCATCAGTATCTATAACGTTAACCATCACTTACTATAACGTTAACCATCACTTACAATAACGTTAACCCTCAGTTACTATAACGTTAACCATCAGTTACTATAATGTTTATCATCAGTTACAATAACGTTAACCATCAGTTACTGTAACGTTAACCACCAATTACTAATACGTTTACCATCAGTTACTTAAACGTTTATCATCAGTTATTATAACGTTAACCAACAGTTACTATAACGTTTACCATCAGTTTCTATAACGTTAACCAGAAGTCACTATATTGTTAACCATCAGTTACTATATTGTTAACCATCAGTTACTATATCGTTAACATTATACATTCCAACTTTTACGCTAACCAATAGTCACTATAAAGTTTACCATCAGAGGCTGCAATATTGAGCATGAGTAACTATAACGTTAACCATCAGTCATTTTAATGTTAACCATCAGTTACTATAACGTTAACCATCAGTTACTATAACGTTTACCATCAGTTACTATAACGTTAGCCAGAAGTCACTATAAAGTTAACAATCAGTTAATAACACGTTAGCTTTGAGTTATAATAACATTAACTATCAGTAACTATATCACTATCAAGTAAACCATCAGATGCTATAATATTGAGCATGGGTTACTATACCGTTAACCATGACCATCAGTGACTTTAACGTTTACAATCAGTTACTATAACGTTAACCATAAGTTATCAATAACGTTAACTATCAGTCATAATATAACATTAACCATCAGTTACAATAACTTAAATCATCAGTTACTATAACATTAACCATCAGTTACTATAAAGTTAACCATCAGTTACCATCACGTTAATCATCAGTTACTATAACGTTACCCGGCAGCACTAAAACATTAAGCATCAGGTACTATAACGTTAATCATCAGTTACTATAACCTTAACCATCAGGTACTATAATCTTAACCATCAGTATCTATAACGTTAACCATCACTTACTATAACGTTAACCATCACTTACAATAACGTTAACCCTCAGTTACTATAACGTTAACCATCAGTTACTATAATGTTAACCATCAGTTACTGTAACGTTAACCACCAGTTACTAATACGTTTACCATCAGTTACTTAAACGTTTATCATCAGTTATTATAACGTTAACCAACATTTACTATAACGTTAACCAACAGTTACTATAACGTTAACCACCAGTTACTGATACGTTAACAATCAGTTACTAAAACGTTTATCATCAGTTATTATAACGTTAACCAACAGTTACTATAACGTTAACCAACAGTTACTATAACGTTAACCACCAGTTACTGATACGTTAACAATCAGTTACTAAAACGTTTATCATCAGTTATTAACGTTAAGCATCAGTAACTATACCAGTAACCATCACTTACAATAACGTTAACTATTAATTACTATAACGTTAACCATTACTTACAATAACGTTAACCATCAGTTACTGTAATGTTAATCAACAGGTTCTATAACGTTATCCATTACGTACTATACCGTTAACCATCACTTACTATAACTTTAACCATCAGTCACTTTAACGTTTATCATCAGTTACTTTAACCATAACCATCAGCATCTGTAATGTTAACCATAAGTTACTATAACGTTAACTGTCAGTTACTATACCGTTAAACATCAGTTACTAAAACGTTTATCATCAGTTACTATAACGTTTATCATCAGTTACTATAACGTTAACCATCAGGTACTTTAATCTTATCCATCAGCATCTATAACGTTAACAATCAGGTACTATAACGTTAACCATCAGTTACTATACCTTAACCATCACTTACAATAACGTTAACCATCAGTTACTATACCTTAACCATCACTTACAATAACGTTAACCATCAGTTACTATACCTTAACCATTACTTACAATAACGTTAACCATTAGTTACTATACCTTAACCATCACTTACAATAACGTTAACCATCAGTTATTATACCTTAACCATCACTGACAATAACGTTAAACATTAGTTACTATACCATAACCATCACTTACAATAACGTTAACCATCAGTTACTATACCTTTACCATCACTTACAATAACGTTAACCATCAGTTACTATACCTTTACCATCACTTACAATAACGTTAACCATCAGTTACTATACCTTAACCATCACTTACAATAACGTTAACCATCAGTTACTATACCTTAACCATCACTTACAATAACGTTAACCATCAGTTACTATATAGTTAACGTTATACATTCCAACTTTTACACTAACCAATAGTCACTATAAAGTTTACCATCAGAGGCTGCAATATTGAGCATGAGTAACTATAACGTTAACCATCAGTCATTTTAATGTTAACCATCAGTTACTATAACGTTTATCATCAGTTATTATAACGTTAACCAACAGTTACTATAACGTTAACCAACAGTTACTATAACGTTAACCACCAGTTACTGATACGTTAACAATCAGTTACTAAAACGTTTATCATCAGTTATTATAACGTTAAGCATCAGTAACTATACCAGTAACCATCACTTACAATAACGTTAACCATCAGTTATTATAACGTTAACCAACAGTTGCTATAACGTTAACCAACAGTTACTATAGCGTTAACCACCAGTTACTGATACGTTAACCATCAGTTACTAAAACGTCTATCATCAGTTATTATAACGTTAAGCATCAGTAACTATACCAGTAACCATCACTTACAATAACGTTAACTATTAATTACTATAACGTTAACCATTACTTACAATAACGTTAACCATCAGTTACTGTAATGTTAATCAACAGGTACTATAACGTTATCCATTACGTACTATACCGTTAACCATCAGTTACTATAACATTAACCATCAGTAACTTTACCGTTAACCATCACTTACTATAACTTTAACCATCAGTCACTTTAACGTTTATCATCAGTTACTATAACCATAACCATCAGCATCTGTAATGTTAACCATAAGTTACTATAACGTTAACTGTCAGTTACTATACCGTTAAACATCAGTTACTAAAACGTTTATCATCAGTTACTATAACGTTTATCATCAGTTACTATAACGTTAACCATCAGGTACTTTAATCTTATCCATCAGCATCTATAACGTTAACAATCAGGTACTATAACGTTAACCATCAGTTACTATACCTTAACCATCACTTACAATAACGTTAACCATCAGTTACTATACCTTAACCATCACTTACAATAACGTTAACCATCAGTTACTATACCTTAACCATCACTTACAATAACGTTAACCATCAGTTACTATACCTTAACCATCACTTACAATAACGTTAACCATTAGTTACTATACCTTAACCATCACTTACAATAACGTTAACCATCAGTTACTATACCTTAACCATCACTTACAATAACGTTAACCATCAGTTATTATACCTTAACCATCACTGACAATAACGTTAACCATTAGTTACTATACCATAACCATCACTTACAATAACGTTAACCATCAGTTACTATACCTTTACCATCACTTACAATAACGTTAACCATCAGTTACTATACCTTTACCATCACTTACAATAACGTTAACCATCAGTTACTATACCTTAACCATCACTTACAATAACGTTAACCATCAGTTACTATACCTTTACCATCACTTACAATAACGTAAACCATCAGTTACTATACCTTAACCATTACTTACAATAACGTTAACCATCAGTTACTATAACGTTAACCATCACTTACTATAACGTTAATTATCGTTTACTGAAACATTAATCAACAGGTACTTTAACGTTAACCATTACCTACTTTACCGTTAACCATTACTTACTTAACCGTTAACCATCAGTTACTATAACATTACCTATCAGTAACTTTACCATTAACCATCACTTACTATAACTTTAACCACCAGTGACTTTAACGTTTATCATCGGTTACTATAACCTTAACCATCAGCATCTATAACGTTAACCATCAGGTACTTTAACCTTAACCATCAGTATCTATAAAGTTAACCATCAGGTACTATAACGTTAACCATAAGTCCTTTTAGCGTTAACCGACAGTTACTGTAACGTTAACCGGCAGTCGCTTTAACGTTAACCATCAGTTACTATAACATCAACCATCAGTTTCTTTACCGTTAACCATCACTTACTATAACATTAACCATCAGTTATTATAACGTTAACCATAGTTATTATAAAATTAACCATCAGTTACTTTACCGTTAACCATCAGGTACTATAACGTTAACCATAAGTCACTTTAGCGTTAACCAGCAGTTACTGTAACGTTTACCGGCAGTCGCTTTAACGTTAACCATCAGTTACTATAACATTAACCATCAGTTTCTTTACCGTTAACCATCACTTACTATAACATTAACCATCAGGTACTATAACCTTAACCATCAGTATATATAAAGTTAACCATCAGGTACTATAACGTTAATCATAAGTCACTATAGCGTTAACCGGCAGTTACTGTAACGTTAACAGGCAGTCAATATAACGTTATCTACAAGTCCCTATAACGTTATCAATCAGTTACTATAACGTTAAGCATCAGGTACTAAAACTTTAAACATCAGTTACTTTACCATTAACCATCACTTACTATAACTTTAACCGTCAGTGTTTATTACGTCTATCATCAGAAACTATCACATTAACCATCAGTTACTATAACCTTAACCATCAGTTTTTATAACGTTAAGCACCAGTTACTATAACTTTAACCATAAGGTACTATAACGGTAATCATAAGTCACTATAGCGTTAACCGGTAGTTACTGTGATGTTGACCGGCAGTCATTATAACGTTAACTATCAGTTACTATAACGTTATCAATCAGTTACTAAAACGTGATCAATCAGTTACTATAACGTTATCCATCAGGTACTATAACACTTTAACGTTAACCATCAAATACTGTTTAACAACAAATGCTATAACGTTAACCATCAGTTATTATAACGTTAACCGTCAGTTACTCAAACGTTTATTATCAGTTACTATAACGTTAACCATCGGTTATTATAACGTTAACCATCAGTTACTATAACGTTAACCATCAGTTATTATAACGTTAACCATCAGTTACTCTAACGTTTATCATCAGTTACTATACGTTAACCATAAGTATAGCGTTAACCGGCAGTCACTGTAACGTTAACCATCAGTTTCTATAACATTAACTATCAGGTACTATATTTTTAACCATCAGTATCTATAAAGTTAACCATCAGGTATATAGCGTTAATCATAAGTCACTATAACATTAACGGGAAGTCACTGTAACGTTAACCATCAGGTACTATAACGTTAACCATCAGTTACTATAACTTTATCAATCAGCCTTACTATAATGTTAACTATCAGGTATTATAACTTTAAACATCAGTGACTTTTACGTTAACCATCAAATACTGTAATGTTTAACAACAAATGCTATAACGTTAACCATCAGTTACTATAACGTTAACCATCAGTTACTATAACGTTAACCATCAGTTACTCTAACGTTTATCATCAGTTGCTATAACATTAACTATCAGTTACTATAACGTTAACCATCAGTTACTATAACATTAACCATCAGTTACTATAACGTTAACCATCAGTTACTATAACGTTAACCATCAGTTACTCTAACGTTTATCATCAGTTGCTATAACATTAACTATCAGTTACTATAACGTTAACCATCAATTACTATAACGTTAACCATCAGGCCCCAGTTTCACAATCATTCCTTAGCTAAGATTTTCCTTAACTTAAATCTTGCAAATTTTCAAATCTTTATAATTTTGTTAATTTTCAAGATATTGAGGAATTTAAGGTGTCATTTTTAAGATCACTTCTAGATTGAAAAATTTGCATTTAGATTTGACAAAAATATTCGCCAGTAGTTTCAAAAAGAGATTACAAAAATTTGCTAAATTTAAGTTAAGGAAAATCTTAGCTAAGGAATGATTGTGAAACCGGGGCTCTAACGTTTATCATCAGTTGCTATAACATTAACTATCAGTTACTATAACGTTAACCATCAGTTACTCTAACGTTTATCATCAGTTGCTATAACATTAACTATCAGTTACTATAACGTTAACCATCAGTTACTATAACGTTATTCATTAGTTACAATTACGTTTATTATATAATAACAATTAGTGACATTTTTAATAACATTGTTCTTAAGTGCCGTCAGTTACTATTTTATAAGTCATCAGTTTACTACCCTATGTTTACTATCCCATCAATACTGAGCTTTAATTTGGTTACGTTAACTCTTTCTGTAAGTTCAATTTTATCAATAACCGGATGATATACAATGTTTGTGGCTTTATTTACTTAACATCTTCTTACTGATTGACATATTTCTTATAACTTCTTGATTTGAGTGTCATAACATGATAAATCCTGTCAGAATTTATGTTTCTGTTTTTATTATATACCCTCCGGGGATTGTATAACCTTTAACATTATAACAAACAATCTGAAGATTATAATTATCTTATTACACATTGGTATTCTAAATGACATCTAAACACAGTCAATTGGTGAAGTGGTTTATACATCCGCTGGAGCACACGTGTACGTTTGTGTGTTGGAGAGAGAGAGAGAGAGAGAGAGAGAGAGAGAGAGAGAGAGAGATTTTGTTACAAATATACATTCGTATAAATCTCACGACGTGCAAAATCTGCTCTATATAAATTCTGGATATATTGCCTGTTTAGGTGGACAAAGAAAAAGTGTAGTTTTGTGTTTACAAACAAGATGTACTTTCTAATCAATAGTGTATCAGAAAATATGGCTCAGTGGCCTAAGTGTTTGCGTTAAAATATATTGTGTACAATAACAGACCGTAATTTCAAATCCTTTTATTTTCAATTTTCGTTTTTTATATTCATTTTTAAACCTTTTATTTGAACTGTAAATAAGTTAACCCTAACTATGTCCCCTTGGGGCCCAATAAAGGGGGGAATCATGAAAATCTGTTTTAACATACAAGAGATATAGAGTGTAGCATACTTAGGACACCTAGTTTTAGAATTGTACAGACCATAATTATAGGGCTCAAATAGGGAAATAGTAAGGTTCTTAAGGGGAAAATTGCTAAAATTAATATATAAGCTTACATATTTTATCTGTTCTTAAGGAAAACTATAAACTTTTTGTATTTTGTATAGTCATGTATATTAGAATATTGTAGGTAACTATCTAACGGTCATTTTGATAAAATATGGTGTTTGATTGTATTAAACTCTGTTTTAGACCAAATGAAGTTATAGGACTATAATTGACGTTCCGCAAGCGAAAAGGGCCCTTAGAGAAATCCAATTGAAATGCAGAAAACAGCATTACAATTTGCACTACAAAAGTGCGCCAAATTTTTTACCTAAGGGCCCTTTTTGCATGTGGATGGTCAATTACATTTGCTAATGTGACGTCACTCATTTCTTGCTGATATGTATGCCCGTGACGTCATTGATAGGCTGTTCCAGGAATTGAAATTGCATGTCGTACACGACAGTGCTTTAAATTTATGGTGCGCATAAAATGTAAATCAATCCACTGAGCAGGTATCTCTGCTGGTGGATATTTTCCCCACTACTGATGAGGAATTGTATTCCGAAACGGCCGTCTATTGCTGGTATAATATGTTAATATCACAAAAAAGATAATTCCATGCGCACTTTACGATAACATTTTAAATATTGTTGGATAATTTGCCATTGGTATTGATATTAATCTGTTTTATATTGTGTACAAAATTTGTCATCGTAATTTTGTATATATGTCTTTGTAGACTGTTTGACACATCGTTAATGTTTATGAGTAACCCACTGAAACTGAAACATACACCTCTTATATACATACATTTATAACTAGGAGAGTGGAGTGGATTAATGTCATTTTACGACCCGGTCTTTGTTTTACTTATATCGAAGTGCTCAATTCTAGGATGGTGGAAGTAACAGGAATCACCCCCAGAAATGCAATTAAACTTGATCAGCCCGAGCATGGGAACCTAGGCGATTAGAGATGCTTTGATCCGTAAGCACGGGCTTTCGACCACTCGACATCCGTAAGCACGGGGTTTCGACCACTCGACACTCGTAAGCACGGGCTTTCGACCACTCGACATCCGTAAGCACGGGCTTCCGACCACTCGACATCCGTAGGCACGGGCTTTCGACCACTCGACATCCGTTAGCACGGGATTTCGACCACTCGACAACCGAGGTCCTAATCCGTAAGCACGGGCTTTCGACCACTCGACATCCAAAGTCCTGATCCGTAAGCACGGGATTTCGACCACCCGACAACCGAGGTCCTAATCCGTAAGCACGGGATTTCGACCACTCGACATTAAAAGTCCTGAGGTCCTGATCCGTAAGCACGGGCTTTCGACCACCCGACAACCGAGGTCCAAATCCGTAAGCACGGGCTTTCGACCACTCGACATCCAAAGTCCTGATCCGTAAGCACGGGATTTCGACCACCCGACAACCGAGGTCCTAATCCGTAAGCACGGGATTTCGACCACTCGACATTAAAAGTCCTGATCCGTAAGCACGGGCTTTCGACCACCCGACAACCGAGGTCCTAATCCGTAAGCACGGGCTTTCGACCACTCGACATCCAAAGTCCTGATCCGTAAGCACGGGCTTTCGACCACCCGACAACTGAGGTCCTGATCAGTAAGCTCGGGCTTTCGACTACTCGACATCCGAGGTCCTGATCCGTAAGCACGGGCTTTCGACCACCCGACAACCGAGGTCCTGATCCGTAAGCACGGGCTTTCGACCACTCTACATCCGAGGTCCTGATCCGTAAGCACGGGCTTTCGACCACTCGACATCCGTAAGCACGGGCTTTCGACCACCTGACAACCGAGGTCCTGATCCGTAAGCACAGGCTTTCGACCACTGGACATCCGTAAGCACGGGCTTTCGACCACTGGACATCCGTAAGCACGGGCTTTCGACCACTGGACATCCGTAAGCACGGGCTTTCGACCACTGGACATCCGAGGTCCTGATCCGTAAGCACGGGATTTCGACCACTCGACATCCGTAAGCACGGGCTTTCGACCACCCGACAACCGAGGTCCTGATCCGTAAGCACGGGCTTTCGACCACTCGACATCCGTAAGCATGGGCTTTCGACCACCCGACAACCGAGGTCCTGATCCGTAAGCACGGGCTTTCGACCACTCGACATCCGAGGTCCTGACCCTAAACACGGGCATTCGACCACTCGACATCCGTAAGCACGGGCTTTCGACCACTCTACAACCGAGGTCCCTTAAAATTAAAGTCTTAGCCAAAATAATAAGGTTTTAAAGAAAAACATGTCATAAAAAGTAAATCTAATTAAATATCAGCAAATTAGTTGAAATTGTGAAAAAAAGCTTTAATTTTTTTCTAGTTTGTACTCATGCAAAGGGTTCGTTTTTGCACACATAAATGGACAAATATGTTTCTTTATGCAATGCGGATGTAGATAAAAGGTGTGTGATAATGATTTTTGCATACTGTGTGAATGTAGGTCAAACTTCACCGAGCTTAGGGTTATTATATCTGTATTTTAAAATTTCTAAATTACACCATATTAAGCTCCAAATTGATTTGAATGCTTTCTGTCTACTAAAAGTAGTCAACAGTTTATTGTGTGTTATTCAAGAACACATAATTACAGTTTGTGTTTATCTAATGTGTATCTTGTGTCTTGCTTGGTTTCTTCTGATAGTTTTTTTTTTTTTTTTTTTTTTTTTTTTTTGACTTTTCTTGGGTACATTTGCAGGCTTTTTCCGAAATGTATATAATTTTTCTCCAAACATTCATTACAAGCGGAAACAGAAATTACCATTTTAAATAGCACCATTACCATTTGACTACAGAATAGTGAATAGCAAAGCATTGTTTTTAACAAATTAAAACCATGGGTCCTTCGGTCGACAACTTCAACAAAGCATTCGCCGTGTCTTGATAGTCAGGACACGCTTAAGATACCTAAATGCATATTTCTCTGTACATACGTAAATTGATAACAGAAATAACCATGCTTGAACATTAAACACAATTAACTCAATCAATCCACAATGCTACACATTTAACACATTTTTTTAATTATTACATAATTGTTTTTTAATTGAAATTATCTCTCGAAGACAGATATTTAATCTCGCTTTATTAACACGTAGTTTTACGATGAACACTCTGAAAATAAAAACATTGTAATTGTATATTTATATCAAAACTGCCACCGATTGTTAGTCAAACACGTCACCAAGCAAGTTGTAGATTTACTAACGAGCCAGACTGGTTGTAAACCTCTTTTATACAATCTTTTCCATGTGTTTTAACTTTGTACAGTGTGTTATGATTTTGTGAAGTTAGCATTTTCGGCCATATTCACACTGACTGACTTCAAATTCTTTGCAGGTACACGACATTCACAACAACTGATATTGCGTTAAATTATTTCATCTTTTATATCAAGAACCACCATTTTGTTTTTATTATAACAATGTCTTTACCGGATTAGAATGAAACAACTTAATAAATTCCTTTTCATGCGCTGCATTTGTGTTGTGCGAATCGTCAGGATTAAATAATAGGTTATCATATCTCAAACCACCTTCCCGTTGGCAAAGATGGATTCCTGTGCATTGCAATCTTTGTATATAACCTATAAAATATAGAAGACAATCACATTAAAATTAAATATAACTGCTATAAAATAAATTCTTTATAAATCTTTAGTCTGGAACATAGCAGGTCTTGGTAAAGATACAAATTACCACCTATCCCCAATCCTTCTCACTTTAATAATACCTAACAAATAACCAGTAAATCCATATTATACTTTAAAAAAGCCGCCAAAATCTGTACGTATTTAGAGCAATACAGTCTTTTACTGCACAATATTGCATATATTTCAAACTGTGAACAATGATATTGAAAGGAGGAAACATGTAATGATTAATCTCAAGTCAACACCCAAGGTTAAAGTTATAGAAAACAGAAACATGTAATGGTTAATCTCAAATCAACACCAAGGTTAAAGTTATACGAAACAGAAACATGTAATGTTAATCTCAAATCAACACCCAAGCTTAAAGTTTAGGAAACAGAAACATGTAATGGTTAACCTCAAGTCAACACCAAGGTTAAAGTTATAGGAAACAGAAACATGTAATGGTTAATCTCAAGTCAACACCCAAGTTAAAGTTATAGGAAACAGAAACATGTAATGGTTAACCTCAAGTCAACCCAAGGTTAAAGTTATAGGAAACAGGAACATGTAATGGTTAATCTCAATCAACACCCAAGGTTAAAGTTATAGGAAACAGAACATTAATGGTTAATCTCAAGTCAACACCCAAGGTTAAAGTTATAGGAAACAGAAACATGTAATGGTTAATCTCAAATCAACACCCAAGGTTAAAGTTATAGAAAACAGAAACATGTAATGGTTAACCTCAAGTCAACACCCAAGGTTAAAGTTATAGAAACAGAAACATGTAATGGTTAATCTCAAGTCAACACCCAAGGTTAAAGTTATAGGAAACAGAAACATGTAATGGTTAACCTCAAATCAACAACCAAGGTTAAAGTTATAGGAAACAGAAACATGTAATGGTTAATCTCAAATCAACAACCAAGGTTAAAGTTATAGGAAACAGAAACATGTAATGGTTAATCTCAAATCAACACCAAGGTTAAAGTTATAGGAAACAGAAACATGTAATGGTTAATCTCAAGTCAACACCAAGGTTAAAGAAATAGGAAACAGAAACATGTAATGGTTAATCTCAAATCAACACCAAGGTTAAAGTTATAGGAAACAGAAACATGTAAGGGTTAATCTCAAATCAACACCCAAGGTTAAAGTTATAGAAAACAGAAACATGTAATGGTTAATCTCAAATCAACACCCAAGGTTAAAGTTATAGGAAACAGAAACATGTAATGGTTAATCTCAAATCAACACCCAAGGTTAAAGTTATAGGAAACAGAAACATGTAATGGTTAATCTCAAGTCAACACCCAAGGTTAAAGTTATACGAAACAGAAACATGTAATGTTAATCTCAAATCAACACCCAAGCTTAAAGTTTTAGGAAACAGAAACATGTAATGGTTAACCTCAAGTCAACACTCAAGGTTAAAGTTATAGGAAACAGAAACATGTAATGGTTAATCTCAAGTCAACACCCAAGGTTAAAGTTATAGAACACAGAAACATGTAATGGTTAATCTCAAGACAACACCCAAGGTTAAAGTTATATGAAACAGAAACATGTAATGGTTAACCTCAAGTCAACGCCCAAGGTTAAAGTTATAGGAAACAGAAACATGTAATGGTTAATCTCAAATCAACACCCAAGGTTAAAGTTATAGAAAACAGAAAAATGTAATGGTTAACCTCAAGTCAACACCCAAGGTTAAGGTTATAGAAACAGAAACATGTAATGGTTAATCTCAAGTCAACACCCAAGGTTAAAGCTATAGGAAACAGAAACATGTAATGGTTAACCTCAAATCAACAACCAAGGTTAAAGTTATAGGAAACAGAAACATGTAATGGTTAACATCAAGTCAACACTCAAGGTTAAAGAAATAGGAAACAGAAACATGTAATAGTTAATCTCAAATCAGCAACCAAGGTTAAAGTTATAGGAAACAGAAACATGTAATGGTTAATCTCAAATCAACACCCAAGGTTAAAGTTATAGAAAACAGAAACATGTAATGGTTAATCTCAAATCAACACCCAAGGTTAAAGTTATAGGAAACAGAAACATGTAATGGTTAATCTCAAATCAACACCAAGGTTAAAGTTATAGGAAACAGAAACATGTAATGGTTAATCTCAAATCAACAACCAAGGTTAAAGTTATAGGAAACAGAAACATGTAATGGTTAATCTCAAATCAACAACCAAGGTTAAAGTTATAGGAAACAGAAACATGTAATGGTTAATCTCAAATCAACACCCAAGATTAAAGTTATAGGAAACAGAAACATGTAATGGTTAATCTCAAGTCAACACCCAAGGTTAAAGTTATAGGAAACAGAAACATGTAATGGTTAATCTCAAATCAACAACCAATGTTTTAAGTTATAGGAAACAGAAACATGTAATGGTTAATCTCAAATCAACACCCAAGTTTAAAGTTATAGAAAACAGAAACATGTAATGGTTAACATCAAGTCAACACTCAAGGTTAAAGAAATAGGAAACAGAAACATGTAATGGTTAATCTCAAATCAACAACCAAGGTTAAAGTTATAGGAAACAGAAACATGAAATGGTTAATCTCAAATCAACACCCAAGGTTAAAGTTATAGAAAACAGAAACTCGAATGGTTAACCTCAAGTCAACACTCAAGGTTAAAGTTATAGGAAACAGAAACTCGAATGGTTAACCTCAAGTCAACACTCAAGGTTAAAGTTATAGGAAACAGAAACATGTAATGGTTAATCTCAAATCAACACCCAAGATTAAAGTTATAGGAAACAGAAACATGTAATGGTTAATCTCAAGTCAACACCCAAGGTTAAAGTTATAGGAAACAGAAACATGTAATGGTTAATCTCAAATCAACAACCAAGGTTTTAAGTTATAGGAAACAGAAACATGTAATGGTTAATCTCAAGTCAACACCCAAGTTTAAAGTTATAGGAAACAGAAACATGTAATGTTAATCTCAAATCAACACCCAAGGTTAAAGTTATAGGAAACAGAAACATGTAATGGTTAATCTCAAATCAACAACCAAGGTTAAAGTTATAGGAAACAGAAACATTTAATGGTTAATCTCAAGTCAACACCCAAGGTTAAAGTTATAGGAAACAGAAACATGTAATGGTTAACCTCAAATCAACACCCAAGGTTAAAGTTATAGAAAACAAGTAAAGGGTAAAAAATATTCCCATTCTTTTATCTTTCATTTTTTATTGAGACCCAAAGGTTATATGGGGCTAAGCATCTCTTGAACAAAACTATATTTTCTGTTAGAAGCTTGCAATTATGATACCATAACTTTCTAGAGTTAGCATCTGCCACATTATCGACAATATAATATTAAACAGTATCACAAGAAGCAACGAGTTGTAATCAACATTATAGATCTATATTAACCTCCATTGTCAAAATACACTTGTTGCCAGATAATTGATACATTGACATTTTCTAATGTATGCATGCACTTAGTCTTACGTTGTCGACATAAGCATTAATCATATAATTCACATTTGTGTACAGATTTTAAACAGTTAATTAAGCTTCTGTCCATTTTATCACAGGTTGACTTAGTTACATTAGATTCCTGTAAAACACTTACCTCCTGTTACTGTTGCCTTTTTATATATACTCTAACTCCTTTATGTTGGATGATGACATAGGGATTTCGATTTGGTTCTCCAAGACTTGAAGCCCTTACAAGTGTCCATAAACTACTAATGTTCCAGCTCTTGTTCAATGTTAACCAGCTAACTATACTGAGCATCAATGGTAATAATCCTATTTCCCATTATACATTGTAAGCCTTTACTGTAAGTACTAGTAGTGCAATCTAGTAAAATGCTAGAAAATTTTAACATCATCCGGCTTCATAATAAAGTGTCTTTATTAAAACATTTTCATCACTTTGGAAAAAACCTGTTGAATAGAATCTAATTAATTCCTAAACGTTTGATGCACATTTTATCTCCCCCAGTGTATAGCCAACTCTTTATCTCCCCCAGTGTATAACCAACCCTTTATCTCCCCGGTGTATGGCCAACCCTTTATCTCCTCCAGTCTATAGCCAACCCTAGACAATTATTGCACAATTGCATTATTCTCAATTTTTAACATCAACATATTTCAAACAGAAACATGTACAAGCATAAAAACTAGTTGTCGCTATACAAATGGAATTATAGATCTAGGCGCTAGTTTTAAAATAAAAAAGCAACGTAGTATAAACCATTTACAACCAACGTAGAAAGTCTAAAATTAAGGTAGTAGATGATCGTAATCACATTAGTCATCCAGTGACCGTGTACATGTACATGTAGAAGTATTATGATAAACAATTATTTTTTTTAAATATTTTAAGCTAACCCTCTTGTCTTGACATAATCTGGGGTATATTTGGTCTCATAACCAAACAAGAGAACAAGATGTGGCGGATCACAAACAATTCCATTTTACCCTTACCTTTCAAAGATTTTAAACTCCCTCGTTAACCTTCTTTCAACTTCATATTCTAAAAAATACACTAAAGATGAAAAAGAAGAATTTAATCATAATACTTCCTTCAAAATAGAAAATAAAAACACAAACATCATATTTCTACTCATATCAAGCTACCAAAGAGATTTTCTGATCATTAACCTAAGTTATTACTCGCAAAGAAACTAGTGTCTTTTGTTTGGAAGACAATTCTGGGTTATTTTTATTTGTATTTAGCAGAATTTATGCAAAACCTTGTAAACTTTGGCGATAATACTTTCGCAAAATCATTCAACTCCAATTAAAGATGTAAAGAGGACGTTATATCTCTTTACATAAAGAGGACATTATATCTCTTTATATAAAGAGGACGTTATATCTCATTATATAAAGAGGACGTTATATCTCATTGTATAAAAAGGACGTTATATATCATTATATAAAGAGGACGTTATATCTCATTACATAAAGAGAACGTTATATCTCATTGTATAAAGAGGACGTTATATCTCATTATATAAAGAGGACGTTATATCTCATTGTATAAAAAGGACGTTATATCTCATTATATAAAGAGGACATTATATCTCTTTATATAAAGAGGACGTTATATCTCATTACATAAAGAGAACTTTATATCTCTTTATAATCTTATATAACGATACTGATCCTAGTAATCTTAAGATAAAACTGATTCTTTATGTTTTACTTCATACTTGAACTTATACCTTAATCATGACACCAAGGAAAGCTACATTTGAAGTTACATGAACTTATACCTTAATCATGACATCAAGGAAAGCTACATTTGAAGTCATATGACAAACGTTATGACTTCTGAATATTTTTTTCCGTCATCTTGCTCTCTATGCACCAATATACCTGTTCCTTATGTTTATGGTGAATTTGGTTCACAATTAATACGCTATGTTGGAACCTGTTCTCACAAACGGGACTTTATACAATGGCGCAAACTGTTTACAAATTGTTAAGTATGTTTATAAAACCATAAAAAATGACCTCAATCACAATATTGTTTTAATAATTTGTCGATGTTCAAAGTTTAGCCTTGGAATTGTGATTTTTACATGGACTAACATTTTATTTTATGATATTGATATAAAGACTCCCTGCATAAAAAATCATTATTACATTTTCTGCTCGTCTTTTGTCAATTTGCTACTATCTGGTCATTTTCCTTACAACTTACAACAGAAAGAATGAGCAACTCTCACAAAAGTTGAATAATAGTTTTTATAATTATTCTGTTTATGTCAAGTATAGGCATAGAAATATGTACACAATTTGGATATGAAAAATAACATAACGTAGAGGTAGCTGAAATTCTGACCCCATTAATAACTTCGATTAAATCTTGACTGCAAAACCTGTAAGAGGATAAATCTTTAACCATTAGATGCGCCTTTTTTAACCAAGCACTAGTGATTGTATTCCGAAACTGTCGTCTAGTGCTGTAACACTAACACAGGTATAATATGTAATTCTAATTCTTTATTCATTCTCTAACGAAATCCTTTGTCTTCATCTGATCTAAAATGATTTAGAAATAGTTCAACATAACATAACATAACATAACATAACATAACATAACATAACATAACATAACATAAAAAATAACATAACATAATAACAAAACATAACATAACATAACATAACATAACATATATAACATAACATAACATAACATAACATAACATAAATAACATAACATAACATAACATAACATAAAAACATAACATAACATAACTGTATGCTATCTCACTTTTTTCAGTACGTCTTCTACTTTATTTTACCTTTCACTTATGTCATCTATGGAATATGTTACATTGAAGCTGCACTCGATAATACATGGATCTACAAACACAAAGCAACAGAAAATTTAGCAATATAAAGATACTGTATATGTGGATATAAATGCTGGTTCTGGTTGCTAACACGTCATTAGCCTATAAACTAATATTGACACCAACGTGTTATCAAAATTCATCAAAAACAACCATATGTGCTATGCCCAAATCAAAATCCCAATAGTAAAGTGAAAACGTTACAAACTGGCAAATTAAGTTTAACATGCGAACCTCCGTCTGAGAAGCAACATGGCACGCCCACGAAGGTGCAAACAGCCACCACCAAGCCAGCCACACCCGCCGTGTGCGAAATCCAATCTGAAAACGAAAGGAACAGGTGATTGATTGATTGATTGCTTGATTGATTGATTGATTGATTGATTGATTGATTGATTGATTGATTGATTGATTGATTGATGATTGATTGTGGTTTTACCACCCGGTCAGGAATATTCCACTTATATGTCGTCACCATCCATAAGTGAAATTGCAGAACTTTTTACCTTACTGTGCGCTCAGGGCGGGGAGGTTTCTTTAACGTACCACGGCTGCGGTGACACGAAGCATCGGTTTGAATGTTTCTTCCGCCGAAGGAATATTGTGACTTTCATTTCTAAATGTCGATTGTTTGGTGAAAGAAAAGTTATTGCCTTTTTTAAGTCTTAGTTACTGTTTAAGATGGAACATGGAATCACGGGGCGACAAACATATTAAAAACATAATATCTTCATCTAATCCTAACAAAAACAATACCGTCTTAACTCCTAAATTTGCATCTAAGTAAAAATAAGCTTCGATTCATGCAAATTCATAAAACATCTATTTTAAGAAAGTAAACCAAATAGAAAAACACTATCTATAAAAAAAAATCACCAAAAATATTGAAAAAATTATAAGGTACAATACCAATGGAAAACACAAAAACTTAACCATGTCGCTACAAAAATATTATTAATTATTATTATTATTATTATTATTATTATTATTACCTGAAATCAGAGTTCCTAGAGAAGATTCAGTAACATTTCATTCAGTTTAATGCCACAACAATGTTTCATATGTTTTGTTGTGCCTAGAGGAGAATCTGTAACATCTTTCAGTTCGGCTATTTGCAATATAGCCATTATGATATTACGTTTCCTTTGGTTCGGCTTTTCGTAGTTAAGTTCGGCTATTTACAAGTACATCATAATGATATCACGATAATGATGTCGCGCTGTTCCTAGAGAAAAAACAGTTACACTGATTATTTTTGAGTTGGCGAATAACAATAACGCCATAATACCATTGTGTTCCATTTTGTTTCTAGAGTAGAACCAGTAAAACTGTTCAGTTCGACATTTTACAACACAGCCATTATTGAACTATATTCTTCTTGTTTCATTGTTCCTATGGAGAACCGGTTCAGTTCGGCTATTTACAACCACATCATAAAAATATTTTCCATTTTGGTTTTGTTGTTTCTAGAGAAGAATCAGTAACATTGTTACGTTCGGCTATTTATAATAACATCATAATTACATTATAATCATTTTCGTTTCGCTAGCCCTAAAGTAGAACAAGCAAAACGGTTCATTTCGGCTATTTACAACACATTTACAGCCATATTTACATTCTGTTCAATTTTGTTCCGTTGTTCCTGGAGGAAAATCAGTAATAATTTTCAGTTTAGCTATTTACAACGCTTCTATAATATCTTATGTTCAATTTTGTTCCGCTGTTCTTAGAGAAGAATCAATAACAATGACCAGTTTAGCTATTTACAACACAGCATATTTACATTCTGTTCAATTTTGTTCCTCTGTTCCCAGAGAAGAATCAGTAACAATATCCAGTTTAACTATTTACACCACAGCATATTTATCTTATGTTCATTTTTGTTCCTCTGTTCCCAGAGAAGAATCAGTGAAAAGGTTCAGTTTGGCCATTTACAACACAGCCATATTTATCTTATGTTCAATTTTGTTCCCCTATTCTTGGAGGAAAATCAGTAACGATGTCCAGTTTAGCTATTTACAACATAGCTATAACTACATTGTGTTCATTTTTGTTCCGTTGTTCCTAGTGGAGAATCAATAACAAAGTTCAAATGTTTAATTTGGCAATTTGTAACACAACCATATTTATATTCCATTTTGTTCCGTTGTCCTTAGAGAAGAACCGGTTCAGTTGCGTTATTTACAATTACATATACGTCATAAAAACAATATGTTCCATTTTGCTTTTGTTGTTCCCACAGTAACATTGCACTGTTCGTTTATTTACATTAACACCATCATTATGTTATAATCATTTTCATTTCGCTAGTCCTGGGGTAGTACAATTGTTCAGTTCGGCTATTTACAACCAAGGAGAATCGGAGAATCCGTATCAATGTTCAGTTTAGCTATTTGTAACACAACCATAATTACATTTATGTTCAATTTTGTTCCGTTACTTCTAGATGAGAATCAATAACAATGTTTAGTTTGGCTATTTACAACACAGCCATAATTTATTATATTACATTTTGTTTCGTTGTTTCTAGAGGAGAATTTATAAAAATTCAGTTCGGTAATTTATAATAACTCTATAATCACTCCAGTTCCAATTTGTTCCTTTATATATATTTAGTGCAATTTGGCTATTAACTATTTACAATGCCATCATAATATCATTTAGTTTTCTCGTTGAGGAACATCGATAATTTGTTGTGTGTGTGTTTTTTTATAATACTCTCGTCAAAATAAAAGGTTCGATTTGTTCGTTGTTACTGGAAAATCATTAGAATCCTCGTTCAGTCTGGCTACTTATAATAACTTAATTAAGTTATATGTATAGAAAACTTAGCTGCACAAATCACATAAATGATACTATTATATAATGTTTTATAATGAATTATACAATCTTACAATGTGTCCATCTAAAAGAGAACCTTAAACATAACATATCTATATGGTGTATTATATAGATTGTAATGACTTACAACGTGACTTATATTGCACTATAAAAAAAAGCATCAAAACGTTTTATTTATTCAGTTTTTACTAGTTGTTGTGACATTGTTCAGGTCGGATACTAGTATATACAATAGTGAATACCAATATAATAAAGTCAAGTTCTTAAGTTCTGTTGGTCCTATTATCAATAACATTGTTCATCTATACTCACAAGAAACCCCGATGACCATGTTCAGTTTGGTGGCTGGGATAGAGTGTCATCTCGTGTACCTTCACTTACGCAGTAAGTTCCTTTTTGTTCCATTTCTAGAGAGGAATCCGTATCGATTTTGTTATTTAGGAATCTGTTGCAGCACGCAAAACATTTAAATAGCTTCAAGGAACCCACAAAAACCGAAATACTGTGATTTCGGAACGATGCATCGGCAATTAAAAGTATAAAAGGATTAATGACCGTAGTAATTAAAAATGATCTATTTACCAACGGTAGTGTTGCCAAAACAACTGGTGTTGGTGGAGCAACGTGTCCCTTTTTTGCTGTGCTTATAATTTCCAAAATAAAATGTGGCAAATAGCTTAGAATGTAACCTACAGATATAAAAAGCATAATCCGTGTCACTGATCTCCTTTTCTTTGAATGATCGCGCGATTTGGTTTTTATTGATTTGGACTGCATTTTAATTCTTTGAATTAGTAGAGTATATAGTACTATAATTACAACAAAAGTTATAGAAAAAACCACAAACATAAATATTGTATATATAAACGGATATTCTGTTCCCCGCATGCTATCAGCGGTGCCGCAGTCATATCCAGTGATATTTCCTGGAAAAGATTTTACTTTTTGTCCTTCTATTAATATTACTGGCCAAGAAAAACAGAATGAAAGTAGCAATGCAATGACGCACATTATGATAGCCATAGAATGAGAAATTTGTTTCTGAAATGGATGGCATACCTTTCTGTGACGTTCAATTGCTATGACAATTAAAACTAAAGCTGATCCGAGAATGGTAAGTCGTCCTATAAACCTACAGCTTTTACATGCACCTTCACTGTAGAACATGTATGGATACGTCTGGTCCACGATTTCTGCTGGAAAATACACCAAGCACGCTGTCAAATCTATTGAAGCTAAGAACAATGTAAATGTCCTGTAGTTGTTGTGATTGTACCTAGATGTAAATACATATAGTACAAGGATATTTCCAAGTATCCCTATAATCATTAAGATACATAAATATATAGTAGTTGGTAATCTCTTTCTTGCCTCAATATCGTTTAACTCCTGTAAACTAGGAAAGTTCGTCACGGATACGTTCAATTCGCTCATATTTCTTTTCCTGAACCATCAACCTTACTAGTATTCTGTGGACCTATCCAATCACACTCATCCCTCTAGATAGTTAACTATTTGTTCCTTAGTTCTGTACATTATAAAACAATACCAAGGGAATCCAATAATTGTAATGTTAAACACAGTCAAAATTATGATATTAAACACTATCCTTGTCGTTTAGTACTATTTATTCAATATAACAATTTACATCTTAGTCTTATTTATACCACAAATTAATTACGAAAATTATTATATCACCTCTATCCACTGTAACAACACAATACAAAGACGTTATATTGAAACAATCCCTTCACTATATTGAGTTTTGTTTTCTTCTGATTACAGCTGTTTTGGTCATTCATTTGACAAAACTTCCAATATAATGTCCTTTCTATATACTTAACATCGTTGTATAACATTAGACACATGTTCACTTAACTTTGCATTCTTCTTGCGATCTGAAAACGAGTTGTTTATACAAGACATAATACCAAAGTACATGGATGTTGGACTTTTTGATAATACGTTAGTCTATCGTCACTTAATATGTGAGGTATGTATGTATTGTACTGCTACTTAGTGATATATATTTCTTATATTGTTCAATATAACATAGCAAAGCAGCAAATCTTCTGACAGGTATATATGTATATGTACTGCAGTTATGATAACACAAAACTTGTATTGTTCATCTATATCACAGATAATTTACTTCTCAAACTGAAGACTTGTCATGATCATCTGTTCGAGTTAGCGATTTGACACTTGAGTTGCATTCTTCATTAATAAACCATGTTTAATATTTGACAAGTTTCCACTGTTTGATTGATTTTTTTCTTTTCCATTTGGAATCCAATCATCTTCTACTTACACACTCGTCTTCACACGCACAAAACTTAATTATTATCCCTCATTTGTTGCTACAATTTCAAACTTTCTACATCGATAAATTACTTCTTGTTCAATCACCATAATTGTTTTAATAACTATCTCAACAGTTCAACAATAATATCCGTTCTTCTTATTTACTGGGGTTTCGATAGTGATATAGTTACACATATCGTAGTATTTTACATGTTTGCATCTAATTGGAATTCTGGTAAGATATTCACGTCTAACATTGATCTCTGAAAACGATTAATGCTGAATAAACAAACCTGTACATAGATTTAAAGCAGACTTTAGATGAAGGCTTTAGGCGGTCCATATGTTGTTTCAAATGTCCATCATTAAAATAGGATGATCAAACAAATTTTGATTTTAAAGTAAATAAATGATGATAATAAGTATATATTAAGTGCTGATAGGAAGTATAAATCAACTACACATCTTTACAAATTAGTTTAATCTCCAGTCTGTACAGCCTCATCCTAAATCCTTTAAACTTTTGAAATGTTATAATTAGTCTCATCGGATATTATACTGATGCTTTAATGTCCTTTGTCTATCTTTTGTTCTACTTGAGTATGATATAATAACTACAATGAAGTCAATTATGTCCAAGTTATGATGGTTTATTGCTGTCTTTGTTGTTGTCTGGTATAAATTTTAATCTTCATTAAATAAGAACAAGCATATCATCTACGTTCAAATCACAATAAAAAAACAAAGTAAAAACTTTGTCATATTTAGTTAAGCCCATAAACCTCAAGTAGTAAGGTAGATACTACTGAAGGGTAAGCTCCTCCTGTTTAGCTAGCCACACCCACCTTGTGTTCAATCATGTTTGAGAATGAAAGGAACATGGGGCTAGGGACGTCCAATAAACCAAAGATATTGTAGGATACAGAGACATCATACTTAAAGTCAAAAGTTGTTCCCTTAATTATATGTTTTTCATATGTTCAGTTGCGTTTGTGTAGTAATAATAACAATAATAATACCGGTAATAATGCTCTGTTGATTATTATATAATGCGAGTAACAAGGTTTTAATGGCCCTACTGAAAAAAATATTGCCTATTTGAATTCATTTCACCATTTAAATAATTTGAAACTTCACTAAAAGGTAGAAATAAAATAATTATATTTTTTATAATAATTGTTTTGATTTTGACATTGACGAGTAAAAGTGTTGATAGCTTCGTGATTTCCTGTGTTATATTTGGCATGATCAACATATATCTTCTACAATCCATAATATCCGCCAAAACTTTGTTTGTTTGTCATTCACACATGTACGAAAACTTGATGTAGTAGTGAAGGGAATGACATATATAATTATATACTAAATAGGAGGAAGTAATTAATCCTTCATAATTAACAAAATATTTAATTTGTCAATATTGCATTTATCATGTAGAAATGCCAGCTGCATTATCTAGAAACTTGTCAGTGAAAAAAAGGAATTACTTTAGTTTAGTTTTATTAATGTGGATGCTACTAGATATACTACTTCATTGTACTTTAAACATTCTGAATGTGTGTATTCATTTGCTAATCATTTGCGCAAAAATGCATACGATCATACTTGACGAGTTATTTGGCCAAGGCATGTCATATTTTCCAGAGATCGAAAGTCAAAGATCAATATAACGCACCAAAGAGAACTCGATATAAAATAACTGATTAATGATGGTTTTATTAAATAGCATTTTAGGTTTTACTTATTGTATCTCATATTGTTGATTTAAATAGAGAATATAGTACTGGATTATAATACTCTCAGTTGGTCCAATGCAACCCATTTTTGTATTTTGGTTCCAAGAAATTTCGCACTACATGTGGTATACCTGATTAATATAACATCAGTCTTCGTATTTAGAAATAGCTGTAACATATCATGCGAAAGTTTCAGGGAATCGAGAATAGACACATGGGAAGACATAACAAGACGTAGAAAAGTATGCATCTACTTGGTGAGGATATATCGACTGAAATATTAAAGATTAAGAAACAATGAAACCTCAGACTGGAAAACATCATAATTGTACTTAACAGTCAAAAGCAAACACAGTTGATACACGATCGATATACAACCGAAAACTAATGTATGGACAGACGAATTCACACATGTATAATGTGTACAGTTTTTGTTAACGCAAAACATTATATATATATATATTATATATATATATATATATATATATATATATATATATATATATATATATATATTTATATATGTTCAAACAGCCAAATTGACCTAATTAAACTAGACCATATTTAACTACTAGTATTTTTACGCCAAAGAGAAAACCCGATACAAGATTAATCAAAGGATTTTGAAGGACGCTGTATACAAAAAAAATGTATTTAACGATTTTATATCTTTCGATTTTAGAAGTCGTGGTATACATAGATTTTAACTAACGATTAATAACTCCCTAGTTTGGGGGGAAGAGAACAGGACACACAAGCGACATAGTTTGTAGTGTATTTGGTTAAGTTCCCCGTGTTACTCTGAGAGACCTTGGACGCCTCCCTGAAACGGCTATGCTAAACTCACGATTTGTAGATGGCGACTTAACATATTGATGATTTTTAACATCTCGATTTCGGAGAAAGATAATAAAAAATCACGATTGGTGGTGCATACGGCATACATGTAGTATGTAATCAAAATAGTTTTAAAGACCACAAAAAGAGTTTTAATCCAAGATCTATTTTAACATAAAACGCTGACACGTGGCCATGACATACCATCGTTTTAGCCAACAAACTACTTTTGTTTTTGAAGTGTTTTGTTCATTAAACATCATAAGTGATTTCATTTTGAAATTAAAATGACTGTTTCGACTGATGACCTTGTGTAATATAGATGGTTATTAAATCATTATGCGATTTCCTTTTATATAACATTAAAAGACCAAGTTAGAATTGGGATCAAACAAACATTTCTATACAACGTGGTCGGCTAATATTACGACTGGTATTAACATTGTTCAGGATATCCCAAATGAAGAAGGTCCTTGTTAAACAATAGTAGAGAGAGAAGTGGTACAGAAATTCAACAGATGACAATAGAAGAACAATCAATCGATGAGGCCGATTTCGGTATGTTTGTCACTTTATTCAATGATTGAAAACGTTTTGTTTAATTTAATAGAAATATATGTTTAAACACCACCATTGATTGGAATTGTGATAATATTGAGTGCCTTTCAAAATGTAAGTTTTATAACCAGCAGTGCATTAATGTTTAATTTGAGTTTTATGCCGGGCGTTAACGTGATTTGTTTTTTACTGCATTAAATAAATACTAGCTGTTTTTATTTTTTTGTTATGTTATGCAGGTTTTAATTAAATGCACAGTGATTACAGCGAGTGCCTTTTGACATCAGACGTTTTCTGACAAAAAAAAAGCATAGTAGAATGGCGTGAGTATATACAAACGCAACATGATATTTTATGTGGTATAAGCTGCGTGTAGGAACACTTCGCCATCGGCCTATAGTAGCCGGTTACGTTTGGTTCAACACAAGCTCTACTAGTTACCAGTTACTTGAAAAAATTATACTATTTATTGCCTTTGATTGAGGGAGATATGAACATTTGTTCCCCCGCAACGAGTCATATTTCCCGAGGGCGAAGCCCGGGAGAAATGTGGCTCGTTAAGGATGAATCGAAGGTTATTTTATTGTGACGTCATGGTGTGTTCTGAAGGGGTGGGATATAATGTTTTCAGAGAGATACACGATGTTTTCTCCATCCTGATCACATGATCCAACGATCCAATCAAATTACAGATCGCGTCGTATTTTATAATATCTATTATTAGCTAGTTGTTAATAACTACCTACATGCGGAATTTGGCCATGACCACCAATAATATATTTAATCTGAGTGTATGTTCAGACAGTAGCAAATATTTTAAAGCTGTTCATATTATAAAATTACAAGTAAATTTTATCATTTTCACTTATCGCTGATTAAGCTTATCAAGCTTTGAACAACTGGTTCCTGCATTTCGAAACGTGTTGCTTTTCCCGCTAGTTTTTAAATCGCAATACGGAGTAGGCAGTAATGCCATACTCTGTGCCACACTCTGAGAAAGAGAGAGAGAGAGAGAGAGAGAGAGAGAGAGAGAGAGAGAGAGAGAGAGAGCATTGTGCTGAACATCCGAAGAACCCATGAATTATAAAAATTACATCTTGCTTCCAACGATACTCCACCCAACTCTCACCCAAAAGAAAACACGTGTCTTGCTTCAAAACTTGAGTAAGAGCAGCGCTTAGCATTAATCAATCAACCAGTCAGCCAGTCATTCAGTATAGTACAAACGTAAAAAAAATCTATATAATCGAATAGCGGACTGGGTTCGCTAGTTCGATTCACTAGTTTCATCTTGTCTAATAATTGTCGGGATACAATTTAAGTCTAATGTGCATATGCACATACACTTAAATAATTAATGGGGACAATTGTCTATTATTTTTCATATTCAATATACGGGTACTGAGCTGGATCATTATTTAAAAACCCAGCTACTTGTACGTAAACTATCTCATTTAAATGTTGGATGAAGGATTTGATAACATTGCTTATATATCATGACCATAAGGGTTCTAAAAGTTCTTTCATCAAACACTCAACATTAAGAAATAAAAGTCACGGGTCCTTCAGAAGAGACATTAAACCGATGTTCTTTTCGCACTTTAGAATCCTCCCTGCATATTATCAGTGGCGCAATAATTCAGGTCAAAATTTCCGGTACATAATAGCTGGTGATGTCTTGATATAAGTAATTTTTTTTTACTCGAACATAAATATCTAGGCACTTCAGAGAAAGACTTGAATCACGTTGATTATGATATATACTTGAAATTGCTTGTGAAAATTTAAACAACTAATAGCTAAATTGTCTAACATTTATTTCTTCGTGAACTTGTTACTAGCAGTTAACTGTTTAACTGTTTCCCACGAGTAGCTTATTTTCCCTAAAAGTAACTACATGGGGTCTAAACTTTGATGCACACTTACGGATCACAGTGGCTCTCAATGCATAGATTCGAATCCCATTTTAGGCCGTTTCTAGTTTGAGAAAGTTTGACAGTTCGCTTGTCGTCGGTGGTTTTTCTCCAGACTCCGGTTTCCTCCGCCGTCCATGAACTGACCACCTTGATATACATGAAAGAATCTTGACACATAAACTACAATTCCTCTGATCCCATCTACGTTTATCAGTAACTTTATTAGTACAAATAGATAGATACAAGATACAAATAGTTTATTGAAGTCTCATCATATATACAACAATAAAACACACATATAATAATTAAAACATAAATACTAGTATATATGCCATTCTTAAAAGAATTATAGGAGACTATAAAAAATTCAATAAAAACAATTATATACATTATATATATATATGCTGAAATAAAATAGGGATGGATGTTAAAAAAAGTATACCATTAATAAAATCATTTATGAAGATAAAAACGACGTCTAGTTAAAACACTACTGCAGAATTTGGCTGATATTTTCACTAAAAGTGGATGAGATAAAATCGCAGAAAGCTTATCAGAATCACTTAAAAGATTAAAATTATCAATATATTTCTTAGCACCATCAAACATAACAGATCTAAAATCATTATAAAAATCACAATGTAATAAAACATGGGATTCAGACTCTACAGTCTCTGTGCAGTTAAAACAGTGACGTTTAGGAACTGGTAGACCTTCGTAACGACCGGTCTCGAGTCTAATTGGTGCAATCCCTATTCTGAATTTTGAAAGAGCACTTCGGTGAGAACGTGGGAGGGTGGATTTTACGTATTGTTCAGTTTCAAATGTACTTTTAAATAATCTGTAAGTCCGTAGTGTATTTCCTCCCTGTCCAGGTATAGCTGAGTCCTTATTCAAAGCGTTATGCCACTGTTGGATAAAAGAGTTCATGTTACCCGTATTAACGATCGAAATAAGATCTTTTTGAGGTATGTAACGGTTGATATCACTATATTCCTCTAAGTTCAGTTCCGTTAATCTAGTGCGCACTCTACAGTTCCAATTATTCACCCGGTATTTAAAAGAATCTGACCATATAAATACGTTTATTAACACGGGTTTCCCATATCACATAAACGACGATATTGTCTAATAATGCCATCCCATTGTTTAACATGTAGTGGAGTCCACCCCATATCACCTATCACAGCAGAGTTAGGTGCATATCGACCAAGTTCTAAAAAGAAACGACATGCACGATTTTGAATTGAGTCTATACACTTAAACTGTTTATGACCCCAAATAGCTGTACCATAGCTGATAATAGCAAAAACTGTGTTATCAAATAGTTTTGAAAATGTATTAAAAGATAATCCTCCAGCTGCTTTCGATTTAGCGATGAGCAATCCGAGGGCTCTACTTGTAGATTTAGCTACATGTAGAGCTGTAACATTAAAATCTAAATGTTCATTTAATAATATTCCAAGGTATATGTAACTGTCACAAACCACAATGCGATTACCGCCACAACTAAAGTCTTCATTAGTCCTTGCACACGATTTGACGCGAAAATGCACAATATTTGATTTTTCAAAGTTAATATTCATTCTGTTCTGTTCAGTCCATGTGTAGAGAGAATCTAATAATTGTTGTAAGTCATTTGCAGATTCCGCCATCAATACTAGATCATCTGCATATAATAAAGCAGAAATAACATCCTGTCCAACTGTAACACCAATAGATAATGTATTAAGATGAGATATAAGGTCATTAATATACAAATTAAATAAAAGCGGTGATAAAATGCACCCTTGTTTTACCCCACAGCTTACATTGAAAAAAATAGTGTAAAAACCATTTAAACGTACACAATATTGAGTATTTTGATATATAGAAACTAATGCATTATACATATTACCCTTAATACCAAGGACATCAAGTTTATTAAATAATAGTTGTCTGTCTATAGTATCATATGCCTTTTTGAAGTCAATAAAAGCTACAAAAGTACTTAATTTCTGTAGCTTTCGAGTTTCAATTATAGATGTTAAAGATGTTATATGGTCCACAGTGCTCCTACCTTTGCGAAAACCATTTTGATTATCATGTAAAATACTATTGTTATTTTCCCATGTACATAAACGATTATTTAATACACCACAATAAAGCTTATAAGTAGAGGGTGCTAGAGCAATACCACGGTAACTTAACGGATCCCTAGGGTCTGTAGTAGAGGATTTGGGGATTGGATTAATTATACACTTTCTCCACATATCAGGAATAAAACCTCTAGAAAAACACATATAAAATAGTAGTAATAGAAAATTACACACAGATTGATTCTTTAAAACTTCAACTGGAATATCATCATAACCTGATGATTTCCCATTTTTTGCTGCGTTTAATACAGCCACTATTTCATCTACAGATATTTCACAATTTAAAACATTGATACTTTCATCAAAATTTTCATCACTATCGGCACTGAACTCAAGATTAGCACTAGACATATCCTCTGAATTATACAACTTTTTGAATTCACTTTCCCATTTATTCAACACTTCCTCGACGCGGGTACATATCGAACCATCAGCTTGTTGAATTTCCATAGGAATTAATTTATTTCGCACACTTCCTACACCTAATTTTCCTAATTCTTTCCAAAACAGTCGTTGATCCTTATACTGTAAATTCTCTAGGTTTTCCTGTTTGGTGTACCAATATGAACGCTTTGACCTTTGTACTTATTTATCGAAAATCCTTCTTTTTGAAACAAATTCCATCCGAAACTCATGTTTCCTAGGTCCTCTTGACTTATTCCAAATCCTCTCCGCTCGACACATATCATTCCACATATTTGTTAATTCGTCATTCCACCATGGCTTCCTAATCCGGCGTTTTTTATTATTTATTCCATTTCCCAGCTCCACTATTCTCTTGTTAAGTGTAATGTTCATTTCCCGTTTAATTATATCCACGAAGCATGAGTATACGTCATCAATCGCAAGTTGTGATGCATCTTGGGATCTAACATTAGTCAGCATATCACACAAATTACTCATTTCTATATTGTCCGATAAAAAATTCCCATTCACTTCGAGCAGATCATATTTCTCAAATACTGATTTGTTTGACTCCTTGTCATTGTTGTTTTGTAATGTTACTCCATTCAAGTTGAACGACCAGGAAATCAACGAGTGATCTGGAATCCTTGAACCAGGTCCAATAAACGAAATACAATTAGCACGTTGAATCAGTTCACTTGATCGAAACACTTCAAAGTCAGAATATTTATCCAAAGTTTCATGCGGAACTACACAATAGTCAACGACCGACATGCCGTTTTCGGAAACGTATGTGAAGTCATTTTTTACACAATTTCTTCCATTTAAAATACAGCAGTTTACCGAAGATAGAAATTCACAGAATATTTCACCATACTTATTGGGTATAAAATCAACGACATCACGATCTGGTAAAACATCAACTCCCGGTATGTGGTCTTCGATATCCGCTGTCCGTGCATTGAAGTCACCACAAATGAAAAAGTCAGCTTTATTTTGAAAACAATATATTTGACTCGATAGAGTGTCAAAGAAATGATCGACGTCCACATTTCTCGTTGACATCTCTGGAGGGAGGTAACACACACATGCATAAAATGATACATTTACACGTTTATGTTGAAATTCTAGCCATAAAATACATTCTTGTGTTTTGTCTACAACTGAAACATTGAAACGATCTGACCAAGAAACCTACGCCACCTGATCCGGTTTTAGCTCGTATATGTAGATCAGTACGGTTATGACCGAACCATTTATAGTTTTCAACGTTTAATTCTGAATTGCCGATCAAATGTGTTTCTGCTAACCCAATGATATCGAGGTCCAACTCTTTAATACAACTAAGGCGCACCGTACTATTGTCTGATAAGCTATCTGGATTAAAACCACGTACATTCCAAAATCTGCATTTATATTAATTACGTCTACCGTTATGTACATTAGACCGTGGCACATCATCACCCGTGCTTCTATCACGAAAACGATCCGAGCTACATGGAGAAATACCTTGTGTTCGCTCATGCTTGGCGCCACTGCTTTTATTTCTGTCACGTGATCTGTGTCTTTGACTATTATGTGTGTTAGCTGTTACGTCCGTGTTTCTGTCACGAAATCTATCAGATCGACGCGGGAAATAGTTTGTGTTCGCTCATGTTTAGCGTCCTTGTTATTGTTTCGTTCACGTGAACTATGACCAAATGTTTTGAGACATCTATTATTCAGTGTTACCCCGCACCTGTAGATTACCTTTACCCACTGAGTCAACAATAACTTTCAAATTGGCATTTAATAAGCGTTGTTGTACTGGAATATCATTTTCAATAAAAACGTCCTTAAAGTTCCTACTGTCCTTCAGAGCCCGTTTAACCTTTAGAATTTGAAGTTTTTCCTCCAATGATTTGCAAACGGCTATTACAACACCCGGTTTTCTGATGTTTTTACTCACTTTACGCGTAGCCGTCTCGATCTCAATGTTTCGGATTTTCAGACCATCTTTTATTAAACCATTTATCTTAGAGACTAAATGTTCGCCACGTCGTTCTGGTAAATTCCTGATCACAATGTTTCTTTCTTTATTATCACTTTAAGAAGAATATTTGGACATAGATTTCTCCAAAGTGTCAACCTTGCTACTTATAGTACATAAATCGTTCTCAACTTTAGACCTCAACTGACTCATTTGTTCATTGATACGTTCATCCACCATTCTATTAATTTCGGTCCCCAATTTCTCTTCTAGAAATTTTTGAAAAGTACACATCCTATTATTAACCGATTCATTTAATTGCCTCATATCGTCTGCTAGACGTACTACTAATGCGCTCAAGTTAATATTGTCATTAGAATGGGGGGGTCAATGGTGTGGGTTGACCACGATTACTTTGGTATTTTGGTTTTTTGTTCTCTGTAACTACTTCACGATCAGATAAAGCACGTTTTCTGACTTTATTTGGTGTAACTAGGGTGTCATAGGTACTTACTTCTTGAGACAAGGTGTCCTCGTGAACAATAGCAGCCACTGTCAACATTTTTGGCGCCATTACATTGTTTACATAGTCCTGTGAATCATGACATAAAATATCACTTTCAGTGTCCATTTCACTCATTATGTTGGTTATGTCCGATTCCTGCCGCCTCATAATATCTTCTAAACAACACTAAGATAATATCAGTTACTAGATACACAAGTTAATATCACAATTTCACTATCACTGACTTAAGGGTCATCTAAGTAGGAAAATTCAAGTGAAAACCATTTCGTTGAAAAGCGTGAAATAGGGGTATAATTATGAAATTACCTACACAAGTGTGGAGATTTTTAAATAAAAATACAGAAGGAATTGATAATTTAAGAAATTTTAAAATATTTGTTGCATGTTTTTATAAAAATTGTACAAAAATACACGTGTTGGGGCAAATAGCCTACACCTTGTATAACGAATTGATTTTAAAAAATGAAAAGATATTAAGATAGTCAACATCATAGAGCAGTGCAAAGGGGCCAGAGTTTGTTAAAGAAATACGAGGTTTTTGAAAACTCGACAATTTACGGTTGAGGTTATCTACGATTTATTTTCCTTTTAAAAATGCGTGTACCAGGCGTGATATTTATATTCTAAGGTCACTACTAATCCAAAATACAACAAGTCACTAAAAGTGCACGGTCACACAATACTGTTCTAATTAAATCGATGGTTGGTTGGTTGAATGTTGCTTAACGTCGCATCAGCAATTTTTTCAGCTATTCGCGACGAGAACTATTTAATTAATCTCTATGGATTAATATATGAACAATTTGGTGTATGCATGTGAAGTGCGAGTGTGTTGTATGGTCTGCCTTGTACTAGTGCGCACTCAGGGCGACTTTACCGTGCTAGCTCACAGAGTCAATACGCCGCAGACAGCGGACCACTCCCCCAGTCCATTATACTAATACCAGGTGAATCAGTAAAGGCCAACGGCAAGGAAAATTCACTTTCCCACATGTGGCCCGAGCGGGACTCGAACTCACAGCGGTGAGAGACCCTGGATTTGAAGACTGACGTCTTATCCATTAGGCCACCACCGGCGCCCTCTTAATTAAATCGAGGTAAATATTGTTTGGTTTCAACAATGTTGAACTATATAAAGCCGAATATGCCTCAGCAATAATCAAGTAATATTCAAACTTTTATAATCTTCCTTTGGATCGTTGGTAGCCTTAGAATATGAACTATCACGCCTGGTACACGCATTTTTAAAAGGAAAATAAATCGTAGATAACCTCAACCGTAAATTGTCGAGTTTTCAAAAACCTCGTATTTCTTTAGCAAACTCTACCCCCTTTGCACTGCTCTATGAGGTTGACTATCTTAATATCTTTTCATTTTTTAAAATCAATTCGTTATACAAGGTGTAAGCTATTTTCCCCAACACGTGTATTTTTGCACAATTTTCTTTAAAAAATGCAACAAATATTTTAAAATTTCTTAAATTATCAATTCCTACTTTATTTTTATTTATAAATCTTTACACTTTTGTAGGTAATTTCATAATTATACCCCTATTTCACGCTTTTCAACCAAATGGTTTTCACTTGAATTTTCCTACTTAAATGACCCTTAAGCGAAAACAAAAAGCGTCCACCATAAACCTGACGCATGCGCAAAACACAAGCTTTTCTTAGGTTGACTTACAGGACATCGGCTAGAGATAATAATGTTGCGGCCACAAGATAATATATTTTTTCTCCGACAGTAAATATTTATATAACCTTGTACTAACGGGCTTCCGTAGATTTCTGAATTTGTTTCTGAAAAGTTAAAGTATCCGCTTAAAATAATATCTATTTGAGCAGTATAAGTTGACAAATTAAATAAAGGCTATTTTAAAAAGTGTTCTTTAAGTTACAAGTCATGGTAGTTTTATGTGTGGAAAATACTCACATAATAGTGGATATTGCTTTCTGATATTTTAGAAGTTTTTAATATCGCATAAGAATAAACAACGCTTTCAGTGAAACCAAGACACCCCCACCCACCCCCACCCCACCCCCGAGGTATTTGTATCAATGATTAACACTACTACTAATGTGTATAACGCATATAAAACACACATATGAATTAACACGTTTAATAAGTATACAATAGTTTTATATACGGGTCAAAACTTCATAAAAATCAATTAAACAAAACCATATGACAATATGCACATTGCTTCTTAGCGAGTTTCACAAAATTCCATCAAGGAGGACGAGAATTTTGAACTAAAAAAAATAAAGTGCAATAACTCCATTAAAATTCCTTGAATCTAAGCCAGTTGACAATATGCACATCTGTACTCGATACTAATGTTTCATAGTAAGTTTGACGGTGAATCCCATCCAGTAGTTATAGAGAAACTGTCCGGGCATAAGTGTGACGGACGGTCGAACGGACATTGAACGGACACTATTACTATTTTCCCCACCGATTCTCAGTGGGAGGATAATAAACATCTAAATATACACTGTAGTCTAAGTTCTATACTATATGAGTAAAACCAGGTACATATTTGCTGGTAAAACACGTCCGAGTCCTCGAGAACCCTTTAGACACTCGCCAGTATTGAGACTGGCCCCAGTTTCACAATCATTCCTTAGCTAAGATTTCCCTTAACGTAAATCTTGCAAAATTTCAAAGCTTTATAATTTTCAAGATTTTGAGGAATTTAAGGTATCATGTTTAAAAACACTTCTAGATTAAAACATCTGCATTTAGTTTTGACAAAAATATTCATCAACAGTTTCAAAAAGTGATTAAAAAAATTTGCTAAATTTAAGTTAAGGAAAATCTAAGCTAAGAATTGATTGTGAAACCGAGGCCTGGGTCCATTCTCCGCACAGTCCGGCGACATTTATCAAATTGTCGTTGTTTATTTATTTAAGTGGTTTTGTATAGTGAAATGTCTTTACTTTTAATGAGAAAAAACATGTGGCTAGGTTTATATAAAATGTAGGTGTCACCATATCTTTTTTTTTAATTTAATCATAAAATTTACATATTTTCCAAAAATTAATTGGTTAGTTAAAAGTATAAAACAAAGAATGTTAGATCAGTTTTTACAGAACTGGCAGTCAAGTTGTAACAACTCAACAAAGGGTTTTAATTATAGATTAATTGTTGACTTTAATTTTAACTGTAAAACATATCTTTTGTCTTCTCTTCCTTTTAAGAAACTTATTTTTTTAAATAAAATTAAGGACAAGTAATCATAAATTACCTGTCGATACCGGCAGGTGGAATGATACTCAATATGCAAACAGAATTGTACTCTCTGTAAATCCGACTTAGGTGATTAATATTATTATATCATGGTTTGTAAAGCTTTTTCCAAGGTTAGGTCATCACTTCTTTCTTTACATTTTTACAAAAATCCAAATACTGTTAAATACAAAAGGCTATTAAACTCATCTAATGTAACCGTGAGTGTTGAATAACTTATGTAAATTTATAAAACATTGAGAGGGTCCGCCCTCCTGCTTAGTTGGTTAGTTAGTTATTTGTATCGTCTTTGTTATGTCTATGTCACATGTATTTGTATATACAGTATAATATATTCTCTATATTGTAATTGCAATTATGAGAAATAAACTAAACTAAAACATATTATGACATAAGGGTATGGGAAAATGAAAATAAACATTTCAAGAGAGACAACTCGTAAACAATAATATAATTTGATGCGTAAAACTTAATATATTCTTAAGTGTAATGTAAGTAGGAAAATTCAAGTGAAAACCGTTTGGTTGAAATGCGTGAAAGAGGGATATAATTAAGAAGCTGGTCATTTCGTACCATAACCATTTCGTACCATGACCATTTCGTACCCAAATTTACCATTTCGTACCCAACTCTGTCCATTTCGTACCATGCCATATGACCATTTCGTACCATAACCATTTCGTACCATGACCATTTCGTACCCAAATTTTCCATTTCTATGGTACAAAATGACTAGCAAATTTTTATTAAAATAATGCATTCAAAATCTGCACATGCCGGAAAATACTACCATTTCGTACCATATTTATAAAATATAATGACATTATCTGTTGATTATATTTTAAAAAAAGGTTCTTTATTGATAAGATTTTAATTTACCATTTCGTACCCAACTCTGTCCATTTCGTACCATGCCATATGACCATTTCGTACCATAACCATTTCGTACCATGACCATTTCGTACCCAAATTTTCCATTTCTATGGTACAAAATGACTAGCAAATTTTTATTAAAATAATGCATTCAAAATCTGCACATGCCGGAAAATACTACCATTTCGTACCATATTTATCAAATATAATGACATTATCTGTTGATTATATTTTAAAAAAGGGTTCTTTATTGATAAGATTTTTTAAAGTGTTACTTATTAATACATGTATTAATTAGCCTGATATGAATAACAGGAAGAAAAAGAACATTGATAAGATTCTCCACTTTATCATTTGGAAATTTTGTGAACGGCCTTTGTTTTTGATTTGATGTCCCTAGTTCAGCAAAAAACATTGTTTTTTAACATAGATTCTCCAGAGACATATAAAACCCCTCTGCTGATTCTCAAAGTCCAAGTGGTTTTTTATCAGTTTATTTGAAAATATTGGTCTTATTGAGTTTTCATTGAAGAACTTTACTATAATGCAAGAACTACGTTGAGAGAGAGAGAGAGAGAGAGAGAGAGAGAGAGAGAGAGAGAGAGAGACTTTCACTATCATATGGTACGAAATGGTAGTTATGTAGTTCTTGTAAATGGCTTGAGTGTATGGTACGAAATGGTCAAAGATTATGGTACGAAATGGTCATGGTACGAAATGGACATGTACGAAATGGTAGTTGATATGGTACGAAATGGATGGTACGAAATGGTCATGGTACGAAATGACTATAATTCTTAAGAAATTACCTACACAAGAGTGAAGAATTATAAATAAAATAAAGTAGGAATTGATAATTTAAGAGTTTATAAAATATTTGTTGCATTTTTTAAAGAAAATTGTGAAAAAATAAACGTGTTGGGGGAAAAGGCTTACACCTTGTATAACGAATTAATCATTTAAAAATGAAAAGATATTAAGATAGTCAGCATCATAGAGCAGTGCTAAGGGGGCAGAGTTTGTTAAAGAAACACGAGGTTTTTGAAAACTCAACAATTTATGGTGGAGGTTTTCTATGATTTGTTTTCCTTTTAAAAAATGGGTGTACCAGGCTTGATAGTTCATATTCTGTGAAAAAAGTTGGAATAAAACATTCTTTTATTTTAATCTTAGTTTATTAAAAGTAGAATTTACACCCGATTCTCACATTCACGATTTCGAAAACACAAAGTCTCGCGTCTACCGAAGTCTCGTTTAAGTCTCGTGGGGGGGGGGGGGGGGGCAAGTCCAACAGGTTGCTGAAGAAAGACTACATTGAGATGCGGTTACGCTGTTGAAAATTGTGAATTAGTAGTTCTTCGTTATCGTTTTCACCAACAATTATGACGAATAAAAGAAATAAAATAATACAGAAAGTGAAACAGTGTGTATTTATCATTTATTTGTAGAAATTATTTAAATTACAGCAACCAAAAAGGAAACCGAAAGTTGACACGGCTGTTAAAAAAAGATGTCTACGTTTGTAAATTTATCTGTAGTTGATATATCTTTCCTATGTGTCAAATAAAGTGGTATATCAATAAGTAAAAACCGTTGTTAGTTAAGAGTAAGAACTAGAAATTGTTTCTATTTTAAAAAAAAAATAAATAAACCACTCACTTGCCATAGTACTTAGAAATTATCCTCATCGATAGGCCCCGAATAGCTGCCCGATTTACAGTAATTATATTATGAAGGAACGTGAATAAAATCGTTGAAAAAGTATTTTTTACCATTAAACCATCAAGTTTGTTATCATAAGTTATAAAAGATCGAAATAACCCCGTGCCTATGGTGTAAAAATTATTTTTATATCTGATGTCTTTCCTTCTATTTTTGTTTAAAAAATTGCCTTTATTTCACCCTTTTTCCCTTATAGTATCCAAAATCTTGCTTATGGTTACATTTTTCGACATTTGTTGTTTATCGGGATATTTTTACATTTTTTTATAAACGACTTTTTGCTTCCAATTTGCGTTAAAGATGACAAAATTTTAGGCCGGATTTTACCGGTATTTCACAGGTAACCGGCATATCGTTACAGAATTCACACCCAAAGTTTTCCGTTTTAGAAATTAAAGAATTTGAATTTTATTTCATTATAAAGTCTTTTTTAACAAAAAATAATAATAGTAATAAAAATTAAAATTGAAAATCATTTTGAGAATATAGTTCAAACATCTATAATTGTAGCTGGTTCAACGTCACAGAATTTTATTTCATGTGCTCTTCAACAGTAAGTTTAGAATGAATGAATGAATGAATGAATGAATGTATTTATTTATTTATTTATTTATTTATTTATTTATTTATTTATTTATTTATTTATTTATTTATTTATTTGTTTATTTATTTGAATACACAGTCATTAACTATACGAAGTCATGAAATTAGAAGTATTAATTCACGGCAGTTTCAAAACTGGTGTGGGTACCGTACTAGTCATTCAGAATCATAATATTCATCATAAATTAAGGTAATTAATTAGTCCGTTAATGAGATTAACACCATGTAGGTACATATACTATCATCTGATCCAATGAGAATTTGGAATTTGCTTCCGTTATCAATAAGTTACCGCGTCTGTTGATAAGGTATGCAGATTATCGGCATTAATTAGCAACCTTTACCTGTGGGTCAAAATATGTAATATACGCTTTCGTACAGGTCAAAACTATCACTTTTGAAATAAGTAAATGACTGAATGATTCTCGGTTCCAGTAATTTTCTATTACAGAAGTTCTGACTTCGAGAAATATTTACAGAATGAAATTATGATAATAAAAAAAAATTCAAAATATAAAATTTTCAAAATGAAAAGTTAAAAATGTTTGTGCGGTTTAAATTTGTTAAATATATTGAGAACCTCTTGAAATGAAAAAAAGTTAAATAAGGAAGACGAAATGTGATATATATAATCAGCGACGTTGAACACAGAATACTTTAAAGACTCTATTAAATGTCACGGGCGTTGATCAAATTAAATATGAAGATTTTTAGAGTAAAGTTTCAATCTTTCGAAAATTTTTGTTTATTTTACCTTAAAAAGACTGACAAACTGATTTTAATACATTATAAAATATTAAATTTTACATTGGCCATACACAGATATAAGGAAAACAAAACTGATTATTTATAACCAGATTAAGAATTACATCACAGATTAAAAATTTAAATTGGACGTTATTCAAAAATAGAAAAAAAGATAAATTATGCACTAAATGTAATAATAATTCTATAGAAGATGAAATTCATTTCTTCATTTCATGATATCTATACTGTCCAGTAATTTTGACAGATGATAGAAATAAACTATTTTCGGCTGTAATAAATACATCAAATAAATGCTTTAATAATCAAAACTCTTTGACAAATATTTTTGGATTATAAATTGTGAAGATTGTGATATACTTAAGACTTTTGTACAACCTGGGGTACAACAAAAGTCTTTTTTCCCCGTTTCAATCGTCATATTCTACGGTGCAACTATACTGGACGGATGTAGCTTGCCCCCCCAAGCCTCGTTTTCGTTCATAGGTGTTATCTCCCCTGTCGTGTTTTCGAAATGGTCAATAGAGATTATCAATAAACTACAGTACCAGTATATCCTGTTTATTAGACATTCCATCGACGGTAATCAAGAGGTGGCTCTACCTTACAATATACAAAATTGATTGACAGGTGTAGTGATCAAATCTTTACGATTTCCCATATTAAATGTTAGTTGTCATTAAAGGGATACTGAAGTCTAGGGGATTATGACCAAAATCGATAGTTATAAGTACAATATTAATAATAAAATTCAAAAAAATAATAAATTATTCCATTAAGATATATATTTCGCTATTTGAAAATTGCCGAAAATCATCGCCGCAGCTCTTTTATGTTGGAGGTGAGAAGAACACGCTGTGACGTCATGTGTGAACAAACCTCGCCATGCTATCAATAGAGTGGTTACAGAATAGTGTAAAAGTTGTTAAAATATTGTTTAAGTATGGTTTTGTGTGCGACCGTTGATTGTAAAAATAATTAAAAAATTATGATAACTTAGAACTTGTCTCTATTTAGACTTATTTTAAATTGAATAATGACCAATATCGGCTAAATCTTGTGCACAGTGATCTATGCATCAACTAACCTAAAATGATAAAATATTCTTTTATTTTTTCACGATAAATCGATTAGATATCAATTTCTTAAAAGTAGAATTTACATCCCTTTCTCGCATACAGGTAATTAAGAGATTATCAGTAACCTACAGTACTTTTAGATCCTGTTTATTAGACATTCCATTGCCGGTAATCAAGAGGTAGATCTACCTTACAATATACAACATAGATCTGAAGATTGATAGGTGTAAATAAATTAAGTGATAAAGTCTTCACGATATCCCATATTAAATGTAAGTATCATTAATTTGGAATTTTAGAAAGATGCATTAAAAATATTTAAATATTTCAAAAGATTGATTAACGAATGTATAAATTGATGGGTCGACTGGAGGCGGTATGGAATTAAAATGATTTAAATTAATGAAATATTCCTATTCGTAAATTCAATTTTAAACATCAAAAACTCTTAATTTTTAAAAAAAATTTCCCCCGCTTCTCATGTCATTGACGCGAAGAAGAAAAAGAAAGAAAGAAAAGTCTTCTGTAACAGTGTGATCTAGTTCAGGACAATTTTGAATGCTGACGGCGAGAGTCCGTCGAGGCCCGTCCTTTAAAAAAATTGTATAAATTTACTTTTGAATTAATTTCCATACAATGACGTTTTCAATTAGACTTGACAACAAATTTCATGAAAATCTCTTAAGAAACTAAAATAAAGTACAATATCCACGGTATGTATCATTTACTATGTTATACTGCTGTTTGTGTTCACCATATCATTTCATAATTTCTGCTACTTCGTCTGTTTCACATCTTGATATAAATGAAATTATCTTGACTACGATTTTGCCTTACAAGTTATAACATATTCAGATGAAAATGGAATTATCAGGACATGAATTATACAATTCAAGCAATAATTATAGCTAGCGTCATCTTGATACAAACAAGCATTCTGAGAGTATTGCAAAACAATACATAGTCCCCTACCGGTCGCATATTTCACTAATCCCAAAGTTTTAGGTAAAATGTACATTATTATATGGTACAAAGATTTATAGTTGTTGTTCAAGATGAAAGCAAAACTTGATCATAGTAAAATCAAAAACCAGCAATGGAGTTCTCAAAAATTCATTATCTGCAAGCATGTAGAAAAAAGTGCAAAAAACTGAAATTTCAATGAATTTTCAAAGTTCAAAGGGCCATAACTCCCATAAAAACTAGTGGAATGAAACGAAACGTAAACTTGATCTGTAACTCATCATAGTTGACCTGCATACCAAAAAACAATTCATTAACTCCAAGCGTGTAGAAAAAAAGAGCAGAAAACTGAAATTTCAGTGAATTTTCAAAGTTCAAAGGGCCATAACTCCTGTAAAAATTAGCAGATGGAAACCAAACATAAACTTGATCTGTAACTCATCATGGTAAAGTCACATACCAAACATTAGTTCCATTTCTGCAAGCGTGTAGAAAAAAAGTGCGGAAAACTAAAATTTCTGTGAATTTTCAAAGATCAAAGAGCAATAACTCCGGTAAAAATTAGCAGATGGAAACGAAACATAAACTTGATCTGTAACTCATCATGGTAGACTCATATACCAAAAATCAGTTCATTATCTAAAAGCATTTAGAAAAAAGTGCAGAAAACTAAAATTTCTGTGAATTTTCAAAGTTCAAAGGGCCATAACTCCGGTAAAAATTAACAGATGGAAACGAAACGTAAACTTGATCTGTAACTCAACATGGTAGACTCATATACCAAAAATCAGTTCATTATCTAAAAGCATTTAGAAAAAAAGTGCGGAAAACTGAAATTTCAGTGAATTTTCAAAGTTCAAAGGGCCATAACTCATGTAAAAATTTGCGGACCAGAATGAAACGCTAACTTGATCTGCAACTCATCATGGTAGACTCACATACCAAAAATCAGTTCATTATCTACAAGAGTTTAGAAAAAAAGTGTGGAAAACTGAGGTGTGACAGACGGACGGACTGACGGACAGACGGACGGACAGACAGACAGAGCGCAAAACTAAAGTCCCCTTCGGCTTTCGCCAGTAGGGGACTAATAAAATAATCTTGAGATATATAATACAATCCAAGTAATAATTATTGACATGACTGGTGACATCTTGATATAAGTGAAATTATTGTGAGATGTGAAGATACTTACATGTAAGTACAAATAATTAATACATGTATAAACTAAAGAGAATGTCCAATTTTCATTAGTTTTAAAAGGACAGCTTATTTCCCGGTTTCAATTGTCAGGGCTCTACATTAACTTTTTTTGCCACTTGTCTGTCGGACAAGTGAATATAAAATGCACTTGTCCGAACAGAATATTCACTTGTCCGACAATCAGAAATATAATTTATTTTATTTTGATATCTTAGTGTTTATATTGCTTACTTTTCTGTGTGTTATTTATCATTTTCCCGGCATGTTGTGCAAAACATAACGTTTTCAGTTTCACTTTGCCCCAAACCCGGAAATTCGCTCAACCATAATTGTTGAAATTTTCTTGAACGTTTACTTTCGTATTTTTTTTTTTTTTTTTTTTTTTCCGCCTCTGTTTTCTGTTTTTTGCTTGAGGTGGGGCCGGTAAACCCAAACTTGGTCAGATCCATGATGAACCAGATTGCATTGCATCATGTTGTTAACGTAACTTGTCTTTAAAACGTTTTACACAAGTGTATCATATTGTCGTTAATTACAAGCGTTTCAATGATTTTCAATATTAAGAAACTCTATGTTTTACAAGCGCACAGTCGATATTGACTGTGAAGCAGATTACGAAAGTTGGAATTGCCGAAAGGAGGACTGGCGATCTTTTCCATCGATTCTTTTCAAATTAAAATTTGTTCACTTTAAATTTTAACTTGTCCTGTCGGGCAAGTTACATGGCTGTTGAACTTGTCTGACGGCACTTTTGACTGGTACCGGACAATCGGACAAACATAAATGTCGAGCCCTGATTGTACACATATATAAAGAAATTGGGAAACAATTATAACTTAGATTTACAACATAGTTGCCATCTTCTGAAAGAAACGCGTCTCTTATTTTCCAAACTATACACAGGATGAAATAATCCCTTGTTTATTGTGTAACCAGTAGGTGATCTGACGACGAAACGCATTGTAAATAAAAATTAAAAAGTGAAATTAAATTCTTGGCTCAGAACAATTGTGTGGCAGAAAGGGCTCAATAGGTGGTCAGGTGGCCCAATCGGTAGAGCGTCTTGTTAGTATTGTGAAGGTCCCGGGTTCGAGTTCCGGTTACGCCGCTGATTTTTTTCTTTTCCTGTTACATTTGGGGAATCATCCGACCCTGGGCTTTGGCTGACCAACAAGTTGGTCCCAGTGGTGGAACCCGCTGGTTTCGATTCAAGGGAGTTGAATAGAAAAAAAGATGGGAGGAATGTGGCAGACCGTGTAGCTCAATCGGTAGAACGTCCCGCTATTATTAGGAAGCTCCCGGGCTCGAGTCCCGGTGTAGCAGCTGCATTTTTCCCTTTCCTGTTAGTACATCAAAAGAAGCTATCCCCTCTTCTGATTTATAAATGCTTGTTATTCTTTTTTCATATATAATTATTATTATTATTTTAATGCATATTAACATCATTTTCTGGAAGGACCTATTTATTTATTTTATATACATATTTATTATAAATAAATATAAGTAAAAGTCTGAAATAATTATTGTGAAAAATGATAGTTTTTTTTGAAAATTCTCTAAAAATTAAGATATTTAATTTATAATTATGAGACTATCAACATCTTAAAACCAGGTGTGTAAATACACAACCACTGAAACAGTTATAGGGTTGGTAAATATACAGGAAGTGTCAATATACCTGTCTCGTTAGTTAGTTTATTAGGTACACTCCGATATACTAGTCGATCAATATTAACACTGATTAAGGGTTTAATTACAGGTGACTATAATAATAATAATTGATAATAATAATAACTTTATTCTCATAAACCGTAAATGTTTTTTATTTTTTAATGTTCATGACTGGCCATGGTTAATGTCTTCTCGTCTTATGTTGTTTCTTGCAATCGTTGCTAATCGCAAAACTTCTTGGTTGAAATGCACGATCTCAAGGTCGATTATACATTTTTAAATAAATTGCCATTTTTAATTTTGTCTTTGATCTGTACGATTTCTGTGTAGCAAATGCATTCCCTCTGTGTTCATTGCTCTGCAGTTACATTATATGTCCCAAACCTACAAACGATGATCATTATCTATAACTTAGTATGAATCCGATTTGAATAAATTCTCTGGTTCACTTTCAGTTCCCTAATGTTCTGACTCAAAATCGAAAAGATAATACGCCATTTCTAACAATATGGATACGTAACAACTCGTAAGATGCGACACTTCTGTATATATATCAGCAGTAGTTAGGAAGAGTGTCTGTTCACACATGACGTCACAACTTGTTTTCGTACCTCCCGATTGAAGAGTTCCAAAATGGCCCGAGGTTACGAATTTTGATTTTTTAAACTTCTATATCTTTTTTATTTCGACGAATAAAATGGTGAAATTTTCAATATTATAATAATTTACCATATATTTTCATATTTTATTCAAATTGGCTAGACTTCAGTATCCCTTTAAGTTGTTTTATTTTTGATATATTTAATGATGGACCGAGTGATCAGGTGATCGACGGTAGAAAATTAAACTTATTTAAATTCACGAAATGTTCAGTGCTATTTGTAAATCAGTTTTAATCATTTAAAATCCCCAAAAAGACTGTTTTACATTTTAAGTTTCTTGTGTCATTTACGAAAAAAAAAAAAAAAAAAAAAAAACCAAGTATGACCATTATGAACGCTGACGGACAGATCATATAAATTATTATTTTTTACGTGACCATTCCTCCATTCTCCCTCAATATGACAATGTTATCAAATAGACTTGGCTAAAATTTCATGAATATCGCTTCGTATAATATCCGTGGTAAATGATAGTACATTTCTATCATTTTCTATGTTATATAACGGTATGTTTTCACCGTATCTAAGGCGATTGATAACACATTTGCCTGAAATGTCCAGAACCGAGAATACTAGGGATACTATTTAAAAGTGATTTTAGGTCCCTGGTTATATATAAATCTTGATTTGAAAAGTTTGCCTGGTTTAGTAAATCAGTATAATAATCTGTGTCTTGAAATTCAAACACCAATATTTACAATATTATTTTCAATCGTCAAGTGACTTTTTTGGAAAGCTTATACTTGTACCGCATATTAACGATGACAACCATCGATTTAAATTGCGCCCCCTAGTTTTTATATGAATCAAAGTGCCTGAGGTATATGAGAAATGACTCTCTTCATCGGGTTAGTTTATAACACAAAGCACATTGGGATATGTATATCATTTCCGGGTTTACAAACAGGAAGTCGACATAAATTGGGTGAGTTATTTCTAAGTTTGCCAAAAATAACAAGAAAAAACAGAAATGTTTGTATAATAATTAAGGCACCGCATAATATTTGTTTAATTTCATTTCGTAATCTTCAGTATGTATCCTTGAATTTCTTCTTTAATTTCACATTCTGTGTGAGTGTCAGTGAAGCGATCATGGACCATGATGGGCTATGATCGATCACTGTCAAAAAGGAACTATTTTATCTTCCGGGAATCACAAAAAAAATAACGCGTGAAACACTATTTTTGTAACTTTTCCACAACTTTTGTATTATTTTAGATTGAAGAACCACCAAATGGACTGTCATTGAATAAGGAAGTCACACTTATTTTACATATCCGGAAGAAAAAGATATATGTAGAGTGTGAACAGGTAAAGTTAGAAATATGAGAAATGTTACAGGAAATTTCCTTACTGCTTCTGTGGTAAAGTCATCTAGATTTTGAGTCATTTGAAAGTTTGTTATTTATAATTGTCATTTTAAGCTCTACCACTAGTACAAGTTATTTTTTTGGTGGCAGAAGCACCTGATTATTAATGATAGTCTTACAAGTGTAACAATAAAGAGAAAAAATGCAGGGTCGGATCAGGGATCAAACCCGGGACCTCCCACACTATAGGCAAGTGCTCTACCACTGAGCTACCCAGACCGCTACATTCCTCCCTTCCTTTTTTTCGATTCAGCTCCCTTGCCACCCTGGTACCAACCTGTTGGTCGGCCACATTCCAGGGGCGGAGGAGACCCCAAATGTAACATGAAAGAGAAAAAAATGCAGGATCGGACCAGGGATTGAACCCAGGACCTCCCAAACAATAGACGGGTGCTCTACCACTGAGCTACCAGGACTGGTACACATGAAAAGTTTTTCAGTGACTTGACCAATACCAACAGATATTGAGTTTTTGAAGTTTTCTTATACTTTACAGGGTTAAAATCATGTTATATTGATCTTTAAAATGAAGATAAACATTTAGACATCCTATTCCTTACAAAGAAAATATGTTTAATGATGTAAAGGGTGATTAATAGTGTAAATCCTTTATGATAATATACCATTTAACCCAAATCCATTGAAAGTCAGACAATAAGAAGTTATTTTCAATTTAAAGTCTAACAGCCCAAAATTTACTTATGGAGTTCACCAGTGTACCACATGATCAATACCCCTAAACGTTTGTGAGCAATTTTTGGAACACATTTACGTCCAAATTTCCCTCAATAACATCATATTTATGGGAAACCGTAAACCATAGCAATTCTATCTCCATGGTAATAATTGTTTCACAGAAATGTTATGTGTTATCATGTGGTATGCTGGCGAAACCCATTATTTCCTTGTACCTTGACTGTGTTACGATAGTAAAAAAATCAATAGTTCTTCAGTCAACAGTGTATTCATTGGTGGGTCTGTGGTGCAAAAATTAATTATCTCATTACTGACTTTCAGAAGCACCTGACTCAACCATTTCCATCCCTTCAGAGATGAAAATCTCCATGGAAAAACACCTTTACATGTGGCAGGTGAAAAATACAATATTCACTCTGTATATTAATGCAGTAAGACACTAACACTTGTCCATATGTGAAATAGTCAGAATTCTTGCAATAAACAAATAAAAAAAAAAGTTACTAAAGACATTCAGAATTTCATTACATTTGTGCATTTATATGATGTCTAACTTAATATCACATGGGTCTGATGTATGATTAAAAACATGTTGGGGTTTTCGGGATTTTTTAAAGCATCAGCCATGCTGAATGCTTTATAGCGATCGTTGGATTTTTTCGTATTTAGCGCCGCTCTCATTTCACCTTGACAGCCAATCAAATCCTTTGTTTCGACTGAAACTACGGGAATTTCCATATACGGTATCCCAGGTATGTATAAACTCTAATCTGAGTGATTGGGTCTCCCGGAAAGTTACGAAAGCAATGTTTTCATCATGTACACATGTGCCGATCTGAAATGTATTCATACGCGTATTAGTCCGTAATTGTTTTTGCTTGATATATATTTTAATTCCTCACTTTTGTATGATAATTTTAAGATAAAAACCATAAAAATCCATTAAGTATACGCCCCTCGATAAACCCAACAAAAATGACGATCTTGTCAGTTCGCGCCGACGTTCTTCTTTTTGACCTACAGTGCTTTACATGTGGTTGTTTTACAGTCGCCGCCATATTGGATTTTTTAATTTACGCAAAGTGACATCGATAAATAAACACAAAGTATGCTCATTAAACAGCTTTTAAGTTAAATAACTTTAAACATGGATCACATTTGATGATAAATTATATATATTTTTTAAAAATTGATTGTCAATAATATTTCGTGTTTGGGATATCCCGACCTGGTTCATCAATATTCATCACGTGATACGTCACGAGGATTTTCCCGCTTTCATTGGGTATTAAAACAGTTTGCCGGTAGCAAAATTATGCATAACAAAAAAGCAGAAATCAAAGATTATTACCAAAAAAGTGATAAGAAAATGAAAGAAGAAGTTTATTTACAAGTTATTGGCTATATTGATAAATCGTTTGTGACTCGTGAAGTTGTGTAGGCTATATCGATACCGTAGTTCGTATGCAAATTAGCCATTTGTTTGGGGGCATGCCTGCATTTGACACCCGATGCCCCTGCTCAAATGTATTCACATAGCGTAGTGACTGACCTTTTTTAGTCCAGTACACCCTTGCCCCTTTTAAGATGATTATGACACCCTGTCCTTTTCAGTTATCAGTTTAACATCAAAACGACATGCTTTATTCTCGAATCTCTGCTACATACTTCCGATCTTCTGCACACACTCCACTTCTCACCATATGTCTCCGAAGACAGACAATTTCATCATCAATGTTCATTTAAATACCTTTTCCAGTTCTTTATTTTGAATTAACAAAATAAATCGACAAGAAAGAACAACTTGAAATCAAAATCTAAACAAAACTGAAAAAACGATTTATTTAAATTTTCAGATAAAATTTATTTACCTTGTTATAAGTCCTTATTAGATCATTTTTAGCTCACCTGACCAAAGGTCATGTGAGCTTATGGCATAGCGCAGCGTGTGTATGTGCGTGCGTGCGTGCGTGTGTGTGCGTCATTAACACCTATTTTCGACTTCTCCTCTGAAACTACTGGACAGTTTTTAATGAAACTTTGCCAGAAGTATATATGGGCCGGTGCAATTCAGATTTTGTTCGTAGCGTTGCTATGGCTACCATAACTAGGTCAAGGTGACATAGGGGTGCAAAAATCTTAAAAAATCTTCTTCTCTGAAAGTACTGATTGGAGAAAAAATCTGATGTGATATTTGGCTTCTCTAGGGTCTTAAGCCTATAGTTTGTTCATTTTGTGAAATTCGGATAAAAAATAGGTTACGCGTTTTTGCGTTTAATTTTGAAAAAATCGTAAAATAGCTTCAAATTGTTATAACTTGACTATTTGACCAGATAATGACATGGGGTTTTCAGTTTTGACATCTTCTTGTAAGTATCTTCAAAATGAGGTCAAGGTCGATTGTGAAGGTCGTGACCTAATTTTTTTTACCTCTGATTATAATTATTATCTCAAAAACTATAAACATTTTGTATAGGCATATATATTAGAATGTTGTAGGTATTGATACAACGATCATTTTGATGTATAGAAAAAGGTCATAGGTTCAAAGGTCAAGGTCACTGATGCGAAACAATACCAAAATGGTTAATTATCTCGAAAACTATAACATTTTGTATAGGCATGTATATTAGACTGTTGTAGGTATTGATACAACGATCATTTTGATGTATAGAAAAAGGTCATGGGTTCAAAGGTCAAGGTCACAGATGTGAAACAATACTAAAATGGTTAATAATCTCGAAAACTATAAACTTTTTGTATAGGCATGTATATTAGAATGTTGTAGGTATTGATACAACGATCATTTTAATGTATAGAAAAAGGTCATGGGTTCAAAGGTCAAGGTCACATGCGAAACAATACCGTAATGGTTAATAATCTCGAAAACTATAAACTTTTTGTATAGGCATGTATATTAGAATGTTGTAGGTATTCATACAATGATCATTTTGATGTATAGAAAAAGGTCATGGGTTCAAAGGTCAAGGTCACAGATGTGAAACAATACTAAAATGGTGAATTATCTCGAAAACTATCAACTTTTTGTATAGGCATGTATATTAGAATGTTGTAGGTATTGATACAACAATCATTTTGATATATAGAAAAAGGTTATGGGTTCAAAGGTCAAGGTCACATATGCAAAACAATACCGAAATGTTTAATTATCTCGAAAACTATAAACTTTTTGTATAGGCTTGTATATTAGAATGTTGTAGGTATTGATACAACGATCATTTTGATGTATAGAAAAAGGTCATGGGTTCAAAGGTCAAGGTCACAGATGCAAAACAATACCAAAATGGTTAATTATCTCGAAAACTATAAACTCTTTGTATAGGCATGTATATATTAGAATGTTGTAGGTATTGATACAATGGTTATCATGATGTAAAGAAAAAAGTCATTTGGGTTTAGTATTTATGTGTTCTTTAAATCTATCAGCTAGCCATTAGTTATCAGGTGAGCGTATCAGGCCCATGGGCCTCTTGTTACAGTGGATATTCGATTAAAGTTGTTGTCAGTAGTTTAATCCATGGTTTTTACAACCTTTAAATCCTTTTCATGAAGCCATGTTACTTTATTTCACATAATTTGCAGGAAAACAAACAAAACAGTTATTGTGCTTTCTTAAGTTCTTCCGATTTCTAGAGCACTGTTGGTGAAGTAGAACAGAAACTAAGGGCGGGGAAAATATGGTACCAATCTTGTGAACTCAACTCCTCTTACAGTTTTCAACCAAAAACCTTGAAACTTCACAGAATGTTAATATATATATTGAGGATGTGACCTGACTTTATGGAAATATTTCAAGATTTTTCCCCATTCACAGAATGTTAATATATATATTGAGGATGTGACCTGACTTTATGGAAATATTTCAAGATATTTCCCCATTTTTCCAGACTTTGAAACTTAGTCACTTTTTAGCAAGTATTTGAATGGGGGTACCTACTTTGTGAACTCAACTCCCCTTACAGATTTCAACCAAAAACCTTGAAACTTCACAGAATGTTAATATATATATATTGAGGATGTGACCTGACTTTGGAAATATTTCAAGATTTTTTCCCTATTTTTCCAGACTTTGAAACTTAGTCACTTTTTAGCAAGTATTGGAATGGGGGTACCTACTTTGTGAACTCAACTCCTCTTACAGTTTCTCTTAAATTTAAAGTAATTTTATTGTAACATTTTAGTTGTCTAAATAATAATCAATTAATTTTCAATTAATCGTATTCAGAAATATTTCCCCTTTTGTACACAATTCTTGTCAACAAACTTCTTTTTGAAAGAGACAGTTGCCTGGACTACTTCTGTAATTGGTACAGATTATTAGCTTATTGTGTCAGGATGGTTTATACCAATTCAGGCTTTTGAATCTCACTTGGACAATTTATATATATTCAACAATAATTTTAAATACATATAAATTATTTCTAAAACAAAGGTTTTATTTTTATTTTATTTTTTTCAAATTAATTGTGAATTCAATGAATAAAATTAATGACTTCAACAATGGTTAATCTGTCAATTGCAAGTCAAGGGAAATAGCTGGTCATGGTGAAAGTTTTTTTTTGTGATGATGACACTATGTCGATGATGATGTGGCATGCTGATCTGATGAAGATGATGACAATAATAATGATGATGATGACATTCAGTTCTGCTGCTGCCGATGATGATGTCACAATGGTGATGATGATATGACATGAGGAGATATAATGATGATGATGATGATGTGACATGAGGAGATATGATGATGATGTCACCATGATGATGATGTGACATGAGGAGATATTATGATGATGTTGATGATGGTGATGACATGAGTTCTGTTGATGCCGATGATGATAATGATTATCGTGATGAAGAAGATGATAGTGATGGTGGTGATGAAAATAAGCTCTGTTGCTATGAATGATGATGGTGATGATGACGATGTGACTTGACGAACTATGATGATGATTATGATGGTGGCATGAGTTCTGTTGCTACCGATGATGATGATGGTGGCAATGTTGACATTCAGTACTGCTGAGCACTGCCGATAGTATGATGATGATGATGATGATGGTGGTGATGACATTCAGTTCTGCTGCTGTCAAAGATGATACCAATTCACGATGATGATGATGATGATGCTGATGATGATGATGATGACAAAGCCAATGTCTTCATGCTGATAATGTGACATGATGATGATGATGACATTCAGTACTGCTGCTGCTGATAATGATGATGATGTCACCATGATGATTATGTGACATGAAGAGCTATGATGATGATGTGACTACATTAATGATGTAACATGAGGATTTCTGAAAATGATTAATATAATGGTGGTGGTGATTGTCATGGCATGGGTTCTACTGCTGCTGCTAATGATGACGATGATGATGATGATGATGATGATGATGATGATGATATCTTCATGTTGATAATCAAAATGTGATATAAGGGGTGATAATGATGATGATGGTGGTGATTACAGATCCAGTTTGGGTTTTCTTCCAGTCAACTGCGTTTTAGTGGAGTTATGCCCCTTTCACTTTGTGAATGTTTTTATCAAAATGATTGTTTCTTTGGACTTTTTTCCGTTATGCTTGAGATATTTCTCTCAGATTTGTGGTCGGGTCTTTAGTAGCCTCTCTTGGTTTTTGAAAAATTAAAAAATTTATATTTAATATGTGAATTATTTAATTTACTCAATTGATAAACATTGCGTGGCATGTCCATTTTGACCATTGTAACATATTGATATGTTAGAACCTAACAACTTGCATAAAAAGCAGACTTGTTGTTAGAGGCTTCCCGATCACAGTATCTATTATTTGCAGGATTTTCATTTGTTACTGATTCATTAGACAAATCTCAGTTTCAAGTGCACATTTTTTTTATCAAATTGCTCAGTTTAGCTGATGCTTCAGTACCTTCAGTACTTTGATTCTTGCTAACTACCAGTGTTATTTACTATATGTAACCTCAAACTAAACACCCCAGACAGACAGATGGCCATTTGCAAGAGTGTCTCTGGTTCCCCTCAGCTTTATAACAGCAAGATATGACGTTAATTGTATAGGACTGTCTGACTTTCAATCATTTAAACCCTAACATGTATCACATCTTTTAAATTCATTAAACTACTTTTCTTTGCCTTGCCCCTAGTGATGATTATGTAGCATTATATTGTAAAGAACATGAAAATCGAGAGAAATCCACATCATTAATTCATTTTCAATTAAAATTAGCCAAATTTCAAATTGTAATAATCATTCTTTCTGATAAATTTTACAATAAAAATACAAACAAGTAGATTACAGGAAAATCAAAGCAATTTATTTATTCTTATGTGTTTTTAGCTCACATGACCTTCGGTCATGTGAGCTTATGGCATAGCGCAGTGTGTGTATGTGCGTGCGTGCGTGTGTGCGTGCGTCGTTAACACCTATTTTCGACTTCTCCTCTGAAACTACTTGACAGTTTTTAATGAAACTTTGTCAGAAGTATATATGGGCCGGTGCAATTCAGATTTGGCCGTGGCGTTGCTATGGCTACCATAACTAGGTCAAGGTGACCTAGGGGTGCAAAAATCTTAAAAAATCTTCTTCTCCTGAAGTACTGATTGGAGAAAAAATCTGATGTGATATTTGGCTTCTCTAGGGTCTTAAGCCTATAGTTTGTTCATTTTGTGAAATTCGGATAAAAAATAGGTTACGCGTTTTTGCGTTTAATTTTGAAAAAAATCGTAAAATAGCTTCAAATTGTTATAACTTGACTATTTGACCAGATAATGACATGGGGTTTTCAGTTTTGACATCTTCTTGTAAGTATCTTCAAAATGAGGTCAAGGTCGATTGTGAAGGTCGTGACCTAATTTTTTTTTACCTCTGATTAAAATTATTATCTCAAAAACTATAAAGATTTTGTATAGGCATATATATTAGAATGTTGTAGGTATTGATACAACGATCATTTTGATGTATAGAAAAAGGTCATAGGTTCAAAGGTCAAGGTCACTGATGCGAAACAATACCAAAATGGTTAATTATCTCGAAAACTATAACATTTTGTATAGGCATATATATTAGAATGTTGTAGGTATTGATACAACGATCATTTTGATGTATAGAGAAAGGTCATGGGTTCAAAGGTCAAGGTCACAGATGCGAATCAATACCGAAATGGTTAATTATCTCGAAAACTATAAACTTTTTCTATAGGCATATATATTAGAATGTTGTAGGTATTGATACGACAATCACTTTGATGTATAGAAAAAGGTCATGGGTTCTAAGGTCCAGGTCACAGATGTTAAACAATACGGAAATGGTTAATTATCTTGAAAACTATAAACTTTTTGTATAGACATGTATATTAGAATGTTGTAGGTATTGATACAACGATCATTTTGATGTATAGAAAAAGGGCATTGGTTGAAAGGTCAAGGTCACAGATGTGAAACAATACCCAAATGGTTAATTATCTGGAAAATTATAAACTTTTTGTATAGACATGTATATTAGAATGTTGTAGGTATTGATACAACAATCACTTTGATGTATAGAAAAAGGTCATGGGTTCTAAGGTCCAGGTCACAGATGTTAAACAATACCGAAATGGTTAATTATCTTGAAAACTATAAACTTTTTGTATAGGCTTGTATATTAGAATGTTGTAGGTATTAATACAACGATCATTTTGATGTATAGATAAAGGTCATGGGTTCAAAGGTCAAGGTCACAGATGCAAAACAATACCGAAATGGTTAATTATCTCGAAAACTATAAACTTTTTGTATAGGCATGTATATTAGAATGTTGTAGGTATCGATACAACGATCATTTTGATGTATAGAAAAAGGTCATGGGTTCAAGGTCAAGGTCACAGATACAAAACAATACCGAAAAGGTTAATTATCTCGAAAACTATAAACTTTTTGTATAGGCATGTATATTAGAATGTTGTAGGTATTGATACAATGATCATTTTGATGTATAGAAAAAGGTTATTGGTTTAAAGGTCAAGGTCACATATGCGAAACAATACCGAAATGTTTTATTATCTCGAAAACTATAAACGTTTTGTATAGGCATGTATATTAGAATGTTGTAGGTATCGATACAACGATCATTTTGATCAGTGGCGTACCGTCCTATACGCAAAAACGCAAGTGCGTACACATAAATTGGTCACAAAAATTATTTTAAAATAAAAAAAATACGAGAGAGAGAGAGAGAGAGAGAGATAGAGAGTGTGTGTGTGTGTGTGTGTGTGTGTGTGTGTGTGTGTGTGTGTGTGTGTGTGTTTTCCAAATTTTCCGGCTAGTTTGTATGGAGCCGTTATCACCATGCCCCCTACAACAGCCACTGCCGAAAGAAGTTTCAGTGCGCTGAAACGTCTCAAAACTTATTTAAGAAGCACAATGAAAGAAGTTTGTCTTTCATCTCTTGCATTAATGCACATACATCATGAGATGGACGTCGACGTAGAAACAGTTATTGACAAATTTAACGCCCAGAAGAAGAGGAAAGTTAACTTCGAATGACCAATAAATACTAATATACATTTGGAAACCGTGGGCTACGATTATTAAAATAATCTCAAAATCTTAAAAATAGTAATTCAGATTTCAATAAATTGTGCATCATCATTTGTAATCGGAGCTAAAATCTGAAAATCTTTCAAATTATCACACAAAATTTTTTTATCCATTTAAATCTATGATACAAACGCAGAGAACATATGTGGTTAAACCTGGTACTCAACCTCCCACTCCTAAGGAGCAGTAGGATCAACATATTTAAAATTTGTAATTTAGCTCCAATTTGTATCAAAAATTTAACACAAGAAGGTATTGTATATCTGTTTCAAAATGCCAGAAAAGCCGTTTTGAAGCATATAGATTTCAAAATTTTCTGGGGGAGCATGCCCCCCCCCCCCCCCCCCCCCCCCCCCAGCGTCGTCGCACATTCGGCGCTCCAAGTTTGCGTACACATATAATCAGGTCACGGTACGCCACTGTTGATGTATAGAAAACGGTCATGGGTTCAAAGGTCAAGGTCACAGATGTGAAACAATACTGAAATAGTTAATTATCTTGAAAACTATTAACTTTTTGTATAGGCATGTATATTAGAATGTTGTAGGTATTGATACAATGGTTATCATGATGTAAAGAAAAAAGTCATTGGGGTTTAGTATTTATGTTTTCTTTAAATCTATCAGCTAGCCATTAGTTATCAGGTGAGCGTATCAGGCCCATGGGCCTCTTGTTTTCACTAGCAGTAGGTACTATGGCTTGAAGATCTATCATGGCTCTGTGGATAAAGTGTTAAATGATAAACAGTTTAACCCCCTAAAATGTGCATTTCAACAATTTAAAATTATTTTTCCATACAATAAATCCTTCTTCTTAAAGGAAACTGATTAATACTTTAAAAAGGAGTTTTTTCATTATTATCTTATATGAGGAATTGATTTTTCCAGTGTTGTTTTTCAACATCTTTGTATGTACATTGTATATGTCACTTATAAAAAATTACTGAACATATTTATTTTTATAAAGTAATTTACATGGTATACATATGCCACACTATAAAGAAGCAAGTATCAAAAGATTGCTTGAATAGATCATGCAGTAGATAAATGATACATAATGGGTACAATGATTTTAAAGCATGAAGCTATACTATGAGTCATAAATGTTTAATCAAAAAGTTTTAGTCTTCATTGTTTACTTTTTTTTAAGATAAACAACAAATATGCCATTTTTCAAACTGAAGAAGAACCGCAATTCTGGATCACAGAGTGAGGAACAGGGATCTGCAATGCAGATTTCTACACCCACTGAAGTTAAACATAATTTCCATGTAGGATTTGATAGTGTTTCAGGAAACTTTGTTGGACTTCCACCAGCATGGGCATCTCTCCTCCAAAATTCAAATATTACGTAAGTATTTATGGTAAAGATAATAGATATAGTGGTCGATCACATTTGTATAATTGATCAACGGTCTGTTCTACTACACACATGGCTAGGTTTCCATAAATTTAAAATAATTAGTAGCCAAATTTAAAAATTTGTGAAAATATAGTCCTTTTTAAAGTATTTTTCCACAGATTTGCCAAAATAGGTTATTTTTGAAAGAATTCCTCAGAAATTAGTAGCCAATGGCGATTTTGGCTACCAGGAATGAAAACATAGGCATGGTTGATAAGATACGCTACATCAGCATTATAATGGGTGCAAAAATATAAGGAAAATTTGCTCAAAGAACTTCAATGGCAATATAACTAAATAGATATATCATGGTATTTAATATTATTTTACCTACCTACCTACCTATTCTCTTTGCTCCATGTGGAGCATAAGGTCAATACAAGATTTCACCATTCAGATCTGTTTTTTGCCTTTGACTCAGCCTCTCCCCAAGTCAGCTGCAGATCTTTCAGTTGACCTTCTACAGTTCTTCGCCATGTTGTTTTTGGCCTTCCGCGAGGACTTTTCCCTTGGTGTGTCCATCTTAATGCTTCTTTGGTTATGCATTTCCCTTCCATTCTAAAACATGCCCAAGCCATCTAAACCTTCTTTGAGTGATCTCGTCAATGATACATTTTGAGTCTGTCATTTTTAGTAAGTTTGAATTTGATATGGTGTTCGGCAAGAATATTTTACAAATTTGACACAAACAGCTATGATGGAAACTAGTTAGTGATCTCATATCTGCTTTGGTAACCCTCCAGCATTCACTTCCATACAACAATACTGATTTAACATTGCTGTTGTAGAGTTTGACTTTGGTCTTTCTGCTGTATTGTTTCGATCTCCATATAGGTTGTTATTTGTGGAATGCTGTTCTCGCTTTGGATAGTCTGTTCTTTATGTCTTTCTGTGTTGGGTCTTTCGTGCTTACAACTGCGCCTAAGTATCTGACTTTGTCTACTTGCTTAATTTTGTTCCATCAACTTTTAATTTTTCATTAGATGTTGTGTTGAATCTCATTTCTTCAGTTTTATTGGTATTTAGTTGAAGTCCAACTTGACTGGCATAGTGATTTTTCTTGTATGTGGTCATGTCTAGATGACAATAGAGCGATATCATCAGCAAAGTCTAGGTCCTCTAAGGTGGAGAAAATGGACCATGTGATTCCTCTTTTCATATCGCTTGTGGTTTTCTTCATTACCCAGTCGATGGCTACCAGGAATAACATGGGAGAGATGATACATCCCTGTCTGACTCCAGAGTTGACGGTGAACCAGTCTGTCTCTTTGTTGTTCAATAAGACGGCACATTCAAACTGGGTGTAGAAGCATTTGACAAGGGTTACGATCTTCTCTGGCACTCCGTATGATCTGATGATTTTCCATAGGGTGTCTGTGTATGCTGTCAAATGCCTTTTTAAAGTCAATGAAGTTTATAAATATTGGTGTTTTCCATTCAATTGATTGTTCAATGATGTTTTTCAGTGTGAAAATTTGGTCAGTGCAACCTCTTCCTTTCCGAAATCCAGCTTGCTCTTGTCTAAGGATAGCATCTAACTCTTTGCCAATTCTATGGAGGAGGACTCTACAGAAAACTTGCTCGTATGGACAGCAAAGTTATACCTCTCCAATTATCACAGTTCCCGAGGTCTCCTTTCTTGGGAAGCTTCACAATAAGACCCTTCGACCACTCTTTTGGAATTTCGTCTTGAACCCATATGGTGTCAAATAGGTTGAATAGTTGGTTTGTGGCTGACATCAGATCACTTTAAGAAGTTCTGCTTGAATTCCATCTATGCCTGCTGCTTTACCAGACTTTTAGGATTTAAAGAGTACCTGTAACGAAAATTTTTATTTCATATATTTGTTAAATACCATTTAAATATCACAATATTGAAAACAGCATCAAAATTGATGACCAATAAGAAAGTTATAGCGGTTTGAAGGCCTTGAATTTGGCCCTCTCTGGGTACCTGTAAGTGAAACAACCCATATCGAGGCTGATCCGTTTGTGACGTCATTTAAGTAACCGTTGTAGTAACTAACATGGCGGACAGTACTAATAATGCTAATGTAGCAACATATTATATGATGAATAGACAAAAAATTAATGACTCTGACGTACATCTGTATATGTCATATGATTCCTCATTATTTTTGGAAGAAATAGACAACCTTAAAATTGATGAAATTGGCGTTTAGCTGTATTTATTTGATCCAGAAACTGACTATATGCGATATACTTTACTGAGTGGAGACCCAGAATTTCTGAATGTTAGCCTATATGCATCGAGTATTTTTTTTATCAAGTATACAGAAATTAATTGTTACTTGTTGAAAATTTTAAAATTAATTTTAATATTAAATTATACTGAACCTGCTAAGACATCCTGAAAAATTTCAACCCAACATCGAAACGTGGCACCACAGATGTTCACACTATTGAAGATTTTTACTAAGTTAACTTATTTACAAATGTTCAGTATCTAATGTTAATAAATAAATAAATGTGATGTTGACAATTTACAAAAATTAATTGTCACTTGTTAAAATTTAAAACAAAAAAAGATTAAAGTTTAATATTAAATCATACAGAACCTGCTACAGACAGCACACCCTGCAAAATTTTCAACCAACATAGGTGAAACATGGCACCGGATTCAAATACAACACAGACAGTCGTTCCCGCAATTAAATATTTTTAACTAAGTTAACTTATTTACAAAAGTTCAGTCTATTATGCTCATTAATAAATAAATAAATAAATAAATAAATAAATGTGATGTTGACAATTTTAAGTACGAAAAGACCCCAGATTTCCAAACAATGTATTTTAAAGGCCAAATTTTCCCGATCATGAAGAAAATGAAAACTAGAAATTTAATAAAAGTAAATGCTGTAATTGAATTCATACATACATTTAAAAATGCCCGTCTGGTTGCCCATGTTCAAATAATATTAATCAAACATCAAAACCTATAAAGTTTCTACGATTCCTGAACCGGCTTATGATGAACCATTATTTATTTATTTATTTATTAAAATTAAAATTAAAAATTAAATTCATTTATTTATTTATTAAACATAAAATTAAATGACCGGTGGTAAAATTTTATTTAAAATGTTATTTTTCAAAATTAGATAATATTGTCAGTTTCAGTCTATTACTCTAGTTTTTAGCTCACCTGACCGAAGGTCATGTGAGCTTATGGCATAGGGCAGCGTGTGTATGTGCATGTGTGCGTGCGTGTGTGCGTGCGTGCGTGCGTCGTTAACACCTATTTTCGACTTCTCCTCTGAAACTACTGGACAGTTTTTAATGAAACTTTGTCAGAAGTATATATGGGCCGGTGCAATTCAGATTTGTTCGTGGCGTTGCCATGGCTACCATAACTAGGTCAAGGTGACCTAGGGGTGCAAAAATCTTAAAAAATCTTCTCTCCGAAAGTACTGATTGGAGAAAAAATCTGATGTGATATTTGGCTTCTCTAGGGTCTTAAGCCTATAGTTTGTTCATTTTGTGAAATTCAGATGAAAAATAGGTTACAGGTTTTTGCGTTTAATTTTGAAAAAATCGTAAAATAGCTTCAAATTGTTATTACTTGAATATTTGACCAGATAATGACATGGGGTTTTCAGTTTTGACATCTTCTTGTTAGTATCTTCAAAATGAGGTTAAGGTCAATTGTGAAGGTCGTGACCTAATTTGTTTTACCTCTGATTATAATTATTATCTCGAAAACTATAAAATTGTTGTATAGGCATGTATATTAGAATGTTGTAGGTATTGATACAACGATCATTTTGATGTATAGAAAAAGGTCATGGGTTCAAAGGTCAAGGTCACAGATGTGAAACAATACCAAAATGGTTAATTATCTCGGAAACTATAAACATTTTGTGTAGGCATGTATATTAGAATGTTGTAGGTATTGATACAACGATCATTTTGATGTATAGAAAAAGGTCATGGGTTCAAAGGTCCAGGTCACAGATGTGAAACAATACCGAAATGGTTAATTATCTCAAAAACTATAAACTATTTGTATAGGCATGTATATTAGAATGTTGTAGGTATTGATACAACGATCATTCTGATGTATAGAAAAAGGTCATGGGTTCAAAGGTCAAGGTCACATATGCAAAACAATACCGAAATGGTTAATATCTCGAAAACTATAAAATTTTTGTATAGGCATATATATTAGAATGTTGTAGATATTGATACAACAATCATTTTGATGTATAGAAAAAGGTTATGGATTTAAAGGCCAAGGTCACATATGCCAAACAATACCGAAATGTTTAATTATCTCAAAAACTATAAACTTTTTGTATAGGCATGTATATTAGAATGTTGTAGGTATTGATACAACGATCATTCTGATGTATAGAAAAAGGTCATGGGTGCAAAGGTCAAGGTCACAGATGTGAAACAATACCAAAAGAGTTAATTATCTCGAAAACTGTAAACTTTTTGTATAGGCATGTACAGTAAAACCTCGATTCATCGCCACCATTTGTTCAGTCAAATTTTGGCATTATAAAGGGGTTTGGCGATAAATCGGGGGAGGTGGATAAAGAAAAACATAAACAAAATGGATTTTGGGACTGCAAAATAGTGTGGCGATAAGCGAGGTGGCAAAGTTATCGAGGGGCATTATAACGAGGTTTTACTGTATATTAGAATGTTGTAGATATTGATACAACAATCATTTTAATGTATAGAAAAAGGTTATGGATTTAAAGGTCAAGGTCGCATATGCCAAACAATACGGAAATTTTTAATTATCTCAAAAACTATAAACTTTTTGTATAGGCATGTATATTAGAATGTTGTAGGTATTGATACAGCGGTCATTTTGATGTATAGAAAAAGGTCATGGGTTCAAAGGTCAAGGTCACAGATGCGAAACAATACCGAAATGGTTAATTATCCGAAAACTATAAACTTTTTGTATAGGCATGTATATTAGAATGTTGTAGGTATTGATACAACGATCATTTTGATGTATAGAAAAAGGTCATGGTTCAAAGGTCAAGGGTCACATATGTGAAACAATACCGAAATGGTTAATTATCTCGAAAACTTTAAACTTTTTGTATAGGCATGTATATTAGAATGTTGTAGATATTGATACAACAATCATTTTGATGTATAGAAAAAGGTTATGGATTTAAAGGTCAAGGTCACATATGCCAAACAATACCGAAATGTTTAATTATCTCAAAAACTATAAACTTTTTGTATAGGCATGTATATTAGAATGTTGTAGGTATTGATACAACGATCATTTTGATGTATAGAAAAAGGTCATGGATTCAAAGGTCAAGGTCACAGATGTGAAACAATACTGAAATGGTTAATTATCTTGAAAACTATAAACTTTTTGTATAGGCATGTATACTAGAATGTTGTAGGTATTGATACAACAGTTTATCAGTTTACCTATGTGAAATTCTAAATCCAAAACAACATCAAACGATTCAGGTAGTATATTTACAGGTGTCATAAATTACTCTATCCGAACACCCGTCAATCAATTTTGTTAATTGTAAGAACACATCCTGTTGATTAAAGGTACGGGTCTCAATCTAAGGAATGTCTAATAAACAAACTTTATCAAGGTGGACTAATAATAATTTGCTTAATCATTAGTAGGTGTCAGTCGGATGTAAATTCCACTTCATCAAATGAATTTATCGTGAAATATAAAAAGAATTTTTAGCTGGTTCATGATATAAGTAATGTAGATAAATAGTATTCTGTGAAGTCTGCTTACTTAAATGACGTCACTGCACAGGGTTCCCAAAACCGAGCTTTTTGATTTGGATTAACGGGAGGTTTATTACAAACTTGCCGATATCTCCCTTTTTTTCGGCATGGATTTTATAAAATTTTCACATTAAGTCATATTTCAGTATGAAGAATAACATATGTAAAAATAAAAATCGTTACAGGTACTCTTTAATAGCGATGGTTATTTCTTCTCTTGTTGGTGGATCGATATTGATATCTAGATCGTCTAGTTGTTCTACTTCCTCAAAGTCTGACATTGGCCTGGTCTATTCAGAACATCTTTAAAGTGTTGAAGCCATCTTGCTGATTTTCTTTCTCAGTTGTTATTATTTTTCCAGCTTTATCTTTCACAGGTGGTACTTGGTGTGATTTACCACATAATTTACCACTATAATATTATTGTAGAACAACAGTTATTATATTTAGTATATGTTTTCAGGTTGGAGGAACAGAAAGAAAACCCAGATGCTATTATAGCTTCATTGAAGACATTTACAAAATCTGTGAAGAAAAAACAACCCAGTAATACAAAATTCTTGAAAGTAGCAACAACTATTGATGAATCTGATGATGATTTGGACAGTGAGGATGACAGGTCAAGATCAAGTAAAGCTGACTCAGGGGAAGATATACCAGCACCAACACCTCATCTTACAACTGACAATGTCTTTGTAGCCAATGCTGCTAAAGCTGATATACCACAAAAGAATGTAAGTCACACACACACACACACACACACACACACACACACACACACACACATGAATGCAACAGAACTCTACAATGCAAGTAAAACATTCACATTCATGCAAGTTATTATTTGCAATTGTGAGTGGTTTTATCATATTCACTTACCCATGTGTGAGTATTGTAAAATTTAATTTCCGTTTTCTATCACCAAATAACTCTCTCCAAGCTACATCTCTGAAGCAGTTTAAAGAAGTTTAAAAGAGATACTTTTAAGTATTACACTTTTACACATGGTGGGTGTAAATAGCAGACAGGAGGTGTATACCCTTCTGGAGCAACTGGCTTTGCTTTGTTGTTTTAAGTCTTAGAGCCCATCTACTTTACACTGCCATCAGTATACATGTTTAAAACTGGTTATATAATTACAGACTGATAATCTTTATTAAATTAGATTGTTGAAAACACCATTCTGCTATATCTAAGTGTTTTTCAGCTAAAATACTGTTTTTATCTTGAAAAAAATGTTGTTTTGATTTTTGCATATTTTTACATTTGCTCAAAAAAATTAAAAAAATTCCTGAGAAATTGTTTTTTCAAGAAAAACAACTTAGTTGTATACATTTAGATGATTAAGTTAAAATATCACTTTCAAATTCTGCAAACACTTCAATTTTTCAATTCCATGAATAAAATAATATGATGATTTTAATGCAAATTATGACAAATATAAATTTGTAAAGTTATTTATGGATGGCAGTGTATCTTCAGCTTCAAAATTCAGCATTATTGCAGTATTTAGAAATGTTTTTAGTCTAGATAAATCCTAGGTAAATATGTGACAAGTATCATTTTGTTTTGGCTTCTAACATATGAGTTTTACCAGCCAATAAACAAATCACAACTGTTTAACACTGACACAACACACACAAACATGAATCATAATTATATCACAAAGCTTTCTTTTTAATGTATCTCTTTATGTTCTTTCTAGGCTTTGTTATTGCACCATTTACACAGTATTTTAATATTCTCAGTGATGCTTCAGAGAAGTTTTAACTGAACCAGCATTTGAAGTAAAGAAGTGTCAGACGACAATCAAAGCAATTTTGACAAATGATAGGAACCCTTTTGTCTAAATTTGTTATTTTCTAACATCATCACTTTCTAAATTCTATAAAAGTACTTTTCTTTAAAAGTGAGATAATTAATGTTATTTTTCCTGTGGTTATAGAGAGATGAAACAGATGCTAAAACAGAAGAAGTGACTGATGGAGTAGCTAATGTCAGATTACAACAGAAAGATGAAGATGAACCCATACAGAGACGTCCAAAATCACAGAAGAAAAACCTATCAGATGAAGAAATCAATGAACAATTAAGTATGTTTATCAATATACTAATCATCTATCAGTAACTATAACATGTTTGACTGGCTGCTGCATTATATCAGAAAGAAGGCTTATTTTGCTGAGTTAATTTGTTTTAGTTGGTATTGTGTGTTCTCCGGGTGCCATTACATGATTTCCACAGTAACACAAAGTATAATAAAATAAAATGTATCGGTATAAAAATGTTCTCTTATTTATTTAAGTAATCAATCACCCATTTGGTACATGAAGAAGGTGCATCAAGTTTTGTATGCCCATCATTTAAAAATGGGCTGCATGGTGTTTTCTGTGTGTCCATTTGTCTGTAGGATTATTCTATACTGAGCACTAGACGCCTTGAACTTAAATGAATTGTTTTGAAAAAAAAATAAATGGCTTGATCAGCATAATGCAACACAGGTATTAATATTTTTGTCACGCACAATGGTAAGATATTCCACTTTACTGAAGCAGATGGTTGAATTAAAAATTTAATGTTATATTTAAATTCTCTAGGGTCTTAATTCTAAATTTTGATCATTTTTCAAAATTTCACAGTACCATAATATGTTTCTATTCTACTTTATTATTTTTATAAAATTCATAAAATAGCTTTAAATTGTCAATTGGCAATTATATAGAAGAAATGAGTTAGGTTTTTAATTTTATATTACAGTAAAACCTCGTTATAATGCCCCTCGATAACTTTGCCACCTTGCTTAACGCCACACTATTTTGAAGTCCCAAAATCCATTTTGTTTATGTTTTTCTTTATCTGCCTCCCCCGATTTATCGCCAAACCCCTTTATAACGCCAAAATTTGACTGAACAAATGGTGGCGATGAATCAAGGTTTTACTGTACTTTTCATTTGGTCATATTTTTTTTCACCTGTATATATTTGTCTTATTGTTCAGGCATATTTATTGTGCTGAAATTCACTCTGAAGTAAACAATGTCACAATAAAATATATAATGTTTTTTTAATCTTTTTTTCCAGGAAAGATTGCAAGCCCTGGTGATGCTTCATTGAAATATGACATACAGAAAAAGCTTGGATCTGGGTATGGTATACATTACATAAATATTTTCATTAGCCTTGCACATTTCATATTTCTTCCAGTTTGAGAGTGATGGCATTCACATGACTATAAATGCCAAATAACTGCATCACTGTATTTGAATATTAATATCGGCAAAACACTTTCCCGGAGAATTATATCCTGGTAAACAAAATGGGTTCCTCCATATTCCCAGGTGTTTTTTTTTGAAGTATCGGAATGCCTTTGTGTTTGATGATAAATTCGTTTTTTCAACTTCACAAAGTCTATCTGAAATTTCAGTGTGTAAATCGGACATTTTTCTCACCCAATTCGATAGTTTCTGTATTCCACACTCTTTACATAGGAAATTAAAACACTATAGGGGTGTATGGGGTATGTGAGCTTCTCACTAATAAGGTCCAATATGTGGTTGTGTGGGGTATGTGAGCTTCTCACTAATAAGGTCCAATATGTGTTAGTGAGGGGTATGAGACCTTCGCACTAATGGGGTTCAATATGTTGTTGTGAGGGGTATGTGAGCTTCTCACTAATAAGGCCAAATATGTAGTGGTTTGGGGTATGTGAGCTTCTCACTAATAAGGTCCAATATGTGTTAGTGAGGGGTATGAGACCTTCGCACTAATGGGGTTCAATATGTTGTTGTGAGGGGTATGTGAGCATCTCACTAATAAGGCCAAATATGTAGTGGTTTGGGGTATGTGAGTTTTGTACTAATAAGGTCCAATATGTGTTTGTGAGGGGTATGTGAGCATCTCACTAATAAGGTCCAATATGTGTTAGTGAGGGGTATGAGACCTTCGCACTAATGGGGTTCAATATGTGGTTGTGAGGGGTATGTGAGCTTCTCACTAATAAGGCCAAATATGTAGTGGTTTGGGGTATGTGAGCTTTGTACTAATAAGGTCCAATATGTGTTTGTGAGGGTATGTGAGCATCTCACTAATAAGGTCCAATATGTGGTTGTGAGGGGTATGTGAGCTTCTTACTAATAAGGTCCAATATGTGGTTATGTGGGTTATGTGAGCTTCTCACTAAAAGGTCCAATATGTAGTGGCTTGGGGTATGTGAGTTTTGTACTAATAAGGTCCAATATGTGTTTGTGAGGGTATGTGAGCATCTCACTAATAAGGTCTAATATGTGGTTGTGAGGGGTATGTGAGCTTCTCACTAATAAGGTCAAATATGTAGGTTTGTGGTATGTGAGTTTCTCACTAATAAGGTCCAATATTTGGTTTTGTGGGGTATGTGAGCTTCTCACTAATAAGGTCCAATATGTGGTTGTGAAAAGTATGTGAGCTTTTACTAATGAGGTCCAATATGTGGTTGTGAGAAGTATGTGAGGTTTTACTAATGAGGTCCAATATGTGGTTGTGTGGGGTATGTGGTTTCACTAATAAGGTCCAATATGTGGTTGTGTGGGGTATGTGGTCTTCTCACTAATAAGGTCCAATATGTGGTTGTGTGGGGTATGTGGTCTTCTCACTGATAAGGTCCAATATGTGGTTGTGAGGGGTATGTGAGCTTCCCACTAATAAGGTCCAACATGTGGTTGTGTTGGGTATGTTAGCTTCCCACTAATAAGGTCCAATATGTGGTTGTGAGGGGTATGTGAGCTTCCCACTAATAAGGTCCAATATGTGGTTGTGTGGGGTATGTGAGTGTGTCACTAAAATGTTCAATATGTAATTGTGTGGGGTGTTTGGCTCCTCACTAATAAGCTTCAATATGTGGTTGTGTGATGTATGTGAGTGCTTTTATTAGCTATGGTTCTGACCCATTAAACATGTTTTGTAATGTTTTTCTTAATTAATTTTTTCAATATATTTTGGCATATTTCGATATTAATTAGCATTTCAATAAGGACACAAGTTGATCTTTGTTAAATACTTTCAATGGATTCAATTAAAACCATGAAGATAAGACAACCAAATATATTAGGAGTGTTTTAACTCCTATCATCATATTGTTGTTTTATGGTTTTTTTTTACATAAATGCAAAAGAGTAGTTTTTAAATGGTCATAAATATATAAATCTATTAAATATAAAGTTATAAAGTTTTACACTGTAAAATATGTTGTTAATTTATTTATATACTATTTTATTGATATTTTATTTGAATTTATTGATTTATTGATTATCTAATTAAACAAACTAATTCAGTTGTTTTGTTGGTTTTTTTTAGAGCCTCTGGAAATGTATGCTTGGCTCGACCCAAAACTTCTATGGATGTTGTTGCAATTAAAATGATGGATTTGACAAACCAGCCAAAGAAAGAATTACTGATTACAGAGATAGAAGTAATGAAGACATACAGGCATCCAAATATTGTAAATTTTCTAGATTGTTATTATCTAGAACCTAAAAGTGAATTATGGGTAGTCATGGAATATTTGGATGGTGGAGCTTTGACCGATGTTGTCACGGAAACAATAATGAATGAAGGACAAATAGCTGCTGTTTCTAGAGAATGTTTATCAGCTTTGGAATATCTTCATCAACAAAGTATTATCCATAGAGATATTAAAAGTGACAATGTACTACTGGGAATGAATGGTGCTGTTAAATTAACTGACTTTGGATTTTGTGCACAACTTAGTGGTGAACATTCAAAGCGTCAGACAATGGTTGGAACCCCATATTGGATGGCACCAGAAGTAGTGTCAAGGTCAGTAGATTTTTAATGGAGCATTAAACTTAAATAAGCTTTTAAAATGATAAATAGTTTGTCATCTGTAACCACAGCAATTAACTTAGATAAGTTAACATAATGATCAACAATGTAAAAACAAAGGTCAAGTTTTTAACCATAGCATGTCTTTTGCAATCTTGCAGAAGTATATATATATATATATATATATATAACAATAATAATAATTTCTGATGTGCCAAGTGAGCATTAATGACACTTTTAGTAGGTGGCCATCTAAGCTTCATCAGATTTTAATGTGTTAAATATGAAGTTTCTATCCTGGCTATGTGGTGGCACTCATCCAATCAATTGTCAGTATTTATGAATGAAGTATGATAATAATTATCATTTTGCTTTTTGTATTTTACAGGAAACACTATGGAAAGAAAGTTGATGTATGGAGTTTAGGAATCATGATCATTGAGATGCTTGAAGGTGAACCACCATATTTAAATGAAACTCCATTAAAGGCCATATATAGAATTGCTACAAAAGGAAAACCAGATATTAAAGATGCACATAAATTATCTCGAGAGCTGAAGAGTTTCATTGATAGATGTTTGGAGGTAGATGTTGAAAAACGAGCTGATGCCACGGAATTGCTTAAACACCCACTGCTTAACAAGTGCAAACCTCTGCTGTCACTTAAACCACTCATTGAAGCAGCTAAACAAGCTACTGGCCACTGAGGCACTGCATAGACTGACTAAATTGTAATTGTTTGTAAATTATTGAATTTTTCTCTTACTTGAGGCCCCCAAGGGGTCAGATTCTAAAAGAAAGGATTGCTTTGAATGTAGAAAGGCAGTCCTTTTTTTACCATTTTAGTATTGAATGCATTATTATTTGCCACTTAACAGGGAATAGTTTTAAATCATAAATAAACCTATGTATAGTATAGCATGTATAGGTTTATGTTTTCTAAGGTATAATTTTACTTTTTTTGGACATGTTTAGCTACAGTATCAGGAATAATGCTAAATGATATCCAGACCTGTAATATTAAGATTTTACCTTTTTGGACATGTTTAGCTACAGTGTCAGGAATAATGCTAGAGGATATCCATACCTGTAATATTAAGATACACATAGTTTATTTAGATTGTCACAAAAATTCAGTTTGAAGTTAATGATGTATATTCGAGTCATTTTTATGTATTAAACAACACTTAACTACTCATGCTGCTGTTCATTGTCTCCTACTCAATTGTTTTAAAAGTCAGTCAAATTTGTTTTAAGAATTGTAAATTTAAAATATCATTTTCCATGCTGTATCAATGACGACGATTATATATGTCTATACAGTTAAAATTGTTTATAGTCTGGATTTATTATTGTAAACATTTATAGGACACTTCAGCTGTGTGACAGTTGTCTTAATGATGGATCCTTTTACAACTGCCAAAAAGTTTCTTCCAACAGCAAAGAGTTCCATCAAACAAGTGTTCACTTACTGGTTCTTTCTATAATGTTTCAACAAACTTCCAACAGCAGAGTTCCACCAGACAGGTGTTCCTTGGCTGGTTCTCTATAATGTTTCAACAAACTTCCAACAGAAAAGAGTTCAATCAGACAGGTGTTCCCTTACTGGTCCTCTCTCTATAATGTTTCAACAAACTTCCAACAGCAAAGAGTTCCATCAGACAGGTGTTCCCTTACTGGTTCTCTCTAGAGTTCCATCAAACAGGTGTTTCCTCACTGGTTCTCTCTAGAGTTCCATCAGACAGGTGTTCCCTTACTGGTCCTCTCTCTATAATGTTTCAACAAACTTCCAACAGCAAAGAGTTCCATCAGACAGGTGTTCCCTTACTGGTTCTCTCTAGAGTTCCATCAGACAGGTGTTCCCTTACTGGTTCTCTCTAGAGTTCCATCAGACAGGTGTTCCCTTACTGGTCCTCTCTCTATAATGTTTCAACAAACTTCCAAGAGAAAAGAGTTCCATCAGACAAGTGTTCCTTGGCTTGTTCTCTCTATATAATGTCACAACAAACTGTTTCAGAACTAGTTCTTGTCTGGTTTTTTGTTTATAAAAAAATCTTTTTGCAGTCAACCCAATTGTAATGAAATCGATAGTTCAAGTTTATAGTTGGCAAATCCATTATTCCAGTCGATATTTACTTTGTTATCAATGTATTATATACATAGGAATAAATGTATTGTGTATCTGGTGTTACATAGGAATAAATGATTCGGTTAAGTATCAGTTATTAATGTATAGAGGAAAAAGGTGTTTTGTTATTGTGATTATACATATATGGGTTCACAGTAACTTATTTCTCATATATACATGGTGAGTCGTTTATACCCTTTAGAGCTAGTTTAACCCCCAAGTCATATTAACAGACAATGGTGATGTCCCTTAAAGCTGACTTAGACTACCAAATCATTTATAACACAAACTGATAATGTCTCCTTGTAGAGTCGGTCAAGACTACAAAATTCAATATAGCACCCGCCAGTAATGCCACTTATACCTAGCTTATACTCCAAGTCATATCAACATCTACTAATAATGCCACTTAGAGACTGCATAGACTCTTCAGTCATTTTTAACACCGGTAATGTCTCTTTTAGATGCGGGCAAGGCTACCAAGTCAATATAGCACCCACTGATAATGCAATATAGACAACCAAATCATATACGTGTATAACACACACTGATAATGTCCTCTATGATAATGTCTTCTTTAGAGGCAGATTATATTACCAAGTCATCATATTACACACGGTGTGTCACTAGTAATGTCTCTTGAAGGTAGCTTAGTTTTACTCGAGTCATCATATTACACACGGTGTGTCATTAGTAATGTTTCTTGGAGGTAGCTAAGTTTTACTCAAGTCATCATATTACATACCGTGTGTCACTAGTAATGTCTCTTGAAGGTAGCTTAGTTTTACTCGAGTCATCATATTACACATCGTGTGTCAACCAGTAATGTCTCTTGGAGGTAGCTAAGTTTTACTCGAGTCATCATATTACACACCGTGTGTCACTAGTAATGTCTCTTGAAGGTAGCTAAGTTTTACTCGAGTCATCATATTACACACCGTGTGTCAACCAGTAATGTCTCTTGGAGGTAGCTAAGTTTTACTCGAGTCATCATATTACACACCGTGTGTCACTAGTAATGTCTCTTGAAGGTAGCTTAGTTTTACTCGAGTCATCATATTACACATCGTGTGTCAACCAGTAATGTCTCTTGGAGGTAGCTAAGTTTTACTCGAGTCATCATATTACACACCGTGTGTCACTAGTAATGTCTCTTGGAGGTAGCTAAGTTTTACTCGAGTCATCATATTACACACCGTGTGTCACTAGTAATGTCTCATGGAGGTAGCTAAGTTTTACTCGAGTCATCATTTTACACTGTGTGTCACCCGTAATGTCTCTTGAAGGTAGCTTAGTTTTACTCAAGTCATTATAGTACACACTGTGTGTCACCGGTAATGTCTCTTGGAGGTAGCTAAGTTTTACTCAAGTCATCATAGTGCACACTGTGTGTCAACCGTAATGTCTCTTGAAGGTAGCTTAGTTTTACTCAAGTCATTATAGTACACACCGTGTGTCACCCGTAATGTCTCTTGAAGGTAGCTAAGTTTTACTCAAGTCATCATAGTGCACACTGTGTGTCACCCGTAATGTTTCTTGGAGGTAGCTTAGTTTTACTCAAGTCATTATAGTACACACCGTGTGTCACCCGTAATGTCTCTTGGAGGTAGCTAAGTTTTACTCAAGTCATCATAGTGCACACTGTGTGTCACCCGTAATGTTTCTTGGAGGTAGCTTAGTTTTACTCAAGTCATTATAGTACACACCGTGTGTCACCCGTAATGTCTCTTGGAGGTAGCTAAGTTTTACTCAAGTCATTATAGTACACACCGTGTGGCACCCGTAATGTCTCTTGAAGGTAGCTAAGTTTTACTCAAGTCATCATAGTGCACACTGTGTGTCACCCGTAATGTTTCTTGGAGGTAGCTTAGTTTTACTCAAGTCATTATAGTACACACTGTGTGTCACCGGTAATGTCTCTTGGAGGTAGCTAAGTTTTACTCAAGTCATTATAGTACACACTGTGTGTCACCCGTAATGTTTCTTGGAGGTAGCTTAGTTTTACTCCAGTCATTATAGTACACACTGTGTGTCACTGGTAATGTCTCTTGGAGGTAGCTAAGTTTTACTCAAGTGATGTATAACTTTCAACTGCAATGCCTCTGTTAGAAGAACCTGATAAATCAGGCTTAAATGATTTGCCAAATTTTTTTAAAAAGCACACAATACTTTTATCATTATGTAGATAGTCATGCTTTTTTTGTGGAATTAAGGATTTTTAGGATTTTTTCTAATTCATTTCTTACTACGGTTTAATATTTATGTTATGTTAGAGTAAATTTGTTAGGTTCAAAATAGAATGTACAGAGAGATTTTACTACTTTAATAGTCTTTTTTTTTGTTCTTATTATTATTATTAACTTATTTAATGGCTTTTTTTTCTTATTTCTGTTTGTGCATCATTTAATATGAATCCCTATTCATTTATGAAAATTCTTTGGAAATGTATAATAAAAATTAGGTAAAGAAATGAGTTTTTAGTTTGGAAATGTCTTGACACACTAGCACATTTGTTTCTTATTTTTTATGTGTAAATATCGTCTTGAATACATGTTTGTGTGTATGTGTAATTTTGGAGAAATTCTGCAGTTATTGTTTGTATATACTGACTCACAAAAGTGTATATATATTTTGGACATTGAGTGGTATGTTTTTTATTGATAATATCACATTTATTTTTTATGTAATTTCCTTTCTTGCATACAGTGACAATTACACATTACAGGTGTATATATACTTTGGTAATAATATTAAGGTATTGTCTCCCTTTGCCAATTTGACTCGGTTATAAATGTTGTGAAAGATGTATTTATTGGATTTAAAAGATAAAAGTTTTATTGCATGAGCTTTCTAGCAATAATGTATTCAGAAAAAAGACCATTTTATTAGTTTTCATACTGAGCTTGTTTTCATTTTGCTGACCCAGATTTATACAATGTTTCATAGTGTATATCAACTGCTTGATACTGTTATATATAAGACACAAATCTTCCAACAATCAAATTGAAGTTACACTTTAGTTTTACCATCAGTATTTAATGTATATTATGTAAACACTCATAAAAAACATTTTTCAGTCTTTTTTAATTCAAAACCATACATGATCTGGTTTTATATAGGATATTTCTTATAAGATATTTTATATGGAGTGCCAGGGAGTAATAGTCACATCCTATTGAGGTGTCATTCTTGTATTAAATCACAGTACTTTAAGATATTGACATGAGATATTTTATATGGAGTGCCAGGGACTAATAGTCACATCCTATTGAGGTGTCATTCTTGTATTAAATCACAGTACTTTAAGATATTGACATGAGATATTTTATATGGAGTGCCAGGGACTAATAGTCACATCCTATTGAGGTGTCATTCTTGTATTAAATCACAGTACTTTAAGATATTGACATGAGATATTTTATATGGAGTGCCAGGGACTAATAGTCACATCCTATTGAGGTGTCATTCTTGTATTAAATCACAGTACTTTAAGATATTGACATGAGATATTTTATATGGAGTGCCAGGGACTAATAGTCACATCCTATTGAGGTGTCATTCTTGTATTAAATAACAGTACTTTAAGATATTGACATGAGATATTTTATATGGAGTGCCAGGGACTAAAGTCACATCCTATTGAGGTGTCATTCTTGTATTAAATAACAGTACTTTAAGATATTGACATGAGATATTTTATATGGAGTGCCAGGGACTAAAGTCACATCCTATTGAGGTGTCATTCTTGTATTAAATCACAGTACTGTAGACAAATCCTTTAGAGTATAGTTGCTTTCAGTAGAACTCAGCTTCATTTCCTGGTAATTGGAGAAACATTGACTTAATTAGTTTCTTGCTCCAGTTAACACAAATGTTCATTTAAGATATACAATTTTTACATTGTGATAGATATGATAAATGTAAGTACATTACAATCTTTTATTTCAATGTATATTTGGTGTGGCTTTGGAACTTTACAAACTATTTCAACATCAGAAAATAACTCTATGATATTATACTTAACATTTGATAAGTAGTTAGCCTTTCTGAACTTTGTTATTTATGATAAGGTTTCTGTGTGGTGGAATCCCCTACTAGTGAGCTAACTTTGGTATTTATGTTGAGGTTTCTGTGTGGTGGAATCCCCTACTAGTGAGCTAACTTTGGTATTTATGTTAAGGTTTCTGTGTGGTGGAATCCCCTACTAGTGAGCTGGTATTTATGTTAAGGTTTCTGTGTGGTGGAATCCCCTACTAGTGAGCTAACTTTGGTATTTATGATAAGGTTTCTGTGTGGTGGAATCCCCTACTAGTGAGCTATATTGTCCTCTCTGAACTTTGGTATTTATGTTAAGGAATCCCCTACTAGTGAGCTGGTATTTATGTTAAGGTTTCTGTGTGGTGGAATTCCCTACTAGTGAGCTAACTTTGGTATTTATGTTAAGGTTTCTGTGTGGTGGAATCCCCTACTAGTGAGCTATATTGTCCTCTCTGAACTTTGGTATTTATGTTAAGGTTTCTGTGTGGTGGAATCCCCTACTAGTGAGCTATATTGTCCTCTCTGAACTTTGGTATTTATGTTAAGGTTTCTGTGTGGTGGAATCCCCTACTAGTGAGCTATATTGTCCTCTCTGAACTTTGGTATTTATGTTAAGGTTTCTGTGTGGTGGAATCCCCTACTAGTGAGCTAACTTTGGTATTTATGTTAAGGTTTCTGTGTGGTGGAATCCCCTACTAGTGAGCTATATTGTCCTCTCTGAACTTTGGTATTTATGTTAAGGTTTCTGTGTGGTGGAATCCCCTACTAGTGAGCTATATTGTCCTCTCTGAACTTTGGTATTTATGTTAAGGTTTCTGTGTAGTGGAATCCCCTACTAGTGAGCTATATTGTCCTCTCTGAACTTTGGTATTTATGTTAAGGGTTCTGTGTGGTGGAATCCCCTACTAGTGAGCTATATTGTCCTTTCTGAACTTTGGTATTTATGTTAAGGAATCCCCTACTAGTGAACTATATTGAGAACTTTGGATACTTGCAGAGATACAATTGTCAATGAAACATTTTGAAAATGTTTATTCATTTCTTTACATTTGTATATATTTACATGTATATTTACGTGTATATATTGGAATCATGTTTTATATAATTTTTATTATTTTATGAGGCTTTTGTTTACTGTTATATTAAAGGTGACATTCCACATTAATCTTTTTTAATCATTGTGTGATATTTGTCATTTTCACTGTTAAAATCATTTCTTTTGTGAATTTTTTCCAGTTTTTAGATTTGATTCAATTAGAATTGTTTGAACATATTGGGGTTTAGATTAAAAGGAAGTTCTTTAAAATCATTTTTTTATATTTGAATCTTTGTCAAATTTTGGGTTTTATATGTCTTTGTAAAACAGATAGAGAACACTGGATATTTTCATTCCTAATTCATTTTAAATGTATTAATGAAAATAAACCATGTTTGATTTTTTAAGCTAAACAGTTATTATTTATTTAACTTTGCAATAATTTGATTCTGGTATCATGAGTATGAACCCTGAAGGTTTTAATTCAAAACTTTAACTGTACATGAACTTGAAGGTTTTAATACAAAAATTACTTTACAGGAAACTTTACTGAAAATTTCAAAATAAAACTACTAGCATTGCTTAACTCGAGTACATGTTAACTAACATCAAACAAATGATAATAAATATAGCAGGTTATATTTCTTCTGTTTTAAGCACTTTTTTTATTACTTAAACTGAAATTAGGAAAAATCTTATGCTTGACATAGATGTCACCAATATGTTATCAATCACTATTTACATAATTATTGATAAGGAAATTATTTTTAAATAATCTTTCACTTGTTGGAGAATTTATTATTTTCAATCTGTCATGGACATGTTGCTATTGGAAATGTAATTGTTTTGTGTTGGTAGGTATATAAATTGACTGTGTATGCTGTATGCATAATATTTTAATGTGGTTTATTTTTAAAATGAAATACTTCCTCAGAATATCTATGCATGTACATTATATTGTAATTCTTACGGAATTTACTTGATAAGTATCTACTTCCTGTACCGGTTGATAACTGTATTACAGTTACTGTATTAATAGTTCATGGTAAATTAATAGTAATAGATTCAGTTATGTTTTAAATATCATATAGTGTGATAAGGATTAATAAACTTAAACAGCTATACACACAAGATGACATTCCAAAATTTGTTACATCACAGAACACAAGAAGTTACATCATCTATCACAGAACACAAGACGTTACATCACCTATCACAGAACACAATAAGTTACATCACCTATCACAGAACACAAGACGTTACATCACCTATCACAGAACACAAGTAGTTACATCACCTATCACAGAACACAATAAGTTACATCACCTATCACAGAACACAAGAAGTTACATCACGTATAACAACACAAGAAGTTACATCACGTATAACAACACAAGTAGTTGCATCGCCTATAGCAAAACACAAGTAGTTACATCAAAAACACAAGAAGTTACATCACCTATCACAGAACACAAGAAGTTACATCACGTATAACAACACAAGAAGTTACATCACGTATAACAACACAAGTAGTTGCATCGCCTATAGCAAAACACAAGACGTTACATCACCTATAACAACACAAGTAGTAACATCAAAAAACACAAGTAGTTACATCACTTATCACAGAACACACAACTGTTTAATGATTTGGTAGTAAACACTGTGATAGTAGTATGCATCAATTATTTGACAGGAATTCACACAGAAACATATAATGTACTTATAACTGTGTTAACACTGTATGTATGTATGTACCGGTAATCTTTCACTTACACTACTTCGTGGTTAGCTTTTTAGTATTTTATGCATTATACAGGACTGGATTTATGTACAATTTGATTATAGTACTCTATTTTTATAAACAGCTTTCGTTTTTATTGTAGTTTACTGAAATTACATTGTATTTTTTGTATAAAATTATTGTGCATTTGCATTAAATGATATAAAATTACTAATAATATATATTTAAGTTTCAGTTATTTGTTTCACAACTCAGTGGTGTTATCATTTCATTTAAAAATGACCCTCTATGGATAGGAACATATAGGTTACTGATAACCTTCAAAAGAGTAAAAATGTCACGTGTTTTACTTGATATTGATAATGTATTTAATATGAATCATACACTTAAGTCTTGTATTTATCAAGTTATTGTATTTTAAATTGAAAATCGGAACATTTCGTTTCACCAAATAGTAATTAAAATTTAAATGAAGAAAGTGTAACCAAATAAAATGATATACATTTTAAACATTCTGGTTGTAAAGGATTTGGACACTCTCAATATTTAGGGATGGGAATGAAGCTAAGTGATACTACAGTCAAAACCTCTCCAAACATCAGGGTTAACCCCTTCAAACATCAGGGTTAACCCCTTCAAACATCAGGGTTAACCCCTTCAAACATCAGGGTTAACCCCTTCAAACATCAGGGTTAACCCCTTCAAACATCAGGGTTAACCCCTTCAAACATCAGGGTTAACCCCTTCAAACATCAGGGTTAACCTCTTCAAACATCAGGGTTAACCCCTTCAAACATCAGGGTTATTTACTAGATAGTGGGAGGAGAAGACCGAGTAGGCAGATGAGAGGCACTATGATCGTAGGCAGATGAGAGGCACTATGATTGTAGGCAGATGAGAGGCACTATGATTGTAGGCAGATGAGAGGCACTATGATCGTAGGCAGATGAGAGGCACTATGATTGTAGGAAGATGAGAGGCACTATGATTGTAGGCAGATGAGAGGCACTATGATCGTAGGCAGATGAGAGGCACTATGATTGTAGGCAGATGAGAGGCACTATGATTGTAGGCAGATGAGAGGCACTATGATTGTAGGCAGATGAGAGGCACTATGATCGTAGGCAGATGAGAGGCACTATGATCGTAGGCACCGCTTTAGGGTTTCCGCCCATCGACGTCACTTGTGGGTTGGGTGGGGGTTCCTGAACACAAATCGCAAAACTGAAATTAGAGGTTATTGAATTGATGCACTGTACTAATGTACTGCCAAATAACATGTATTTGGTGAAACTTCTTCAAACAGTTAAAAAGTCTTAATCCCACAACTCCGAGAAAGACAGACGGCTTATCAAACTAGGATTTGTTTTAGTTGGAAAAGAACCTGTGCGGCTTGAATTAATAAACTAAAACTGTCTCATGAGAACCAAATACCCCTGACCCCAAAATGTACAAGTGTTTAATGTTTTCCAACGATCTTGACCTTTCCGATATGATTTTGTTTCAAGGTCATGACACGCCATTGGAACATGAAGATTATTCATGTGTATGAAGTTTTATGACAATCGTCCAAAGCAATTACGAGATATGGGCCGGGCACGATTTTACACGGACAGACAAACGGACATGATTCCAATATAACCCTCCCTCACCAAACTAGTTTGCGGGGGGTATAAAGATTGATTGAATGAAATGGATTTGACGTTTCAGTCAAGAATATTTAACCTAGACTTCAGCAGCTAAAAGTAAAGTGGCAGTAATTTTTACCTTTGCAATGCGATCAAGGTAATGTGCAGGGAGGGTTATTTAACCCTCTCAAATTTTACACCCCTCGCAAACTAGTTTGAGGGAGGATATAGGAATCACCGTGTCCGTCTGTCCGTGTAAAATCGTGTCTAGGCCATATCTTATAGTTCCTTTGGATAACCGTCATAAAACTTCACATAGATAAACTTCATGTTCCAAAGTTGTGTCATGATCTTGAACAAAGGTTAAGGTTTAGGGAAAAGTTTGTTTGGAAATCGTGATCGTGTATCTCATAGCTGTTTTGGACAACTGTCATTAAACTTCACATTAATTATCTTCATTTTCCAACGGTTTGTTATGACGTTGAATCAAGGTCATATCGGAAAGGCCAAGCTCGCAGAAAATGTATGTTTGAAAATTGTGTCCGAGCAGATGTTTGGGGCGGGCGGTATTTGGCTCTCAAGAGATAGTTCTAGTTTGACTTGCCATACCTGCCGTGACATCGTTTTTATACGTCCGTCTAATTCGGGGCGTATTATGGTATAGCGTTGTCTGTACGTCGAGCTGATTTGTTGATTGGATTTTAGATTTTGCAATCATGATCGGTATTGTATGAAGATGTACATATTGTAAAATGAAGATGCTGCTTGAATTTTACAGGAGTCATTCCTCTTAAGGTTCCAAAAAGGACAAAATGTAGAAAATGCAAGGACTTGTTTATTTTTCATTTAATTCCTTTTACATCGGTATGTGTTTACAAGAAGTAACAATGTTTAACATATAAATTGTGTTCGTAGAATGGGAGTTATTGTTCTTTGTATCTAGTTTCTGTTTTTTCTTGTCTGTGCAACTTTTTCCAAAGTTTTAGACTGATTGTTTTGAAATTTGGCATGCGTTTTTGGGATCATATGAAGATGTGCATATCGAAATATGAAGATGCTGCATGGAATTGTTTAGGAGTTATGACTCTTTGAGTGACTAATATGGATATAATATAGAAAATGCAAGAACTTTGTTTATTTTTCATGTAATTCTTTTCAAATTTGGTAAGGTTTTACAAGAAAACAAAAAGTTTAACATTTAGAATGGGAACTTGTGACGTTTTTTTTAACTTTTCACAAATTGTAGTTATGGTTCTTTGCATCCAATTTCTCATTTAGACTTTGACGAGCGGTGCTCATGTTAAGGTCTCTTCCGAAGTGCCATTTACTATTTTTTTAATGTATTTTATGATTAATTAAAAAAATGGTATATGACAGAAGGACTCCGTGACTTTTATTTCTAAAGGTCGAGAACTTAGCGAAAGAAAAGTCACTACCTATTATCAAGTCTTAGTCAGACCCGGTCGAAATTCGAACCCACGACCTTCCAAATACGGAATTATAAAAGACATGTATAACAACAAAACAAACACATGTAATGGTTTATCAATAACCAAGGCAACTAATAACATGACACTGAAAATTAATAGACTCTCTCTCTCTCTCTCTCTCACACACACACACACACACACACACACACACACACACACACGCTCGCGCGCGCGTTGCATTTCATAAGAGTTTTTTTTATTTTGAGTTTTAGACCGTTTTTCGACAGTAGCTGAAAAGATTTAGCATTAAATCAGACATGTTTCGTATTGCTTTGAGCAACAGAATCTTTACAAATTGTAATAATTGCAAAGAAATATTGTTACTGTAATCTTAAAACATGGATTTTTAGATGTTTATTATACTTTTGCAGTAAATTGGTTGTCATTGATGTCTCCTGCCTGGACCGTGAATATCATTTTTATTATATCATGAATACAACTTTGTAATTCTAATTGATAGTAAAAGAGACGCCAGACGTATTTAGATTAGACACCAGACAGATACTTGTACCTACCATTTTGCTACAGGCACCCAGGCTGTTTTATCATGTCCATTAGTAATTATGTCGCCAAACCAATCAGTTGTTTTCATGAATAATTATATATTAAACTGAATATAGGTCTAAATTAATTATTAAACATCGCGAATAAATAAGATTCAAACACAAGTTAAAACGATAAATGTGCAATTGATTCATTCTGTTTAGATACAATGATATTTTTATTCAAAATTCACATTGATAGCGAGTCTTTTGTGGATGTTGTTGAAACTAAGTAATAACACACATGCGGATCTGCTGATAACGTGTCTCGGAATGGTAACACAACGTAATCTGCTGATAACGTGTCTCGGAATGGTAACACAACGTAATCTGCTGATAACGTGTCTCGGAATGGTAACACAACGTAACACTGACAGTGTACAGAATTAATTTAACCGTTAATGTCGACATGTTCGTAACCACTCTCACAATGTTGTAAAATGATTTGTCAAGGATGTACTGATAAAATATAATCACTATATAACCGATATATACTACCTAAAGCAGTTGATGAGTATTCAGGTGCCCATGCCTTTCACAACATACCGTTTCCTAAAACGATTTTAAAAAAACTAAATCAGGTAGTATTAGTTTAAAGGCGTGTTATTTTTCGTATTTTAAAACAAAACATTCTTCATCTTATTCATTATTACTATTTGGCAGCTGTAGTTGGCCATTTAGGGGGAAAATAATACACATGTGTGTTGAATAGAAGTATCAAAATACATTTTACCAAATCAACCCTCGTAAGGCAATACCCTGAACGACTAGGCATTGCTAACTTTTTGAGGGATATTAAGATTTTAGAATCAGGTCGTTTTTATGTTACAGTGTTTATCTGAGATAACAATTATGTATTGCCTACTGGGTTAACAATATCTTCGGGGATGCTGAGTCCATCAGCAGATTACAAACTGTTTCCTTTTTGAGGGATATTAAAATTTAAGAATCGGATCAATTTATGTACAACGTTTATCTGATTGATAAATCAATACTGTCACATTTGGTTTATTACTGTTCCATGACATGTCTAGTGTTTTATATTTGAAGTGTTACATTTTTGTGACTTTTCTAAAGTTAGATATATCTACTTTGCTTTTTGGATTGTGATTAGAACATGGGTCAGTATGTTTGTGTTTGATTATAAATCAAGTTTTAGATTCTTTTACATAGAAAAAGACATCTGCGTTTTACTTGTTTTTTAAATCTGTGTTTTGCTACAGGAGCCTATGTATTGAACAATGTAACAATCACTAATCTTACAACATATAGACAAGATGGACTATCTATATAACACTATTGTTATATCTTTACATAGGAATACCTACCGATCATTCATCTTCTTCATGATTCTAATTAACTGTTTGTACAATTATATTTTCAACATTTTGACGAATTGAGACAGCTTCAGCTATAAGCTTTATTGTTTCTCAACATTAATGGTTATAATTATGTTACCAACACTCCAATATACATCACCCTGTAAGAGTTAAATATTTCTATCTCCTTGTTAACTGTTATCAGTCTGATCTTTGTACGTCATCAGGAATACCAGATAAAAGTCAGTTACAATCAAGAAGTTAATGAATTGGACCACACCTACCTTAAGTTTTAATTATTCTGTTACACGTTATACAAACAGTATAGACGAAATTCTATTTAGTTTTCTTGTTACGTTGGTTCTTGTATGTTAATTATTGCATGTCTATTATCGAGTGAATTTTTGTTTCGACTGCCAATGGTTTTATTGAAGCTAAACGTATCAACCTTTATAATAAAATGTGGTGACGTGGTTTAAGGGCATTCCAACAATTGACTATAACAACAAGTCATTAGTATTAAAAAAAAATCTCCATTTTTTTTCATTAACACAATAACCATTAGTTTTTAACATAATTTATTAAAGTCAACACAAAAGCAATAAGCATTTCTCTAGTTTTCCTTAAACACAATAGTTGTTAGCATTGAGCCACAATGCTCTGTTTTGCCGTAAGCACAAATTGAGCGGTATTCCCCATTAACATAACAGTCAATACTTTTGCACAACAACTGTCGGTTTTCCGTACATATAACAAGGATTTAATTTTAATTCCATCTTGTGAGATCAACATCACAGTTTTGTTAGATATGCATAAAAGTTTTGCAATTTAATTTACACCAAGTTTCAAAATATTGTCACTCTTAACAAAACAAGAGTAAAATGTGTTTTATTCCTTATTTTTCCTTACGATTATGCTGCGTTACTTGTTCATTCATAAACAAGTACAATTGGCTAGTCCGTAACGTACACTGGATAGGCATTGAAACACTTTCGAGTGTATATAAACACATATGGGATGAGTACGTATCAAGGAATCAGATTTGAGTTCTGGATGGCTTTCTGAATGGAGCTGTTGGAAATACCATAACAATAAATCAATTTATTGTCGAATTTTGTGTCCCAAACAAACTAGAAAACTAGAGTAAATATAAAGAATCTGACAATGTAGATAGGACAAGTGTATTTTTAAATGCTCCCCTCGGTGGTATATACTATTTGTTTGATAAAATTTGGCTATTGAGACTACCACCATTGAAAAACAACCAATATTAGGGTTAACATCAGGGTTAACCCCTTCAAACATCAGGGTTAACCCCTTCAAACATCAGGGTTAACCTCTTCAAACATCAGGGTTAACCCCTTCAAACATCAGGGTTATTTACTAGATAGTGGGAGGAGAAGACCGAGTAGTTGTAGAAAAACACCAACCTTCTGCAAGCGAACTGACAATTTTATCGCATTTAAGATCTCTCCGAATGGCATTGAAACCTGGGCGATGAGAGGCACTATGATCGTAGGCAGATGAGAGGCACAATGATCGTAGGCAGATGAGAGGCACTATGATCGTAGGCAGATGAGAGGCACAATGATCGTAGGCAGATGAGAGGGTTAGGAGGCACTATGATCGTAGGCAGATGAGAGGGTTAGGAGGCACTATGATCGTAGGCAGATGAGAGGCACAATGGTCGTAGGCAGATGAGACGCACTATGATCGTAGGCAGATGAGAGGCACTATGATTGTAGGCAGATGAGAGGCACTATGATCGTAGGCAGATGAGAGGCACTATGATTGTAGGCAGATGAGAGGCACTATGATTGTAGGCAGATGAGAGGCACTATGATCGTAGGCAGATGAGAGGCACTATGATTGTAGGAAGATGAGAGGCACTATGATTGTAGGCAGATGAGAGGCACTATGATCGTAGGCAGATGAGAGGCACTATGATTGTAGGCAGATGAGAGGCACTATGATTGTAGGCAGATGAGAGGCACTATGATTGTAGGCAGATGAGAGGCACTATGATCGTAGGCAGATGAGAGGCACTATGATCGTAGGCACCGCTTTAGGGTTTCCGCCCATCGACGTCACTTGTGGGTTGGGTGGGGGTTCCTGAACACAAATCGCAAAACTGAAATTAGAGGTTATTGAATTGATGCACTGTACTAATGTACTGCCAAATAACATGTATTTGGTGAAACTTCTTCAAACAGTTAAAAAGTCTTAATCCCACAACTCCGAGAAAGACAGACGGCTTATCAAACTAGGATTTGTTTTAGTTGGAAAAGAACCTGTGCGGCTTGAATTAATAAACTAAAACTGTCTCATGAGAACCAAATACCCCTGACCCCAAAATGTACAAGTGTTTAATGTTTTCCAACGATCTTGACCTTTCCGATATGATTTTGTTTCAAGGTCATGACACGCCATTGGAACATGAAGATTATTCATGTGTATGAAGTTTTATGACAATCGTCCAAAGCAATTACGAGATATGGGCCGGGCACGATTTTACACGGACAGACAAACGGACATGATTCCAATATAACCCTCCCTCACCAAACTAGTTTGCGGGGGGTATAAAGATTGATTGAATGAAATGGATTTGACGTTTCAGTCAAGAATATTTAACCTAGACTTCAGCAGCTAAAAGTAAAGTGGCAGTAATTTTTACCTTTGCAATGCGATCAAGGTAATGTGCAGGGAGGGTTATTTAACCCTCTCAAATTTTACACCCCTCGCAAACTAGTTTGAGGGAGGATATAGGAATCACCGTGTCCGTCTGTCCGTGTAAAATCGTGTCTAGGCCATATCTTATAGTTCCTTTGGATAACCGTCATAAAACTTCACATAGATAAACTTCATGTTCCAAAGTTGTGTCATGATCTTGAACAAAGGTTAAGGTTTAGGGAAAAGTTTGTTTGGAAATCGTGATCGTGTATCTCATAGCTGTTTTGGACAACTGTCATTAAACTTCACATTAATTATCTTCATTTTCCAACGGTTTGTTATGACGTTGAATCAAGGTCATATCGGAAAGGCCAAGCTCGCAGAAAATGTATGTTTGAAAATTGTGTCCGAGCAGATGTTTGGGGCGGGCGGTATTTGGCTCTCAAGAGATAGTTCTAGTTTGACTTGCCATACCTGCCGTGACATCGTTTTTATACGTCCGTCTAATTCGGGGCGTATTATGGTATAGCGTTGTCTGTACGTCGAGCTGATTTGTTGATTGGATTTTAGATTTTGCAATCATGATCGGTATTGTATGAAGATGTACATATTGTAAAATGAATGCTGCTTGAATTTTACAGGAGTCATTCCTCTTAAGGTTCCGAAAAGGACAAAATGTAGAAAATGCAAGGACTTGTTTATTTTTCATTTAATTCCTTTTACATCGGTATGTGTTTACAAGAAGTAACAATGTTTAACATATAAATTGTGTTCGTAGAATGGGAGTTATTGTTCTTTGTATCTAGTTTCTGTTTTTTCTTGTCTGTGCAACTTTTTCCAAAGTTTTAGACTGATTGTTTTGAAATTTGGCATGCGTTTTTGGGATCATATGAAGATGTGCATATCGAAATATGAAGATGCTGCATGGAATTGTTTAGGAGTTATGACTCTTTGAGTGACTAATATGGATATAATATAGAAAATGCAAGAACTTTGTTTATTTTTCATGTAATTCTTTTCAAATTTGGTAAGGTTTTACAAGAAAACAAAAAGTTTAACATTTAGAATGGGAACTTGTGACGTTTTTTTTAACTTTTCACAAATTGTAGTTATGGTTCTTTGCATCCAATTTCTCATTTAGACTTTGACGAGCGGTGCTCATGTTAAGGTCTCTTCCGAAGTGCCATTTACTATTTTTTTAATGTATTTTATGATTAATTAAAAAAATGGTATATGACAGAAGGACTCCGTGACTTTTATTTCTAAAGGTCGAGAACTTAGCGAAAGAAAAGTCACTACCTATTATCAAGTCTTAGTCAGACCCGGTCGAAATTCGAACCCACGACCTTCCAAATACGGAATTATAAAAGACATGTATAACAACAAAACAAACATGTAATGGTTTATCAATAACCAAGGCAACTAATAACATGACACTGAAAATTAATAGACTCTCTCTCTCTCTCTCTCTCCACACACACACACACACACACACACACGCTCGCGCGCGCGTTGCATTTCATAAGAGTTTTTTTTTTTTGAGTTTTAGACCGTTTTTCGACAGTAGCTGAAAAATTTAGCATTAAATCAGACATGTTTCGAATTGCTTTGAGCAACAGAATCTTTACAAATTGTAATAATTGCAAAGAAATATTGTTACTGTAATCTTAAAACATGGATTTTTAGATGTTTATTATACTTTTGCAGTAAATTGGTTGTCATTGATGTCTCCTGCCTGGACCGTGATATCATTTTTATTATATCATGAATACAACTTAGTAATTCTAATTGATAGTAAAAGAGACGCCAGACGTATTTAGATTAGACACCAGACAGATACTTGTACCTACCATTTTGCTACAGGCACCCAGGCTGTTTTATCATGTCCATTAGTAATTATGTCGCCAAACCAATCAGTTGTTTTCATGAATAATTATATATTAAACTGAATATAGGTCTAAATTAATTATTAAACATCGCGAATAAATAAGATTCAAACACAAGTTAAAACGATAAATGTGCAATTGATTCATTCTGTTTAGATACAATGATATTTTTATTCAAAATTCACATTGATAGCGAGTCTTTTGTGGATGTTGTTGAAACTAAGTAATAACACACATGCGGATCTGCTGATAACGTGTCTCGGAATGGTAACACAACGTAATCTGCTGATAACGTGTCTCGGAATGGTAACACAACGTAATCTGCTGATAACGTGTCTCGGAATGGTAACACAACGTAACACTGACAGTGTACAGAATTAATTTAACCGTTAATGTCGACATGTTCGTAACCACTCTCACAATGTTGTAAAATGATTTGTCAAGGATGTACTGATAAAATATAATCACTATATAACCGATATATACTACCTAAGCAGTTGATGAGTATTCAGGTGCCCATGCCTTTCACAACATACCGTTTCCTAAAACGATTTTAAAAAAACTAAATCAGGTAGTATTAGTTTAAAGGCGTGTTATTTTTCGTATTTTAAAACAAAACATTCTTCATCTTATTCATTATTACTATTTGGCAGCTGTAGTTGGCCATTTAGGGGGAAAATAATACACATGTGTGTTGAATAGAAGTATCAAAATACATTTTACCAAATCAACCCTCGTAAGGCAATACCCTGAACGACTAGGCATTGCTAACTTTTTGAGGGATATTAAGATTTTAGAATCAGGTCGTTTTTATGTTACAGTGTTTATCTGAGATAACAATTATGTATTGCCTACTGGGTTAACAATATCTTCGGGGATGCTGAGTCCATCAGCAGATTACAAACTGTTTCCTTTTTGAGGGATATTAAAATTTAAGAATCGGATCAATTTATGTACAACGTTTATCTGATTGATAAATCAATACTGTCACATTTGGTTTATTACTGTTCCATGACATGTCTAGTGTTTTATATTTGAAGTGTTACTTTTTGTGACTTTTCTAAAGTTAGATATATCTACTTTGCTTTTTGGATTGTGATTAGAACATGGGTCAGTATGTTTGTGTTTGATTATAAATCAAGTTTTAGATTCTTTTACATAGAAAAAGACATCTGCGTTTTACTTGTTTTTTAAATCTGTGTTTTGCTACAGGAGCCTATGTATTGAACAATGTAACAATCACTAATCTTACAACATATAGACAAGATGGACTATCTATATAACACTATTGTTATATCTTTACATAGGAATACCTACCGATCATTCATCTTCTTCATGATTCTAATTAACTGTTTGTACAATTATATTTTCAACATTTTGACGAATTGAGACAGCTTCAGCTATAAGCTTTATTGTTTCTCAACATTAATGGTTATAATTATGTTACCAACACTCCAATATACATCACCCTGTAAGAGTTAAATATTTCTATCTCCTTGTTAACTGTTATCAGTCTGATCTTTGTACGTCATCAGGAATACGATAAAAGTCAGTTACAATCAAGAAGTTAATGAATTGGACCACACCTACCTTAAGTTTTAATTATTCTGTTACACGTTATACAAACAGTATAGACGAAATTCTATTTAGTTTTCTTGTTACGTTGGTTCTTGTATGTTAATTATTGCATGTCTATTATCGAGTGAATTTTTGTTTCGACTGCCAATGGTTTTATTGAAGCTAAACGTATCAACCTTTATAATAAAATGTGGTGACGTGGTTTAAGGGCATTCCAACAATTGACTATAACAACAAGTCATTAGTATTAAAAAAAATCTCCATTTTTTTTCATTAACACAATAACCATTAGTTTTTAACATAATTTATTAAAGTCAACACAAAAGCAATAAGCATTTCTCTAGTTTTCCTTAAACACAATAGTTGTTAGCATTGAGCCACAATGCTCTGTTTTGCCGTAAGCACAAATTGAGCGGTATTCCCCATTAACATAACAGTCAATACTTTTGCACAACAACTGTCGGTTTTCCGTACATATAACAAGGATTTAATTTTAATTCCATCTTGTGAGATCAACATCACAGTTTTGTTAGATATGCATAAAAGTTTTGCAATTTAATTTACACCAAGTTTCAAAATATTGTCACTCTTAACAAAACAAGAGTAAAATGTGTTTTATTCCTTATTTTTCCTTACGATTATGCTGCGTTACTTGTTCATTCATAAACAAGTACAATTGGCTAGTCCGTAACGTACACTGGATAGGCATTGAAACACTTTCGAGTGTATATAAACACATATGGGATGAGTACGTATCAAGGAATCAGATTTGAGTTCTGGATGGCTTTCTGAATGGAGCTGTTGGAAATACCATAACAATAAATCAATTTATTGTCGAATTTTGTGTCCCAAACAAACTAGAAAACTAGAGTAAATATAAAGAATCTGACAATGTAGATAGGACAAGTGTATTTTTAAATGCTCCCCTCGGTGGTATATACTATTTGTTTGATACAATTTGGCTATTGAGACTACCACCATTGAAAAACAACCAATATTAACGACAATTATATTTCGGGAAATGCAGCGTGTCATCACATAGGAAGTAGTAAAAACAACAAAACATACAAGTGCATGTCTAAAACATAATACACTTCCACTAGGACAGTGAGACCGAGAGCTCCGCAAGTGAAAGTACCTCCAGTTGAGCTAAATACACCCATCGGAATTCAGAAGGAACGGATTATGGATCTATGGGACGTCAAGAATTAAAAAAAAAGTAAATAACATGTCAGTTGTCAGATTGTCTGTAAGTATTCAACCTCTTAAATCTCACATCCACTTCACACCTTAATTCAGTTTGTAAGTATAGTTTATGTTATGCTTAATGTTAAAGTATAAATTGTGTACACAGATACTTAAATTAGGTATGTTAAGTTATGTATTACAATTTCTGGTTAATATAACAAAGATTAATTAAAACTGGTAAGATAGGAAGTACGTACGGGATTCAAAGTAAGCATACATATGAAAAATGAAACGAAATAATGTCAAACCTGGTGACCCTATTGCCAACATTCATTTATCTGTGCAGCAATATACCTGCTTCTCCTGACTATGGCGCATTTGTTTCAAAATTAGTACGCTAAGTTAGAGCTTCTTTGCACTAAGGAATTTTATACAACGAAAAAAGAGTGCTTACAAATAAATTGTTGACGCAAGGATGTTGGAACCCTAGGCTTATCAAAGCTCCCAAAACGGTTTTGGCCATCGTAACAGTATTGTTGATAAATATGGTATCTCTGTATCCAAAATTACCTGAATATATTTGACGTCCCATAGTTCCATGTCCCTTTCACTCTCAATATTGATAACACACGTGCTACTTGTAGCTAGCTTAACACCCCTGGTGGATATTCCGAGCGACATGGCATTTTCAAAGTTATTACTCTGTGATTATGATTTGGACATGGATTAGTATGTTTGTTTTTGATAATAATTTAACAGGATATTCTTATACATAAACAAAGCATTAGCATTGGGTTATGTAACTGCACAACATGCGCTACCATCACAGTGCTAGATATTTTTCTGGTGAAAGTTGTATTTTTCATGAATATAATAATTGTCTTGCTCATTATTTTCTTCGATCATAAACAACTCCGTGATATGACGCCCAAAAAAGGCTACATTTGAAACTGTACGACAAACGTGATGACTTTATTTATTTATTGTCAACTTTCCTTTTCTATGCAGCAATACACCAGCTTCTTCTGCTTATTATTACGGTATTGCTAGAGCTTGTTCACACTATGGGATTTTTTATACAATGCAGCAAATTGCTTATAAATAAATTGTTGACCAAGGGATATTGCAAACTTAGGCTTAACAGGGCCCTTAAAATGGTTAACGGCCGTTATCACAGTATTGTTGATAAGTTTAATGTCTCTGTGTCCAGGATTGCCCTGTATATATTTGACGTCCCACAGGTCCATGTTCTTTTCACTAAATTTTGATTACACACGTGGCGGGTATAGGTTGCTAAACAGGAAATCCTTACTCTTCCGGAGCATCCGGCTTCATTTCCATGATGGAAGTTAACGTGTTTAACCTAACTTGTCAATTTCAAAGTTTTTGTTTGCTTCTTGATTGTGATTTGGACATAAAGTGTGTTTGTTTTTTATTATATGCGTTACTTACAAACATGATGATTATATTTATTGTATTGTCAATTTTCCTTTTTATACCTGCTTCTCCTGCTTATGTTGCATTGATTTCACAATTAATACTCTTTGTTAGAGCTTTTTCTCACTACGGGAACTTCATAAAATGAAACTGCTTACAAATACATCGTAGGCGCTGCCCAGGCAAGCCCAGGCTTATCAAGGCTCACGAAAGATTTATGGATTTATGGCCGTCATTACAGTACGGTGTATAAATATGCTTAGTATTTAAAACTACTAGGAATATATTTGACGTCCCATAGTTACATATTCCTTTCATTCTCCATTTTGATTTTACACCTGACGGAAGTAGCTGTCTACCGTTTCGGAGCACCAGGACCCTCTTCCTTGGTGAAAGTTTCGATGTGTAACGTTATTTGCCAGATGGCAGAGTTTTATGTTGCTTTTGGATTGTGGTTTCAACATGGACTGGTATGTTTATTTTTGATGATTACAGCAATGTCGTATCGAACACATATATACTAATCCATATCCAAAGCACAATCCAAAAGCAAAAATGAAACGGACTACCCTTGCTCAACACGTGAACTTCCCACGGGAAGTGAGGCCACGTGCTCCGTAATGGCAAGCATGTCCTGTTTAGCTGGCTACATTCGTTACGTATGTAATCAAAGTTGAGAGTGATATATTCGCCGCATGTTAACGACGACCTATGTATTATTCGACGATATAGTGATAGGATATGGAATGTCGCAATCATTTTTCAGTGACTATCAACCATGGATGTTGAATGTCGCAATCACTCATCAATGAATTAACACTTAGTATACAACCAAGAATGAGGAATATCGTTTTTTATTTAAAGTGAATAATCCTAACGATACACTGAAAGGGAAATAACACTTTTACTTTAGTCAAAACATTCCGACGAAATATCCAAGGAGGGGTATGTTGTAATCATTTACTAAAGAATACATGTGACAAAGAAGGGGGAATTCAACGTTGTCTCGGTTAGGGGGAATTCAACGTTGTCTCAGTTAGGTGGAATTCAACGTTGTCTCGGTTAGGTGGAATTCAACGTTGTCTCGGTTGTGGAGGAACATGAGATGTTAACACTCAGAGACAACCAAATTACAGAAATATGATAAAGCATTACGTTAAAATTGACACTATAGAAAGAAAGGTAGCAATAAAGGGAAATTATTTTGGTTAATCAATGTTTCTTATTACAAATTAGGTGACCCATGGTTAATTTTTGTCAAAATGGAGAAATAATTACCACACATAAACGAGATAGAAATCTCTCTCCGTTGGTCAGTACTGTAAGATGACTATCCTCTAGAAATCTAATAAAGGAGTTCATTCATCTGAAAAATTGTTTGCAATGACGAAAACAAATCATATAGCTTTATTTAGTATAAAAGTGATTGTTATGACACTTTCAGATGAGAGTTGTAGCTACATAATAATGTTATTTGATTGCAGATTACTGCATTTTAAAGTTGCAGAAAATAAACTGTGCCCACTGAGACCAAAACAAGCATTTAACTAATAAATTAAACAAAACCCATCAATTTAATAAAATTGCTCTGTTTAAACTAAATGTAACATTTTAAGACATGAAATCGAATTTGTACTGAATTATGGTTAAAATATTGACGTTTTGTGCTCATTACATTTCACTAGGCGATGTGTCTTAAAGAACAATTGAATTAACTAATTTCAAAATGAAGGTTAACTGAATGGAATACTGCTTGGTAACTTCAAATTAAACATCAATATTAAACAGTGTTAAATTCACAACATAGAGAAGTCCTTATATCTATTTCTAATGTCAGTAAACATTATGTGGTTGTCGGTAGCTAGTTGTCGAATATAAATCAGGCATGGCGAGTAATATACATAGCATAACGTTATGTATATTTAGATAAATTTGCTTTAAAAAGTTATATAGTTATCTGCTGATTAATTCATATAAAAAACTAACTTACTAAACCATGTCCAAATCACAATCCAAAAGCAACGCAAAATATTGAACTGGAAAACCAAGTTCAACTTCAACCAAGGGAGTGAGAAGGGGTGCTCCGAAAGGGTGACCCCGTTTTAGTTAGCTATACCAGCCATGTGTGACATGATATTGAGAATGAAAGGAACATGGAACTATGTGACATCAAATATATCCAGGATAATTCAGGATATAGACACCGTATTTATCAACAATATTGTGATGACGGTCGTTAATTTTATGATAAGCCTGATGTTACAATGTCTCTGGGTCAACAATTTATTTTAAGATATTAAACATTTGTTGACATTCGAATATAATTTATAAGACAAGTAATGCATTTGTCAACAGATTCTGAGACTTTTTGTGATATTGGTTTTAATTAGTAATGCTCTTTTGAAACATTGTCAGATTTTATTAACAAACATATTTTCCTTCAGAGGCAACCGGAGTTCATTGTTTTACGTTATTTGTCAGTTTTCAAAGTATTAACATGCAGTTTGCTTTTGACTGTGGACTGGTATGTTGGTGTTTGAAGAATTAAGTCTGAAATACAGGAATATTAAGCCATTGCGTGGGACTAGCTGCAGATGTTCTGAAAAACAACAAATGTCTTATACAAAGAGCTCGAGGATAAAAATTGTTTTACTTCTTTCTTAAATCTTTATATTCTACCTCTTTTATTTAGGAAATATTAAACTGTTATAATTGTTTCTTTGGAGTCCTTGGCCTCATTTCCCTGGTAGGAGTTCGAGTGCTTAACTACATATTCCGGTTTTAATCGGTGAATTTGTTTTTCGATTGTGATTTCAACATGAACCGGTATTTGAGGTTTAGCTTTTTCAAACTTGTTCAAAAATAATTTCCAATGTTTCTTCTCCGTCAGTGATAATTTAGCCCCCGTTCTATATTTCATATTTCTTTCAAAGTGGAGATATGGAAAGATGTCAAATGTTTATAAAATGGAATATATATTGTGACGTCATCTTTCAATATAGTAATCATGGGATAATTATAATGCGACGTTTAATATATCACGGATAACCTCGTGCACAGACAAATCATAATTAACAACAGATATAGTGCTAACCACTATAAAACTTTTTGACGGCCTTGATAATTCTAGTTTATTACAGTTTGTGCGTCCTTGCACATAGTTCCCTAGTGTAGTGAGAACAAGTTCTTCTTACATATTATATCAGTAATATTATTTCAAAAAAGAATTCTTCATCAGTGTTTCTTGGACCAGATTGTCAAACTAAAATGTTTTTCGTGACGTTGAAAAAGTACTCAAAGGACAAACATATTTAACCACATTTAACTGAAGAAATACTTTGCATGAATATACCTTAGGTTTTTGGGAGTTTAAGAGTTTTACTAGCTGCAAATGCTGTCAATATTATATTTCCGAAAATTACTGCCTAGTAAGTTTGTGATATCCTCGGGAAAACATCCGCCAGCAGCAATTCCGGGTCGGTGGTTTAAATCAAACCAATTTAACGTTGCAGCATTAGACGCTTTTTTGAAATATATTTCCGCATCAGTAGTTATGAAACCAAAAAGTTTTTTCAAGATGTACGCTACCATAGCGTATTAACTGTGAAACAAATGCACCATAAGAAGTAGTAAGATTTCTGCATAGAAAACGAATGTTGACAATATAAAAATTGAAGTTCTCACGTTGGTCGTGTAGCTTCAAATATGGCTTTTCTTGGGTGTCATAATTGAAATATATGTTAAGTCAGTTTAATTATGATATATTAAAAAAGAATCAGTGGCATAGTTTATTTCAAACTCACTAGATCAATAAGATTCACATATTCTGTTAATTTAGTAAGATCTAAGTATCTGTACGTCGAGTTGAATGGTTTTGTCATTATCCTTAATCCAGATTTAACATTGGTCAAAACAATAAATTGCCGTGTTTGAATAAACAATTCCACAAGCTATGGTAAAAAATGCGCCCATCAGTATACCGATTGTAAAATTAAAAACTTATATTTCGAAACACATCAAATCTGGTTTCGAATATTTCATTGATGATATCTTCAGTATGTATTTGTTTGCTTGATTTCATCAGTAACATTTCCTATACAGATCTAATGACAAAAATCCTTCTATAAGTAGACTCTTAATGTGAGCAATACAATCAATCAATTTCCTAAATGTAGAATGTTTTTGTACGAATTAAAAGAAACATTTCTTCATGAATCAATATCATGTTAAACCATCTTTCTCAAAGAAATTGGTCAATGATAAGTAGTTCAAATGTCGATTCCTACCCTTGGTTTAGGGACCATCTTTTTAGGCTATTAAGTTCCCCATATATACAGTCCATTATAAGTTTAGCTATGTTCCTTGGTGTGTGATGTACGTAGAAGCTTTTGCCGATATGTGACTTTTAGATTCAATATAAGTAAGTCTTGTATTTTTACTGCCGTTATTGAATCAAAGAAATCAATTTATTTTAGTATAAATGAAAATGTATGAATGAAAAGCAATATTAGTAATCTCAACATACATAAAACGCCGACAGTGTATGTACTGAATATCTTTTATTTGTTATTTTCTGGAATAAAACGGAATGTAATTAGTAAATAGAACACAAGTTTCATCAACTCAAAAATACGTTTAAATATTCGCAGTGATTAATGCTTAGCAATCTTTCCACCGACCGACAACACGTGAAATATGAGTATATTGCTGAAAGGAACAATTTGAAACGTTATTAATTGGCTGCTGGGTTAAAATTGGTTAAACTCTGATTGGATATTCTAGGTTAATATAATAAGACATTATTTCTATTAATTATATCTGATCTATATTGGTTTAAGGTTTATTGTAACGTGTGATAGAAGAATTCCTTTAACTATAAAAGGAAACTTGTATCTATGATATATAGTGTTGTTTATACTTCAATTCAGATGCTGTAGTTAAAGGATTTTAGCGTTAGCAATAAAGGTAAGCTTAACCACATAAATATTTAATAATAATAATAATAATAATATATATATATTATATATATATAAATATATATATATATATATATATATATATATATTATACCATTTATGAATTGATGTGTATAAGTGATTATGAACTTGATAAAAATGTTGGTAAATTTTTCAGTTGTTTGGAAATTTCCACCATATGCGGTAGGACAAAAACAATGAAATCAGTGTTTTGGCAATTTATAAATAAGCAAAATAATAAATTAAAAAAACGTGTATTGCTAACAATGAAACACCAACGGCCATGATGACGATATGATACAAGAAGTTCACTCCATATTTTTATCAATGCACTGCATATACTTGAACATTCTGTAATGGAATTTAATATCCGTCTAAAACGATACTTTATAATTTAACAAAAAATATGTTATGCATCATTCGTTTGTAACAAGTGGGACGATTGAAAAAGAGATATTTTTTAAATATTTTGTCAGGTGTGAATTTTAGAGTATAAGTTAATTGTATTGGTTAACACATTATCAATTAATTACATAACCCATCCATGTAGTATCACGCTGATTTTCTTGGTTACTAACGCCATGCTGTTGTTGCAACAACAACAAAAAATGACGTAGTCATTGTGTACAATAAACCATTAGGGATTTATGCAATGAAACAGTTTAACATTGGCAATGGCATGATATTTATTCAACTTTACAAAGAAAGATAACAAATACTCATATCCGTCCAGATGCAAAACGGTAACACGTACTTCAGACAGGTATAACAAAATGCTAACACGTAATGCAGTCATGGTCAGACAGACAGGCGTGGCAAAATGCTAACCGGCCCTCACGGAATCAAAGTGCTTATTACATATTATACCAGTGCTAATTTTACGGCTGTAGACGTTTCGGAATACAATTATTTTGAATTCAATTCCATTTATTGATGTATTAACACAAGTATACCAAATATTAACCTATATTTTAAAACGGAAATTAAATGTTATATAAAGGTTATGTACTTCGTCGTTCAATTGTTCCCTTAAAATTTGTTACATCAGTACTATTATCTTGTCTTTTTCTGTATAAAACAAGGAATCTTACATCCTATACTTTATGTTGACCTTGTTCCCAAATGCTCCTTTAAGGAAAGTTGAAAAAATATTATTATATACACTAACACTAGTGGTTAAAAGAATCTAAACAATTTTCCCTTTACAGTGACTGATTGTGTAAGCAATTATTGTTCCGCCGTAAAACACCATTTTGAGTGGAAGGCTATATATTTCTAATGCATTATGTAACTAACATATTTAAAAAAAAAGAAAAATATTCATTGGACCACTGATTGTACAAGTAAAAGAGCATAATGGTTTGTTAGCACTCCTATATCATGTTCAATAACTCTAGTTCCAGTTTAACGTATTGGATTATTAATACTAGAGATCTCAATGTGTTTCGATACGTATTTTATAGCCATTAGTGTGTATTATTTTACCTGCATACATATTTTGTATAATTCACGTTTATATTTTAACTAGAGTAGTTGTCGATAAATCACATGTAATTACCCGATCAGGGCATTAAATGATGCTAATGATGGGTTAAACACAGTAACATTTGAGGTAAATATTTGATGTTAATTGTTATGTGATTATCTATCTATAATAAACTTGATTGATTCACACTATATATGTAATACACCAGCTGTGTCGAATTTGTGTTATATCAAAGTTGAAAACATTTAAATCATAACAATTGTTAATCAAAGTATAAATACAATGCAAGTCATTACTTAGTTTTGATTTTTCATGACTAACTACCTTTGCAGTGATTCGTTAGACCTGATGGACTTGGCATAGGGGTATAGATTTGAAAAGGTATCAATTATTTTGTGAACATATGTACCTAATACACCGCACAACGTTGTATTTATTAAGTTTCACTTGTCATTTATATTTGAAAATCGACAACCGACATGTGACACTGCAGCATTCCCACTTTAAATGCGAAACTGATTGAGTGAAATCAAATGCATCATGCTTAAAATGCTAATTATAATGGTGATTGGTGGATGAAGGTTAATTGACAACATATAATCTGTAAGTATAAAAATACCAAAAACCTGTTAATAAACAACTTAAATTAACGACTGGAAACTACTGACGACGATAGGACACGTGCGTCTTAATGTTTATATATGCCCAATTCATTGTGGGTAGTTGAATTTTCTTTAGCATAGAGTTCCTATTAATAAAATTTAAACCACAGCTATTATAACAATGTATTTTTTACTTTTAAGCATGTGTTAAGTTTGCAGCACTAGTATTAGCCGTTTGTTTCGAAATAAAATTCCCCATCAGTAGTGCTCCAAGTTTAAATGATGGTTGATCACTTCAATTTTATAACAATGGTTTATACACAATCTTGATCTTCACAAGAACCAACAACAAATAATCATTCTTAATTAATTATGTAACCAGCCCGTGTTACAATGTTGCATTTATTGATTTGAATTAGGTAAACCTATATGTAGCTACCAATAACTAGCTGCTTGTAGAAGAAAAGTTAGGTACAAGTAGCCAGTTATATCTGGGGTAGACGTTAAGAATTACATGCTAGCTAATAGTAATAACTACCTGCTTGTGGAATTTGACAATTGGTCTATTTATTCGCATAAATACTTGTAGAAGTACCTGTAAGCTGACTCCCGACGTTTGAAGCCATATGTTGTTACTACTCGTTCTCAAAATCGAAAGTGTGGGGGAGATTATAACACCCAAAGCGTAACCGGATGACTTGTTTTGTTGGCAAAATAGTAAAATATCACAGAAAGAGCTAAAACTAACAGAATTTAATTAAATAAAGAAAACCAAGATAGAACGGCAAATGTTAAGGAGAATGATACACATGGGAGTGAATAGGAAGTCACTTCCGGTTCCGCAAAAGTACAAGCCCCCCTTTGACTGCCGTCCGCAACTTCCTTTATCTCGAACTTCGGATAAGTCGAACTATGTTCATTTCCCCGTCGAGTTCGAGATAACGTGAGTCAACTGTATATATTTATTTATTTATTTATTTATATATATCAGAAATTAAAGTAATTCCCAAGAAAAGTATTCATTCTTCAAAGAACTTTTCAAGAATGATTTGTAACTATGGGTTGTTAATGACGTCATACTTATTGCTAGCGTTGATTGCTTATGACGTAATATGCAAAGTTTTATTTAATTTAGGCATGAAAGTTCTGAAAAATAAAGCTTTTTGTTGCAAGTCTCAATTCCTTGTCGGTAGATTCGCATTTGTAAAATGGCATTATTTTAATGTTACAATTTGAACAAATATCTAAATGTTTACTTAAAGGGATTTTTTGGCGTCTTTCCGGGTGCCGGATCTGTTGTTTGTGAACATGGACACGTTCATTTAGATTATTGCCAATCTGTTCGATGTAATGTTCTTCACAGCTGATGTATATAATGCAATAAATTAAGGTTGTTGTATTGCAATTCATATTTGTTTTGATTTTAAAAATTTTACCACATTTGAAAATCAGTTCATTTCCGTTTTGTATAAGATCATATGTTCCACATCTTGGATCACCGCATGCTTTAACTTCGAAAGTCTGTAGATTTTCCGACATAAATGTGGCGCAGTAAAACACTGGGTAACCGATAAAAGAGATGCAGTAATTCCGAGATAATAATTCCTAGATTCAAAACGAATTTTATCATACAAGCTCTTAAAATCATCCTAGAGGAAAACGCGTTTCATTTTGATGGAGAAATGTACCGCCAAATCAAAGGGAATGTGATGGGCACCAAAGTCGCACCAACATATGCGAATAAGGTAATGGAATATTCAGAACAAAAACTTAATGAAAGACGAATTCGGTGAGGATTTTCAATGGTACTAACTTCATCAATTGAAAAGATATCTAAATCTTGATTGTATTATTTTTTGGTCGTAATCTGTTGATGAACTTTGCTCATTCCACAATTTAATAAATTCCCTACACCCGGTCATACAATTCACAAGAAAACTATCTTTTTGGATATTACAACCAAGAAAGAAAATATATAATTGATCTTTGGTGTCGGATATCAGCTATGCCGGAACATAGAATTAGTCAGAAGGTTGTACTTTGGGATAACGGACTATCGATTAAATATAAAAAACTCGCGGACTAACAATGACAAATCTATTCTCGACCAATGTGGATTTCAGAAATACTCAACAGAAACTATGTCTTGTGACGACAAAAACGTGGAATACTACACCGAATTGACTTAACCTTATAGGACAAGTATATTAGTAAATGGAAACAGAATGTTGAAAACAAGTTGAAATTACGGGTGTACAAAAGTGTAAAATTCTAATATATCGCTAAAAATACGAGAAACAGCCACTCACCAGAAAACAAGTCGGTGATCTCGCGTTTGCGATGTGGAAACCTAGCTATAACAACTTATAACTTCAGTAAATACAATGTTTTTATACGTTATTTAAGTGGTGGGTGATATAAAGGTAGGCGTGTTGAGTATGAGTTCAGTAAATACAATGTTTTTATACGTTATTTAAGTGGTGGGTGCTATAAAGGTAGGCGTGTTGAGTATGAGTTCAGTAAATACAATGTTTTTATACGTTATTTAAGTGGTGGGTGATATAAAGGTAGGCGTGTTGAGTATGAGTTCAGTAAATACAATGTTTTTATACGTTATTTAAGTGGTGGGTGATATAAAGGTAGGCGTGTTGAGTATGAGTTCAGTAAATACAATGTTTTTATACGTTATTTCAATAAATGGTTGATACAAATGTGATTGTTACTTATGAAGCAAATATAAACAATACTTTTATTCCCAATTTGTTTTTTATTTATTGCTGTACTTTCTTGTATTTCAGTTTTATCACGTATCCACTTATTTGTACCGGAAATATTGTCAATATTGTTGCCTTTTTGTTGGTGTAAAATGTTACAAACAGAGATGTTCGTGTTTGTTGTACTGCATTGATTTTACTTTTTTATCACTGATGTTGTTTCTAATCCTTTCTATAAATATTAAAATACATGTAATTGAAATAATAACTTAGGTGAAAATAATGTTGCATATGGCTTTGTGAGATTGTTTTAGATTTGTAAACGCGTAAATAATTAAAACTAATTAGGCCGGTCAATTAATTTGAAAACATATTTCTGAAAAAGTAGACTTAAGTAGCATTATTCCATTTATCAATATTTGCGGAGGAGTAAATCTGTAAAATTTGATGATAAACACCTGTTATAATGTAAGTACAGATAACGTCTAGAGTCGTTATTCGATCTGGAAATATTACAAATCGATTTTAAACCAGAGAACCATATATGTAGTTCTGACGTAAAAGAAGTTTTAAGATGTATGGTTAAGTGTTTTGGCTTTTCCAGAGTTATCATATATATTATTTATATATCTAATTTTATTTGACTGTATAATTCTACCATCCTTATACTGTATTCTTGGAACTAAATCAAATGGTGTATAAACAGACAACATGTAATGGAAAAAACACATTTAATTTTAATAAACATGACGAACCTGATCGATTGTTTATTATGGAATAATCATAAACTTTATCCAGCAAGTTAATACAATACCATGATTTGTCTATCGTGTAACAATATACTTGCACTGAGTTTGAAACAACATATGTTACGTTGTACCCCGAGGACCATAGACCGAAGTTCGAAGGCTTTGCTAAATTCGCTGCTACTATTTCAATTATTAATCAAAACCAAACATGTTTATCCATGTCCGGTTAGTGCAGTCTGAGAACGAATTGGTTTTGGTGTAACCAGGAATACCAAAAATGGTTCAATAGAATAATCAAGTGAACTTCCTTTCTTTATTTTCAAACTTTGAAAAAATTTACGCTAAATTGAAATTTGTAAACTCAACCCCTTCTTTTGAGCTACCCTTTCTTGTACCTCTTACATACCTACGCAAATAATAAATTCTTTCGTCTTCATTACGTCACACGAAACACGCCGCCATTTTTAAAAACAAAATCCATGATAAACACCCATCATGTCCGTCTAGTGCTATAGAATTAAAATTAGTATGATATGCAATTCCAACATAACGCTTGTTAACCTCAAAATTAGTTTTCTCATTATTATGATAAACACCCATCATGTCCGTCTAGTGCTATAGAGTTAAAATTAGTATGATATGCAATTCCAACATAACGCTTGTTAATCTCAAAATTAGTTTTCTCATTATTGTGGTTGTGGATGAAAGCTCACAATGTTTAATTCTCAAACGATATTTAGTTCTCAGATGAGACCTATGTTTATCTCAATAACGAGGTCAATGAATAAAATGCAATTTAAACTCTATGTAGAAAAACACTCATTTCAGAAAAAAACGCTAACTCTCTGGGCTGTATTGAGTTTGAACGACTGATTGGTCAAAATGTGGAAAATAATAAAATATTACAGCCACTTCTTTGTACTTTCATTTTAACCTCCACAAAAATTTTGATGATGATTGAAAAAGCCTATATTACCGTTATAAAGTGATTTTAGATATTTTCATGAAAATACATTTTCTAGAAATGTACGTAGAATTTATGACGAATTACAACAGATAGTTTTACCAGTGACGTTTTTTGGTCTTGCTATTAGATTTGGACATTCATCAATATTATTAACCCTAACCCTAATATTATTACCCATGCTTTTTTCTTTAGTTAGGATAGCTAAGTATCTAAATATCAATGTCATTTTAACTGCGGCTATATGTCACTAAGCTAGCCAGGTTTCATTGCTAGTAGCTATAACATCAATCCAGAAGGTTTTTATGTTGCTTGTTAGCCAATTCTTGTTCATATCTTCTTTAAGTCTGTCAAGTTACGTACATGTTGTATAATGAAAGTGCATATTATTGACCAGAATTAGTCGATTCAGAACAAAAGTCTGTGATTAATTTTTAGACAAATATCCTGCTAATACGTACATATACATTGATCTAAGGACGAGTCTCGCTTGTATAGATGATAACCCATGTTTATTACGGTAATTGATGCCTGGTAGTGTCGTTTTATGTTTATATTGCCTTTATGACTAAACACAGAACCAGATCTAGAAACTTAGCATAAAGTTTATTTTGGCATTAATTATATCATAATAATTAATCTCATTAAAAGTGTGCACAACATATTGGGTTGATAGGTCAAACTCATTAACCCATAGCAATGTTGTAAAACTAGATAAAATAAATGATATATCAAAACATACCAATCCATGTCCAGTCACAAACCAAAACCAAAGTAAAACTTTTGATACTTGTAGGTTAAACAATTTTAAAATGAAAAAAAGAGAATAGAATTAATCACCGAATGTATGTTGTCATTGCTGTAATTAATAGAACTCCTGCTTACAGCAAGTGTCGTCCTGAATGCATCTTTCACAAAAGTACAGTTATATTTTAGCACAAAATGAGTATGAACATCATAGTTACTTATCTTTGAATACGCGTCTCAGAAACTGCATTGATGTTCTAAAAACAGTCATACATGTAATAAATAAGGTTTTGTATTGTATCAATTTCAGGTTTTTTTAAGATGTTTTATATGACCTCCAAAAACAAAACTTATATCCACTTTTTCGAGTGGTGGTCGAAACCCGTCTCTTCATAGAAATAGATCACTTCTTTTGCATTTTTATTAAATAATTCTTAGTAGCACATGGCACTTCAGTAGCAGACCTTTACGCTTTTTAAACTAAAAAAATCCATCATGCTATAATTTGAAGTTATTGTCTTAATTTCAATGTGTCTGATAAAACCTGGTTTAATATTAATTTAAGATTTGGAATAGCAAAATCAAAATATGTCAACATTGATAGACATATAGCAATAATACCATTTGAGTTAAGTAAACCACAAACCAAGACTCAAAGTGTTTAAACCAGTGAAATTCGTAAATGTTGACAACAACGCACTGTAATGTATCTGGAAATATCTCACGATACAAATATACTAGTTTGATTCGTGTTTCTTTAATCTCATTTTGACAGGTTTTTTTTAAAAAATATTTCGACTATTGTCAATTTCATAGTATTTAGATGTTACTTTCTGTATCCCATAAGGTAACCGGGAACCAATAAAATATATAAAGTAATGATGACGGTAATTATGTTTCTTTGTCACTTTAAATGTGATAATACTTTTGTTTATACGTTGCTGCTATTTACAATACAAGACAATACAATAATCTGTATTTGCCGTTGAATATAATTTACATAAAACATAAGCTATGTAGAGCTTGTATTTGAAAAAAATAGTATTTCTTCTTCTATAAATGTGTACATTTTATGTATTTACTAACTATGTCATCAATAAATGATTAATAAAGTTGACTTGAAAAAGAAACAAAGCAAGCCAATACCTCATAAAAAAACAAAGCAAAACAGATAAACTAATAAAAACAAAGCACAACCACTAACACTAAATTCTATTTTCACATATAGAATATATATGGCTTCATGCTGACTAAAATATAAAGAAAAACTGACGACGCGGTGACATAGATGTGACGTTAATTCCGCTTTAGCAGACGTTTAATTAAGGCATTTGTGTTATAGTACTCGGTAACATAAGATGACTTTATTGAATTATATTTCATCAGGTGTAAAGATTAGGTATTGATTACAGACGAATGAATACTGGTTGATGAAAAGTGTGTTTGATAACAGAGTAAATCTGAAAGCGTGTTTCAACACTTAACTCACCGGAAATCATCTGCTAATGGTGATGTGTTTACTGTAAGCAAACATTGGCAAATATTGGCCATTCTTTACTTCAATACAATATAAATGTGTATTTATTTCTATCACATTTGCTATTGTCTCTAGCTCACTATGAAGTGTTAAGAGCACTTTATAGAAATAATAGATTAGTGTAAATATGTACCATTGGGTTGTAGACATTATTCATAGAAACAACGAAGATATAGGTAAGCACGTAGGGAATTATGTAACACATATTTGATGATTTTGCATACACATAGATATCTATAGCTGAAAAGTATGCATCTACCAATATTTAATTTTAAAAAGAACAAAAAGAAGGAAAGGCAAATTAGAAAAATAACAAGAAAACACAAACTTCGACAGACCACAAATTAGTAAGCCCTCGGATTTAGCACACACAAATATGACATTAAGTGGTTAGATTTGTCATAAGTATGACCAATTTAATTGAAAAAGCAAATGACTCCAATAAGCATGCACACAACAAGTTTTGTAATATCGTTTTTTATTGTTTTGCAAACAAAAAAATTACAAGGATAAAAACATTTAAATGGGAATATTGAAAAAAACCTTAAAACAAAATTACATTATCACATTTCATTATTATAATTCGAGGGAATATACAAAAGTGCTGTTTTTGCATATGCCTATTCTATGATTACTGAGCATCTATGAGAGAAAGAGAAAAAAGAGAGAGATGTTTAATTATTAAATTATTGACTTAAGATTCGTTAGATATAGATACTTTAGTATATGAATATAAAAAAATTATCATCGAGTCCGTGAATCCTTGTGTCCGGTTAATCAAATGTGCTTAATCTTTCGGAGCACCCAACCTCATTGTCCTGGTAAAAAGTCACGTGTTTCACCTTATTTGTTATTTACAAACCTTTTGCTTTGCTTTCGAATTTCAATCTGGACAATAAACGACATGTTTGTTTTATCATTATTATCAGTGATTTAAACATTGCTCAACCAAAATCTTGATCTTAAAATATCTGTAAATTTTATTTCTGTCAGGAAGATTAAACAAGATATTGAATGTTATCACTACTGGTTTGCATTTTACTAATTGCGTTCGTTTAAAAACATGGTTTTTTTTTAAATATTTTTGTCAAACGAACGGAAAAATGAAATGAACAATGTAATTACGACCATTTTTAAACGTTTCCAACAGATATGGTATCAATACATCTGTTGTTTAAGCGCAAAGTATTTTGAATATTTCATTTGGATTAAAAGATGAAGTATCTTGCGTCGTGTCATATTTAACACTGTGTGTATTTTGCGCTGTGAACACTAATCTTGCGTTTATTCTCAATTACTTTTACCCAGTGAACATGAATTTATCCAGGATTGCCAAACAAAATGATAACTGTATAAGATACGTTTCTTTCCATTCGATTCTGATAAATAAAATATTATTTAACAAAATACAATGTTTTATCGGTTTAAAGTAAAATCATCGTTTAAAATTGGTCATAATCAGAAAATAACTACCTTTTACATTATTTGTTTTAAAAATCACTTATCATTTTCTGTTTAATGTATAGACAGAAGGTTTGTCATGTCCTGAGATGCATTAGCAGTAAATTGTTCAATAACTAATCTGTATACAATTTGAGATATTGTGTAGTTGCTGGCAATCTTGTTAATTGTTTTCTTGATAAACTGTAGGCTTATTACATTCATCACATCACAATTATTGACTGCAAACTCTTTAACAAATTGGAGTCGCAACATCGATAAAGGCCTATGAAAACGCTCTTAATCATTTGGCGCGAGACGAATACGATGTCTTATACAATTGTGCTTATATATCATCACCTTCCTAAACCAAAGAAAGTATTTTGTATGTCAACATCGGCAGATAATGAACATAATTAATCAAGCAGTCAGTACTCTTGTTATATAAAAATCATGGTTCTATGTTTAATATTAGTGACTTTAACTTTCAATATTTTACTGTTTTAGGTCAGGGATCTGGTCAGGACAGTTATATTTCTATGATCAACTGGAGTTACAATAATGATTGTATGAGATAAACTGGTTACATTACAGTTATGGCTATAGAAAAATGGATTAATTGATAATGGTACAAACTGGATATTTAATATTAAATGTCAAATAAGCGATATCTTTGATACATTTCAAATTAATAGTAACTTAATGGAGTTACATTGAACTGTAGAATTGTTATTAATCAGGATAAGAAGGAAATGTTTTACTCAGTGTCGGAAGATGAGACTTATAGTAGTATCACTGATTTAAATCAATTCATTTGTGGTAAGTGAAGGAAAGACAGTATGTATTTGGTGCTATACACAATTTTATGAAAGTCTGATTTATATAAGTGCCTTGTTGATAAAACATGTCATATAAAAGGAGTGATAGTGGAGGTTCTTCCTCAGAGGAACAAAAATATGTTACAAGAAAAAATATATTACGGAAGCTCAAAAGAAGCAAACAAAAGGTGGATATTGCTTCATTTGTTGATAATACTTATGAAACAAAAGAAAGAAGACCAAGCAGGGATTTAGTGTTTTGTGTTACAAACAAGTCAACTAAAGTGGCACCCACAAAGGATGGTAGAATGTGTACCCAGTCGAAACAACGGGATAAAACCAATCGTAAATATAATCCTTTAGATTGGGAAAGTAAAACCCCGTTTGTTTTTACAATGATAGATAATGCTACATTTCCACCTATCGCCGAAGCTGAAGAAACCGATTTGAGCGGAGATACAAACGCTGAAAATGGTGAGTGACAATTTTTTTTAAAAATTAACAAAATAATCATTTTAAAAACCCACTAATTCCTCTCACAGGACGGTAAAAATAAAAAAAATAGCTAGAAGTGGTCTATACCTATACAGACTAGCAAGTAAAACAAAATATAGTAGTTTATACAATTATACATGCGTATTAATCTGAGCATTGCCTTCAAGTCAGAGATCAAGAATTGAAAACCAAGTAAAAAGTTTGAAAGGTGATAAATGTAGAAACAATGTCTATTTTTGAAAAAAAATATACACGTGAACTTCTTTCGTGAACTTCTTTCCTAAGTAACAAAGAAAAGACTTGCCAAAGACTCGTTAACATAGTAAATCGATTGATTGTTTCAATCAGTGATCAACAATCAAAATCTAGAAGCAAAGTAAAAAGTAAAATGACAAAATAGGTTAATTACGTGAACTTTCCGAGAGGTGTGAGGCCGGTTTCTCCGGAAGGGTAAGCCGCTTCTGTTTAGCTGGCTACACTCGCACTGTATGTAATCAAAATTGAACTATGGGACGTCAAATATATCAAGAACAACCCTGGACACAAAGACATCATAGTTATCAGCAATACTGTGATGACGGCCATAAAACTTTTTGAGGGCTCTGATAAGCTTACGATCCCAATATCCCTCGGTCCACAATTTATTTGTGCTCAGCTTGCTTCGTTGTGTAAATTTCCCGTAGTTGGACCAAGCTCTAGCGTATTAATTGTGAAACATAAGTAGAAGGAAAATTTATTAGTTGATCTAAGCTTAAACTTGGTCTTATTAATTAGAAGTAAACATATTATGACAAACTCATAATAGACTAGGCACATTTTCAGAAAGGTTTTGAAGAGGAAGATGCATTTTTAGTAAAAGCAAACCATATATCCTTCTTACCTAATTTGGGTGTGCTGAGTTCGAAAATGGCAGATACAAGACTGAAAAATTGCTTTAAGTAGTTCAAAATTGAAATACAAATGACCGCCAAAATCAAAATCCTTTTTTTGCATGAACGTTGATGTAGAAGCTGTTTTAGTAGCAAGAAACGGCTATAAATCAAAGATTGTAATATTTTAAGGATTATTTTTGGATGTTTATGAGCAGAAAAATTAAACAAAGGGCCTGTGGGACTTATTGTTCACCTGAACACATTTGGAAGATACCAACATTTTAGGGGCAACAACACCTTCGTTGATTATCATTATACAAAATTTGCTACGGCGTTAGATCTTGGCATGTTGATTATTTTTGCAACTTGGTGTTTAATCTATTTTTAATACTATTTACAAATATGGTCAAAACCGCAACAAAGTTATACTCCAGGGGTAACAACTCCTCTATGAATCATCATATTGTTACAAACATTGCTTCTTAAGTTTGTCATGTTTATTATTTTTCAATGTATTGCTTTTATTTAACACTAATAGTTATCAAGTAAAAAGCCACAAAGCCAACATCATTTGCAAAAAAAAAATATTTTGCTGGAGCAATAACTCTGAAATAGGTGGTTTGATATTTATGAAATCAATGAATATGGCATGCAGGTCAGCCTTCGTCTCAGGTGGCCTAGCAACAAAGGTCATTATGAGAAAAAAAATATATACAGTATATTTTACTCCTGGAAGAAGTTCACATGTTTAACTTAAGTCAGTTTTAAATGTTCACTCCTGGAAGAAGTTCACATGTTTAACTTAAGTCAGTTTTAAATGTTTTCGCTTTTGTTTATGGATTGTAATTTTAATATGGGACTGTATGTTGCTGTTTAATTAAACGAGCTGAAAAACTGTTTTTGCACCAAATGCTTAAGATTTTTTCTGTTTTACGTTGAAAGATCCAAGTAAATGTAACTACACTAGCTTTCAAAACCTATTTAGAGGTGCTAAGTCATCACTGAACAACTCTTAAGCTGACGTGTTGCTAAAAAAGGTCAATTTTTACTACAAAATGTTGATGTGAAATTTGATATTTAACTGTAGCAAAGCAACACTACATTTGGTTTTATTAAAACTGGTAAGAAGTACGAGGGCTGAATGATATGTCTTTAACTCTCTATGAAAGGAGATTAGCGCCGATTTCTCTTTTCAACCCTTCTATCCCCTGACTATTTAAATCCGTGTATCCGAAGATTAGTGTCACTTTGTAAGGAATTTCCCAAAGCAAATGTGGCTAGTGACTTGGCAAATGTAAATCAAACATGGTGAAAGAGCAGGATCCAATACTTGCACAATGACGGTTAAGCAGCGGCTATCCATACATATATGATAGCAACACTAGGGAAAGATGTCCTCTGTACGGCAAGAGTAAAAACGTGGGTGGCGGATTATAAAGGGGACAGACAGAACATTGATAATGACCCCGGTCATGGTAGAAGGTATGTGCCACTGTTGCAACCCCAGAAATGATCAATAAATCTTTGTTTTCATTCATGGTAGCCGAAATTACTATTGGCTGTTCATTTCTGAGAAATTCGAACAAAAATTATTTGGCAAATCTGTAAAAAAAAATTAAAAAGGTAATCATTTACAAAAAAAATTGGAAATTTGGCCACTAATCATTTTAAAATTGTGGAAGCGTAGAAAAAAAACCATGGTATTTTTATGACTGACAGATGAGTTACAAAAATATAAGGGCAGTGAGTTGGCCTTTTATAGAGAAGAATACACTCCAATCTGACTTCTTTAAGCCTGGTGGGCTTCTTGCAATTAATCAGAATCACTCAAGATGCACTTTGTCACATGCGAATCTGAACCTTCTGGTGGCAGATCCTGCTAGCTCCCACAAGAGCTTTGTTACTATGGAGGCAAAGTGGGTCCATTATTCCATCCCAGAGACCAAACAACAGTCTAAACAATGGAACCACCCCTTTTCACATCGGCCAAAGAAGGCAGAGAAAAACTGTTTCATCATCTTGAAAGGTTTAACCTGGTTATGACCACGGTTAACTTGGACACTGGTGGTATTCTGATGGTACATGAAGATTATTTTCAAAAGGGACAAAAATATATTTCACATAATTTCTATTACTTGTGTTACTGAAAAATTTTCAACTGAAGTGCCGAGGAAAACTCAGTTAAAGTGTCATGGTCCACAAGCACAATTCTGCCATTGCCTTGATTGCAATTAACCACTGTCGCTTTAAATTTAAATTGATTGAGTGGCCAACTTATTACTTAAACTTGCATATCAGTCTTTTGTGTATTTTCAACACTGAAAATGGCCATTTACATTACCCAGTTTTATAGTCAGATGATGATGTCATATATTCATTGGAAGACTTTCTGAATTTTTAAGAAAATGAATTCTTTAAAAGTTGCATTGAGCTCGTTAAAGAGTACGTGTAACGAAAATGTTTTATTTCATATTTGTGTTAAATACCATTTTAATATCACAATATCGAAAACCGCATCAAAATTGATGACCAAATAAGAATGTTATAGCGGTTTGAAGGCCTTGAATTTGGCCTTTTCTGGGTAGCTAGAAGTGAAACGACCCATATCGAGGCTGATCCGTGTGTGAGGTCATTTAATATAAGTAACCTTTGTAATAACTAACATGGTGGACAGTACTACTAATGCTGATGTAGCGACTTATAATATGATGAATGGACAAAAATTTAACGATTCTGACGTGCACCTGTATATGTTATATGATTCATTATTATTTTGGGAAGAAATAGAAAACCTTACAATTGATAAAATTGGCGTTCAGTTGTATTTATTCCATCCAGAAACAGGCCGCGAGCGTGCGATCAAACTGAGTTCTGAAAGTTAGCCTAGACATAACCAAATACATGAGACGAGTATTATTTATTAAATATACGAAAATTAATTATCACTTGGTAAAATTTTAAGATAAATTTTAATATTAAATCATACAGAACTTGTTACAGACAGCACACCCTGTAAAATTCTCAACCAAACATCGGTGAAACGTGACACCGGCTTCAAATACAACACAGGCAGTCGTTCACGCAATTAAATATTTTTTACTAAGTTAACTTATTGACAAAAGTTCAGTACATAATGCTCATAAAAATATATACATGTGATGTTGACAATTTTAAGTCCGAAAAAACCCAGATTTCCATACATTATATTTCAAAGGCTAATTTTTTCCTGATCATGAAGAAAACAAAAACTAGAAACTTGATAAAAGTAAATGCTGTAATTAAATTCATACATACATTTAAAAATACCCGTCTGTTGATCGATCGTCCGCGTTCAAATAATATAGTTATTAAAGATTTTTACTAAGTTAACTTATTGACAAAAGTTCAGTATGTAATGCTAATAAATAAATAAATAAATAAATAAATAAATAAATGCGATTTTGTCAATTTTAAGTCCGAAAAGAGCCCAGATTTCCATACAATGTATTTCAAAGGCGATCATGAAGAAAATGAAAACTAGAAACTTGATAAAAGTAAATGTTGTTATTAAATTCATACATACATTGAAAATACCCGTCGGTCGAACGCGTTCAAATTATATTAATCAAACATCAATACCTATCAAGTTTCTAGAATCCTGAACCGGCTTATGATGTACTATTATTTATTTATTTATTCATTTATTTATTTATTTATTAAAAATTTAAAAATTATTTATTTATTTATTAAACTTTAAAAATCAAATGACCGGTGGTAAAATTTTAAATTTATTTAAAATGTTATTTTTCCAAAGTAGATGATATTGTCAGTTATTGAAATGGATTTGTATGTTTGTTTTTGATTTTCAGTCTATTTATACTAGTTTTTTATACATAATTATCTTTTCACAATCAGTTTACCTATGTGAAATTCTAAATCCAAGACAACATCAAACGATTCAGATAGTATATTTACAGGTGTCATAAAATTCCTGTCAATCAATTTTGTTAATAGTAAGAACACGTCCTGTTGATTAAAGGTACGGGTCTCAATCTAAGGAATGTCTAATAAACACACTTCAATTGATCAAGGTGGACTAATAATAATTTGCTTAATCATTGGTAGGTGTCATTCGGATGTTAATTCCACTTTATCAAATGAATTTATCGTGAAATAAAAACAGATTTTTTAGCTAGTCCATTATATAAGTAATGTAGATAAATAGTATTCTCTGGGGTCTGCTTACTTAAATGACGTCACTGCACGGGGTCCCCAAAACCGAGCTTTTTGATTTGGATTTACGGGAGGTGTATTACAAACTCGCCGATATCTCCCTTATTTCGGCATGGATTTTTATAACATTTTCGCATTAAGTCATATTTCAGTATGGAGAATAACATATGTAAAAATCAAAAATCGTTACAGGTACTCTTTAAACATCGCTGACAAAACTGTTTAGATACCGAAACTATGTTAAAAATAATGCAATATTACCGTCAAAATTCAAACTATTACATATGAGGTTTACTACATATCAATTAACATATGTTTTTAAGTTATGATTGCGATTCTTCCTATTAAAGCAATATCTTTCTTAAAAGTTTGACGCATGGCGACATGTATAGTAATTTGGTATCTTGACATTTACAATCACGGGTTCTACATACATTTTAGCAAGAGCATGTGGCAAACTCTATTTAAAAGAATAAGCTCTTTTTTTGCATTTCAAACACAAGTGTCGATTTTCACTGTTAATTCCACACCGTGATCTGAATAAAGCAGTATTTCAGTATGGTTTTTGTTATGAACCTAATTTAATTTTAGATTTTATCAGTGTACTATGCAAAAGGCATAAATAATGAAAAAAAAAACCCACTTAATAATAGCCACCATTTTATTTTTAGAAATTGTTAAATTGGGTTTTAAACATCAAAACTTCAGTTTAGCTTCTTCCATTTTAATTTAGCAACCTCAAGGTATGCTGAAATGTAATAAAGAACAAAGTACTGTCTTTTGCTAAAACATGCAACTTTATTAAAACAGTCGCCATTTTGTTTTTGGAGTTATGGGTAAAACAATACCTTCTGAATGACCTCTGCAAGTTTTGAATTTAGCACCATCAAATTATACTTGAAAAGCATGTTATCAACTGTTACTAAAATTTGCTACCCCAAGTATCATTTTTGCATTGGTACACTATAGATTTAAGTCGCCATTTTGTTTTTGGAATTATGGGTTCAAAAACTCAAAATTAAGCTTGATATTCATTATTTTTGAATTCAGTACTCCCCCCCCCCAAATTATGTCTAAAAAAGCATACTACGAACTTTTACCAAAATATGTCAACCCAAGTAACAATTTTTTGCGTTAGTACACCATTAATTTTAGTCGCCGTTTTGTTTTTGGAATTATAGGGTTCAAAATCTTAAAATTTTGTATCCGTCATTTTTAATATTCAGGAAACTCGAATTTTGTTAAATTAAGCATGTTACTAACTTTTGCTAAAATTTGCCCTCCCAATTGTCGTTTTTTTTTTTTTTTTTTTTTTTTTGCATTTGTCGCCATTTTGTTTTCGGCATTATGGGTTTCAAAACTCAAAATATAGCTTGGTGTCCGCCATGTTGAAATTTGGCACCCTCAAGTTATGTTAAATAAAGCATGTTACCAACTTTTATCCAAATTTGTCAACCCAAGTAACATTTTTTTGCCGCATAGATTCACCATTAATTCCAGACGCTATTTTGTTTTTTGGAATTATAGGTTCAAAAACTCAAAATTCAACTTGGAATCCGCTATTTTTTAACTCAGCACTCTCGAATTATGTTAGAAAACACGTTACCATCTTTTACTAAAAAGACTTTAAACAACAAGGGGACAAATAGTAAAACATGATTAAATCATGCGCCCGAATGTGCATTGTATCCACAAGAATAATAAGTGTGCCGGATAATAATAAAGGAAAGAGTTTAGGATGGGAACGTGATTAATCCTCTTCTATAGCGTACTCAGTTAGGTCAGTCGCTAGATATGTTTCTTCATTCATTATTAGCGTACGTCATGTAACATTTGTATCAGGCTTTCTCAATTAAAGCAGTATCGATAAATATTTTAGAAGAAGTCTGGCCACGTGACAGTATTGAATCACTATATCTTTTAAATAAAATCTATGCCTTAACAGTAGCATTCACCAATAACTTAACATATACAGTCAGTAGTATAGGACACACACACACACACACACACACACACACCACACACACACACACACCTCATAAATTTAGTTTCTACTGAAAACCATTGTAAATACCCCGGGCCATATAATCGTAAATAGACCTGCCGGGCCGAACGTTATCTAAATTATCTCCTCAATAAGACATTGTTCCCATGGGAGAATCAGTGACATTGCTTAATGGTGGCTCACATAGATGACGACTCGGTTTTCCAGTCGGATAAAAACCTTGTGAGGAATGTAGTCACAAATTTTCCGTCCGTGAATACACTAGTTCCATTTCCTTACCTGTTCCATCAACCTTATCGTTACCTCAAATTACCTATCCTTCCTCCAAATATAGATCTACAGAGAATAAAAATGGAGTAGAATAATCCCTGAGATGTGAACATCGACGCTTTGCGTTTCGGAATTTAGTGCATCAGTCGACGTTACAATATTTTTAAATAAAAGCAAACCAACAGGACAATTATTTCCCAATTAATATTATACTATAGCAGAGTCTGTTCCCTTAGCAAGCTGCTTACATAAGTTGACGCTAGGATATTGCAGCTCTAGGCTTATCAGGCCCTAATAAAATTTAAATGGTCGTCATCTGAATATTATTGATATTGTTTATAAGTGTGATGTCTCTGCGTCCAGGATTGCCCTAGATATTTATGGCGTCCCTAAGTTTCATGTTGCTTTCATTCCTTACCTGGCAGCCTCCAATGGCCGTATGACATTTGCGCCGATTTTTGAAAATTCCATTTTTTCATTTGCGCCGATTTTTTTTTATTTGCTGATTTACCTGTAATTACCTGTAAAATGTTTAAGGTAAAATATTTTAAGTACCGTGTATGTTGATAAAACCAGAAATTTCAATGATGGACTTTGTTCTCGATCGCTACAACAAGTACCGAAATGGTGAAATTACAAGATCGGACTATATATTCAAATTCAAATTCTTTATTAATCTCATAAACATATTTACAATGTATAGAGACAATGAATATATATACAAATAATAAATAAATAACATTATGTAGTATTATGTAGTATAAGATGTGTTGCATACAAGTACTCGGCCAGACAGATCTATAATCCGTATTCCATTTTCGTAGTTGTGCTTTTAGTGTGTAAATAGTTTTAGTGGATTTTATGCGTTTTATAGTGCTATACTTTTATTAAGAGATGAACTTAACTTTTTAAATATCCTGCTCAAAATCCTACTTCCACCTCCCCGTGGTGAGCAGAATCACTGGCTAACGGAAGAGGTTCACCTGAGAAATAATAAAAAAATTACCTATTTTATCTGAGATTTACCTGTAAAAAAATCGGCGCAAATGAAAAAAAAATCGGCGCAAATGAAATGCAAATCGGCGCAACTGCAAAACACCGCCTCCAATATTACCGCTGGGCATGCATTTTAATGACCCTCCAAATGCGAATATTTTGTAATGAGTGGTTAAATACATTTTCTGTTCTTGTCTTTTCTGGCTATTTCATTAGATACTTGTATCTTTTCTTGTTGTTGTACATTTAATTCAGTTGAAAATTACCTACTTTTTTTCTAAAGATATATATAAAGGACCCGGTGAACAGTATCTAAATATGAGAAGTGCGATTGGTAATGCTTTATAAGTTTTAACTAGTATCAACAGATACGTTGTTTTTAGTAATAAACAATGGTATTTCTACCAAGACACAAAAATTAAAGTGAAAATCTAGTGTTTTGATTGATAATATTAACATAAAATAAATTAATTATAATTATTGATTTTTATCTTCCATTTATTCAATAAAAAGCGATTTACGCACAGTCTCAATCACGAATTATACTGGGCTTTAAGATGAATCGAACAAAAATAAAAATCGATACTTACGTTAATTGTATTGTCCATAGTAGCATTTATATAACGTTTAAAACCCTTTAGTTGTACCTTTTAATAGTAGGAGCCCCTATATTCAAATTCTCTGTAATAAAGGGCATAACCTCAGTAAGTATTGCCATGTTGATTCATTTGTTTTTGCAGTGTCATGTTTTTGTAAAAGGAAACATATTTTAATCTTGTGTTTCCGAAATTCATCAATGTGAAACTGAAGCCTTGGATTATTAAAACAGAGTAAGTGTATAATCTATCTCAGAATATTGCTGACTTGTCAGATCCGTAACAGGGTTACACAATACGACATTGAACAGATTCTCTCAACTAACTCTACATAATTATTTTTATTTCGGCAAAAGAAAATTTTAGAAAGTCCTAATTGAAAATGAAATGCTTAACTCCTGAGCTAGATAGTTAATCACATAGTATTTCAACAAATGAGCTTATTCTCCGAAGTAACAATCACACAAACGAGATATTACGCATTCAATTACAGTTACGTAATGCCCATCAATATACTGGGTTACTGAATACAAACTCAGGATTGTGATAATGTGTTAATATTGACGTATAACCACCAGTCTTGGACACGTGCATGATCAATACAAATAAAGTTCAAATGTGTATTGTTCAATTGAAGCTAGCACATTGACGGAAGCCTTACACTGTCACAACAATTTTATCAATTTTACGGCCATTACAAGTGGATAACACATCTTAGAAGTCATCATAATATTTCATTGATAAATAACCAGTAAACAGTTACAGATGTAACTCACCACTTGATCCATTTTCTGGTTTGTCTACCGATAATAGTGGAGAAGTTTCAGAAAATATTTTAGACATCTATAAAGACGTTTATATAAAATGAAAAGGACAATACATGTCCTGTACACCTTACATATGATTTTGTACAATGAATACATGTCCTGTACACCTTACATATGATTTTGTACAATGAATACATGTCCTGTACACCTTACATATGATTTTGTACAATGAATACATGTTCTGTACACCTTACATATGATTTTGTACAATGAATACATGTCCTGTACACCTTACATATGATTTTGTACAATGAATACATGTCCTGTACACCTTACATATGATTTTGTACAATGAATACATGTCCTGTACACCTTACATATGATTTTGTACAACGAATACATGTCCTGTACACCTTACATATGATTTTGTACAATGAATACATGTCCTGATTCGACTAAAACGCAAAAGATATAAACCAATAAAATAAGAAACGGTCGTCTAGTGTTTAAATATTAATAGAGGATCTTAGACGAGTGAGGGTTTAATATGAAATTTCTTAAACAAGTTTACAATTAAATACGCCACGACTCTTGGCAAGTGGCATATCAAAACCAAACATACTAACCCATGCCCGAATCACAACCCAGAAGCAAAGTAAAAACTTTGGAACTGACAAGTGGCATATTTAGTTATTTAACCAGTTTAATAAATTTCATACAAAACCTTCACGAGTCTAAGATTCTATATATCACATATCATCGAGACACAATGACATGTGCATGTTATCTCATGTCATTTAGAAACATCTGATTTCTATCTAGGTCCGACAAATCAACTCCAAATTAACTGCAAAGTAAGAATATAGTTCTATTTAGTTATAGTAAAAGTAAAGTAATCACCTAAAATCACCTAAAATAAAAAAGACAAAATAAGAATGTAAGTTAACATTATGTTTTTTTTTTTTTTTTGTTTTTTTTTTCAAATCCATCAAAATTACTTTTCAAAGAATCGGAAAGCCTTCAAAAGTCTAAAAATAAACAACAGACGAACAAAGTTTTTTATATGACGTCATTAGGCGCAACCACTACGTAAATGATGTCACTGTGTGTTGATCTTTCTACTGAGAGTCACTGTCGGATTCAATAATTCGCCTACAGATACGTTTTATTTGTGGCATCTGTGGACTAGTTTGATGAATATGAATGTCGAAGTTACCACCCGACACCGGCACCCCGAAAATATTCTTGAATCCACCAAAAACATGAATATTTGATGATGTCATTGACGAGGCTGATGCCACTGTTGTTGACGATGTCTGTTGATTTAGGTTGGTTGGTTGTCAAATATTACCTATATATGGCAGTTTAAGTTGAAAGTATGAATGAATTTTCATTTTCTGTATGTAATGTCGGGAAATCTACTGATGCTGAACATTGATTGATGTGACTGTAGTTATTTATTGAAAAATTTTTATAACCTGAAATTTGCATGATTTAATTGGCTGGTGCATTACTGTCATTTAATTTTTGCACAAGATATTTTTGAGCACTGAGGTTTGTTAATTTTATATCAGTCTCTATATCTGCAGTGTTAACCATACGTTTCATAAATGTGCGAAGTTTATTTACTCCATTTTTTTTAACCACATATCACCAGTACCAGAGGTGTATTTGGTTGGTGAAGCAATGCAAAATGGCGAATCTGGCTGCCAATAATCAGATGGACGTTCATCTGCATATTTCTTTAAATATAAATTTTGACTGGGCAGCGATCTAAATTTGTCCAGAGTTTTGACGTAACAACAAGCACATCCCAGTTTTTTTAGTTTGTCTTTCTGTCATTTCTACATATTCGTGTCAGTCAGTATCTGAACGTAAAGCAACATCTCTCGAACACATTTAGTGCCTCGTAAATTAAAGTGTACAGTGTTATAAAACCACAATACTTTTATTATGCTATAGGGAGAATGCCACTTGACCATAGTAAATCCACTTCATTTTTTTGGACGGGGTCACTTTTGCGTGGTAAGTTACCCAAACTGACTTGCTTTAAATGTTTTTGTTTATTTTTTAAAACCTCGCGAACCTGGGGAAAATATTGACTCATTGTTATGGAATTCCCATAATTATGACGACAGAACTGCCTGTCGAAACTGCCAATCATTTTCCAAAGTGAATTTGGCTCATAGTCAGATCCATCAACTTTTTTACACTAATAAAAAAGACAAGAGCGAGGCCAAATCAGGTGGTGGCATTTCATTTATTTTTCGTTTCTCGTTAATAAAGGCTTACTCAAAAAACTTGTATAAATTCAGATTATAGTGTCCTTGACAAAGTGTTTTTGTTAGCAAGACTTTCAATGTGGGGCGACAATTGACAAGCGACTGCTTTCTAATTCTACCACAAATTGTGTTCCACATATCTGACATCATAGAGTGTAGCAAATCCCTCGGGATTTTTTTCTTTCTCTATACCAATTCCTTCTTCGTTCACTTTCACGGTATCCCCAACATCAAATGCAGCCATTTTGGACGTAGTGAAAATTGTAAAAAAAAAAAAAAAAAAAGAAGTACGGAAATGGCGAAGGAATATTTTCCTCGCATTTCAAACCAATCAGAAGCGCGAGATCTTATTACCCCACAATCAAATGATCTTACATGGGTGCCTGTGTATTATAATTGTACAGTACTGTACAATGTATTTCTATTGAGATGGTGTTTATTTGAACCTTTGACCCTTAAGGCCAAGTGGTACAAATGGGCACTATCCTACAAGTTTCTGATTTTTTCCATATATGTAAAACTTTTTGAGGCGCATCTGAAAATGTAAAAAAATATAGGGGTCACCTTTTTACTTTTTTACCTATAAAGCGTCAAAAATCTCAAAAATGTCGGGATTTTAACATAGGATTAATGGGAAATTGCATTTTTTCAGGCTCTGAAAAATTGGGAAAAGTGTAGAAAAATAACAGATTGTCCTACAAGTTTTTGAAAAACTAACATAATGTAGTTCTGAATTTAAATTTTCTGAAAATGTAAAGAAATACATATGTCACCTTGCTTGATTTTTGGTATAACACTTTAAAGGCGAAATTTGATGCGAAAATATGACCAAAATTAACAATAACGTCATGATTTTTGACGATATTGCTAAAGGATCGGCAAACTTGCAAAATTTAACGTTATCGTGTCGTAAACTAGGAATGTTGTTATTGTGCTTCTTGCTGTTACAGTAAATATATTAATTTTATTATTTGTATACAAATTACTTCATCAATTAGATTATTTTATATTCCCAGTCACTATGGAATAATAATTATGATAGAAATAATAATATTAAGAAACATTTATTACTTCGAATAGCGGAAGAACAAGGCCTTATCATCCGAAATGATTCAATGATGATACTTCGAAAATGCAAGAACAAGGGCCATTCATTATCAATGGCTACATTTGAAACAAGAGAAAGATATTGAACTATTGAGACAAAATCTTGACTAGAGTGAAGAAATCAATTAAATTCAAATCATTTTACTTGGCCAAAGTGAGTTACTGTTCAAAAATCATCGAGCTCGAAAATACGTCACTCAGAAACTCTGTACGCAATTCTGCAGATACACCCCGTATTTCGGTATAAATTTTCATGATGTCATTGCAAATAAATTTTAAAAGTCATAGTTTATAAAAAATATAAAAATCTTCAATTTTTAAAATCTGAAAGAATTTTGAAAATCGATACAATATCAAAAAAGATATCATAATTCAAATTTTGTGAAAAAACGTCTTATTCAATTGAAGGTATAAAAAGGCAAATCTTCAGTGAATCACTGGTATCTAATTCTGTTGAATTTATCCGTGTATCGTATTTATGATACTTTTCTTGTATATTTTCATTAATATTTTTAATCGACAGATATTATGTATTTTATTCCCTGCAAGATATTTATTAAAATTATTACAGTCCCTTTAAGTTAGGACTTAGAATAATACCATCAAAGTGCATAGATTTGTACACACCGTGCGTAACGTCAGCATTCATTTGTACCACTTGGCCTTAAATAATACATTTTACCATTATTTACAGATCAGAAAGTTTGAAGCTATATTTTACAGACAGCTGTAAGACTGTAACTATTAGAAGAATATTCTCCGTGAAATATTATAAGTATTTGGTAAAGGGGATAAAATACTTACTATAATTACCATCATTGATATTTAAGAAATCTATAACAGGTGAATAATAACGTTTTTACTCATTATTGTTCTGTTTAAAGTACACATAATTACAGTTACTATTATCTGAGCACTATATTACTTACATGTATTTCTTATTACTAATTATATCACATTTTGGCAAGTATGGACCAATGTATTAATGGATCACTTTTGTCATTCAGCTTTACATATAATATTTCGTAACTGTCATATTTGAGGTACAAGTCAACATAGCTATAGTAAGCAGAAACAGTTGTATCTTTTTTAAAACTCACTGAGATAGACGAAATTTAATAATTCTCAATATTTAGTTTAAACAATATTTATTAAATGAATATAATTTCACAAAATTAAAGAATACAAAATATAAGTTGGGATTCTGAAACAAGAATTAAATTCTTATATTAATCAGTCTCCCACAACTGCATATACAATTAATAACATGTGGAACAAAAGTAATACTATTTGACAGAGATAATGAAGAAAGAAGAGAACATATATAATATACAAACAAGAAGGAAAAAGCAACATAAGCAAATTATGGCATAATGTTTAGGTCAAATATGTAATATACATGTACAATTGGAAGAGCATTACAAATTCAAAAGTAATATTAGGTAAATCGTTTAGAACGTATAATGTAGGATTGTACTCTCTTAAATAATTCAATATTTTGTTGTAAAGTGAAATCTTGACTACCATAAAGTAAAATTTGACATAATTCTCAATATTTAACTGGTGTTAGCGCAAATGTATGATTTTTAAAAGATATACATGTATGTTGAGTTGGCTGATTTGGCGACAAATCACGCCCATTTAATTTGTATACCGATTGTTTCTTGACAATTATATACTTAACACAACAAGTATGTTGTCTATCATAAAGCTTACATTTTATTGATGACACTGTAGTATATATTTGTACAAAATAATAATTGCTACGTGATCTGTCTTTCTCTTCAAGAAAGCCAACCGTGTAAAACATACTATATACCCATAGCTGATATGTTACTGAGTTGCCCCCTCACTCGACTCGAGACGTCATGCTTAATGTTACGAAGTGGGTAATGTACATTCTCAACATTATTTATTTCAATGTAGATGATCTCAACAACCGATTTTTTTTTTATTTTTTTTTTATTTTTTAACACAATTATTAGTAATATGATCATCGGAGGAAAGAGTTCGCAGTGAATATTACAATGCACAACAAGTCATATTTAACATATACCCCCAGTGGTTTGAACGAATAAAGCACGGGTGTGTGGCGAATTTCATTTGGGAATTTGTAATTTTTTTGATAGTCTGTATTACATGTATTAGTGATTTCTTCATGGTTTAGTAAAATCAGGTTTTTATTTATCTATGCTTGTTTGTGGATCCAGATGATTGAGGATAGTCCTATATTACTAGTACTACTTATAACCACGCTACAGGAATGCGTTTCCCGGCGTGATTATATACACAACCTTTCTAGTCTGCTTTGTTTAGACTGCATTTTGAATTCACGCTTGATCTGTACGTATTTTGGTGGTTCGTTTGTAACATATTGATTTAATATTAATTACACTATTATTTGTGGATTTATTTCCGTCTAATAGTTTGACGTAGATAGATACATCATATATCGTTAAGGTAAAAATCTATACCTTACTGCAACTCTGCACACATATAGATTGTAAACTGGTGAATGTGGTCGATATAAGTGACTAAATCACGCACTAAAATAATGTATTTTTATTGACGATAACATGAATTCGTTGCATACAATGATTTCATTATAAGCTGTAGTTTTAGTACCGTAAAAGTCTGGCTTACTCAAATATTGATATAAAACTTGAATAATAGCAAATATAAAATGGAATTAAAGTAACGTTTTATTCATTCACTTGACTGACCTAATTCTGTATACGGAAGGAACTTGACAGAAAGATTTATAGCCCATTCTGATGTATCCAGCATTCTCGTCTCATCAATGTAATTCATTACTTTACAGAAATGATAAACGCGTATCCATATTTTATGTAATTCTAACTGATGCAAAACTTAAACCTTATAGCGGAACGAATTCCGACACATTTATTCCTAGAAGAAATACCCAGAAACAAATGGCAACCTTATTGAAATTCTGCATTAACAAAAGACATCAGACAACATTTTCACTCCAATTCCCTATTTGAACTCATTTGACAAATAGTCGTATTTGTAATGGAAGTTACATTACATTGATGAAAATAATATTGTATGACTTAAGTGAACAGATTTTAGACGGATAAGAAGGATTGTACCGATATTTACTTATATACACTCAAAGCTTAAAGAGGGCTTGCTTCACTGTATTGGTAAACGTAAGGAGATTTGTGTAGAAATAATAAATGTAATTGAAAATCATCAGAGTAGGAAAATAAATGCCGATATAAAACCTTCTTAACCAATGTAATTAAACTTATACAACTACAACGACAGTATATATATCTGTAATTTCAGCCTTGTCGATTTTATAAACCACAAACTTCAAAATCAGCTAGATCTAGTGTATTTCACACCAGACTGACGATAATATACTTCATAAGATGTAAGTAATTTGATCAGATCAGGGATTTGACTGAGTATTTTGGGAAAGAGCCTTTTTGATTAATATGGTAACATAGCACTTGAATTGTCATGTAAAGAAGCTTTTGCTTCCAAATAGAGATACTTCCTGTAACATTAATACTTGCTCAGAAGCAAAAAAGTCAGTGCTATTCAGATTTTTCCAATGAGTAATAGAGTCAAAATATCTCAAAAATATTAATATCTTCTTAGCCGAAGTCGATGAATTTAATAAATTCTTAATTTGATTCTCAAAGGTCTTAAACCTATAGTTTGTTAATTTCGTTAAAAATAATGTTACACGGAAACTTTGCTAAACGCTATGAATTACTATACATGTATGATAGTACATATCTTGACTATATAGAAATAAAATGAAAAGAAGTTTTTTCAGTTTGTATGTTTTCTTGAAATGCCCTTCAAAACAGGGTCAAGGTCAAAGCTTAAGGACGTGACTCGTATGCTGACGTTTGTGCTTTAGCCATTATTTAAACTATTGTGACAATATTACATTGTGTATTTGAAGATTTGATATTTTGTTATTCTACATGAAGCCAATATCAAAGTTCAGGGTCATAGTTTTGACGTGTTGTAGTATGACTTCATATTTAAGGCTTGGTATTTTAATTGGTCTACAAAGTGAGGCAAAATACTGTTTAATTTAATAAACTTTAACTTCATAAATCTAGACTATTTAAATATGGTAATTTAATGTTTCTAAGTTTGTTCCAAAAATGTAAACAAGGCTGTTACATGTTTTTAAGACACGTAATTCAATGCATTTTGCATAAAACACTAACAAAACATGTCTTTTATCAAATCACAATCTCATCACAACGTAAAAACTTTGAAAATTTGCAAAATAAGTTTAACATGTGAACTTCCACAAGGAAACTTAGGTCGGGTGCTGTTTAGTTAGATGCAGCGAAGCAGGCTGCTTGCAAGTAAATTGGTAAATCAGGGATATTGCAAGCCAAGGCTTATCAAGGCCCTCAAAAAGTTTTATGGCCGTCATCACAGTATTGTTGATAAGTTTGATGTTTCTGTGTCCAGGATTGCACTGGATATGTTTGACGTCCCAAAGTTCCATGTTCCTTTCACATCAGTTTTGATTACACACATGGCGGTTGAAGCTAGCTGAACAGGAGGTGCTTACCCTTCCGAAGCTTCCAGCCTCACTATTCTGGTGGAAGTTCACGTTTTTAACCTAACTTGTCAGTTCCAAAGTTTTTATTTGCTTTTGGATTGTGATTCGCACATGGATTAGTATGTTTTTTTTATTATTGATACACCAACCACGTGTAAAATCGAAATTAAGATGAAAAGAACAATAAACTACGCAACGTCAAATATGTCAAAGACAACCTTGGATACACAAACTTATCAGCAGTATTGTGACAGCGGCCAACCTTGGATACACACACTTATCAGCAGTAATGTGACAGCGGCCAACCTTGGATACACAAACTTATCAGCAGTAATGTGACAGCGGACAACCTTGGATACACAAACTTATCAGCAGTATTGTGATAGCGGCCAACCTTGGATACACAAACTTATCAGCAGTATTGTGACAGCGGCCAACCTTGGATACACAAACTTATCAGCAGTATTGTGATAGCGGCCAACCTTGGATACACATACTTATCAGTAGTATTGTGATAGCGGCCAACCTTGGATACACAAACTTATCAGCAGTATTGTGACAGCGGCCAACCTTGGATACACAAACTTATCAGCAGTATTGTGACAGCGGCCAACCTTGGATACACAAACTTATCAGCAGTATTGTGACAGCGGCCAACCTTGGATACACAAACTTATCAGCAGTATTGTGATAGCGGCCAACCTTGGATACACAAACTTATCAGCAGTATTGTGATAGCGGCCAACCTTGGATACACAAACTTATCAGCAGTATTGTGATAGCGGCCAACCTTGGATACACACGCTTATCAGCAGTATTGTGATAACCGCCAACCTTGGATACACACACTTATCAGCAGTATTGTGACAGCGGCCAACCTTGGATACACACACTTATCAGCAGTATTGTGATAGCGGACAACCTTGGATACACACGCTTATCAGTAGTATTGTGATAGCGGACAACCTTGGATACACAAACTTATCAGTAGTATTGTGATAGCGGCCAACCTTGGATACACAAACTTATCAGCAGTATTGTGATAGCGGACAACCTTGGATACACAAACTTATCAGCAGTATTGTGACAGCGGCCAAACTTGGATACACAAACTTATCACAGTATTGTGACAGCGGCCAACCTTGGATACACAAACTTATCAGCAGTATTGTGATAACCGCCAACCTTGGATACACAAACTTATCAGCAGTATTGTGACAGCGGCCAACCTTGGATACACAAACTTATCAGCAGTATTGTGATAACGGACAAGCTTGGATACACAAACTTATCAGCAGTATTGTGATAGCGGCCAACCTTGGATACACAAACTTATCAGCAGTATTGTGACAGCGGCCAACCTTGGATACACAAACTTATCAGCAGTATTGTGACAGCGGCCATAAAACGTTTCAAAGGTCTTATGAACAAGGGAACAAGCTCTACCATAGCGTATTAATTGGGAAACAAATACAACATACGCAGGAGAAGGAGGTATATTGCTGCATAGAAAAGGGAAGTTTACGATATAAAAATTGAATCCCGTTTGTCATAAAGCTTCAAATATATCCTAACTATGAAGCAGAACTTAAAGACTCAGTTGTATGTTTTATTTATAGCCCACTAGCATAGGCGTAGGAGCAGGGGGGGCCAGCGGGGGCCGGGCCCCCCCAATGTCGGAGAAGGGGGGGCCAGGCCCCCGCAATATATTGTGTGAAATTTTGTATCATGCTAAAAAAATAGAAAAAAAAAGAAAAAAAAAAAAAAAAAAAAAGAAAAAAAAACAAGAGCTTTAACAGGAAATGTCCATCTGATAACCAATCAATTATCAATTTCATCAATATACTTGTAAAAGGGCGTCAAAATTTTCCGGGGTACCCCCATATCCAGTGGCGGATTCAGCGGGGGCGTACCCCCCTCCCTTTTGTCGCTAATAATACATATTGTTCAGTTTAGATTGCACCAGAATGCAGGATTTTGCGCCACTTTTTCAAAATTTTCCGGGGGAGCATGCCCCCCGGACCCCACTAAAAGGTTCTAGCCTTCTGGCTTTCACATTATACACCCCCTTTCTAAAATTCTGGATCATCTCCAATGAGAGAGATTGATTATGGAACTTGTGTCATACGGTTATTTTATATAATCTTGCCTTGATATCACAGTATTTTAACCTATCAAAACGATGCACAATACATTGAAAATGCGTCTAGACAGGACTTATTTTTGAAAATTTTCCGGGGATTTAGCACCCCTCTCATACTCTCCCCGCCTCGTGCCATAGGCACGAGGTCGTTCATACGGCACGACATACACATAGCTTCGGTTTGGCCCCCCCAATATTAAAAACCCTCCTACGCCTATGACTAGGATAGATGACATTGACATCGCTTGTGTCAGTCCTATAAATAAGAATTACCAAATGTTTTAATGAAATCATATCAATCTGAGCAACCGTCATTTACCATACAAACCTAATGATTCATTTGACTTCTTGTTCTTTTAAAACATGACGTTCTTAAACATTAGATCGATTTTGTTGCTTTGGGTAAAGCGTTTTCCATCCATGGCAACAGTAGCAAATTTCACAATAATTTCTTTGAATTTTTCTAACTAGGATTTATGGAACAATATAAAAACTTTTTGACAAAGTTGAATACGTCTTGTATAAGCCTGAAGTGGTCTTCAAAATGACATTTTAAATCCCTGAATAGCATAAAATTACGGTTTCAAATTTGCCAAACTTAAGCTTAGAAAATTAAGATCAAGTTCTACCACAACGCAAGTGCTGCCAAACCATGTGTCGAACTGCCTAAATCATAAAACATGGGTCTTTTCTGCAAACTTTCATACGATAAAATGCCAATTGGAGATCAGACCATACCAGGATTCAAATCTCGACTTCCCATATAGGGAGCAAGCACGATAATAAATGGGCTACCAAGTGACTGTTTTACAATATCAACATACAAATTCATATCTTCTTCGTGAGATGACATTTCATTAATCATATTGACAGTCTGATACTTGGAGAACAAGTAAAACAAGCTCCTATAACTTAAGGTGATAAAACTCTGATTGATTTTTCGTCCTTATTGTTGGCTTTAATGAAATATAACTCCTTCATACTTACGGAAAAAAGTATGCATGTACACCATTGTTAGTATGATAGAATTGTTATCTCCCTTGGGGATTATATAAGTAATAACAATCTTTTTCATATCATTACTGCTTGACGTTATGATGTTTGATTGATAATTTATGGTACCCCAGTTTATTTCAGATATCCGGGGATTTTGTGTAAATCTTGCAACAGCTAAAAAATAAAGTAAAAGGGGGAATTTATTTATTTATTTATTTATTTATTTATTTATTTATTTAACAAAATATTATAAAGGTTCTGGTTGCACGCTGGCCTAAGCTATTTCTCATAACCTTTTATTTTATTTTTTTGTATTTACTCGTTTGTTTTTTCTATAATAACTATCATACATTCACAAATACCGAGAAACGAGCATGGACGTACGGTTTTATAATCATATTTTTACGTATTACATGTAGAGAAAACTGGATTGTAAACATTCCTAATTTTACAGATTCTTTTAATTGTTTTCGTCCGACTTTCAATCTCACTCACTTTTAAGTTACGACTATATACGTATATTTAATATACTCTCTCTTTACAATTACTTGAAAACAGACAAACAACATGTACAACAATTGTCTTTATATTGTTCTGACTATTGGACTTAAACTAATTCTTATTCTGACTATCACATTGACCAATTGACATGCTAATTAGTAGACATATCACTAATGGCGCCGTCATTCATTAAACCTCGTCGTCGATTTATTTCTGACAGTCAGTATCAGTGCAGAAATACATAGTCGGTATAGGTATTGATAATAACTGTTACTCTGTTGAAAATATAACTAAAGGGCGGTAAAATTTAATTAGTTTCAGTGAAAATCATTCAGTAACATATTGGCCCGTATTTCAACTCTGTTAGATAAAATAAAGTATAAAAAACACACTAACCTATGCACCATTGGTAATCCCGAAACAAAGTAAAAACTTTGAAATTAATAAATTAGGTTAAACACGCTAACAACCACCAAGGAAGTGAGACCGGGTTATCCTGAAGAGTAAGCATCAGTGAAGTGAGACCGGGTTCTTTGGAAGAGTAAGCAACTTCTGCTTAGCTAGCTACACTCTCCACGTGCGTAAGCAAACCTGGGAACGAAAGCAACATGGAACTTTGGGACGACAAATATATCCATTGTAAACTTGGATACAGACAAATTATAACTCAGTAGTTTATATTGGATCTCTGTAATCACTGTCGTCGTCATTGTTTTAGATAAAAAATTATTAAAGATCTTCAAAGAAAAAACTGAATAGAGATCGGTATTGTCCGCTTACCAGCTAATTGTGGGTAAATACATATTTACTATTTGTTTACCAATCAAAACACCAATATATATACAGTGGAGATCTGTCGGAAGCTTATCTTGGCACCACGTTAGCGTTCCCTCGCTATATCTCGGCACCACGTTAGCGTTCCCTCGCTATATCTCGACACCTCGTTGGCGTTCCCTCGCTATATCTCGGCACCACGTTAGCGTTCCCTCGCTATATCTCGACACCTCGTTGGCAAACCTTGCTATATCTCGGCACCACGTTAGCGTTCCCTCGCTATATCTCGACACCTCGTTAGCGTTCCCTCGCTATATCTCGACACCTCGTTAGCGTTCCCTCGCTATATCTCGACACCTCGTTAGCGTTCCCTCGCTATATCTCGGCACCACGTTAGCGTTCCCTCGCTATATCTCGGTACCTTTCCGACACCTTTTAGTTTTTTTTTCGGCCACTCGATCATGCTGCTTATGAGTTTTTCTATCCCATTCCTTGTCAGTGACAGGGGTTTTTACAGGTTATTTCACCTGAGGAGAGATAATATTATTTGTTATTTTTTTGTTACTTTATTACAACAAACTATATATAGAGAGCATCGCCGGTTCATCACTCCAATTTGTCAAGTGTCTATAAGAGAAGTTCGAGTGTTAACATGCGCAGTGGTTGCTCTAAGAAATTCTTGAAATCGGACCATTTCACGGCACTGGCATTCTTTTACACGCACGGTATAGGCATGCCCCTACAGGCACCCCAGTGACATATTAATTAAAAGACCCCCTTGTCTTGTCATAGTATATGCATAAACGAAACGGAATGGAAAATATACTCACGTAAATTTATAATGACAAATATAAACAATCTGCATAAGAGTTGAGTGTAAAAGTTAGTTTCCATCTATATTGAAGTCAAAAATGTCTTGTGACTAAGTGCAGACAGTTTTCTGACGCTTTAAAGAAACAACATTACTTCTTTCCTTGTCCCAATGATAAGCTAACACAATTCAAATGAAGCGACCCTACATTTGTCGACGGAGGCGTCAATGTGGATTAGAGCTATAAGCGGGTAAAATTGAATTTCACACAGGTAAATTAAATCCCATTATTTGTAATGTCTATTGGGTTAATATTTATCAGTTGACCTTATGTATTATGTCCATTATAATACAATTAAGCATTATACTGCAGACTACTGTCTTACCCTGTACACTGTGGTTACAATGTCATAAATATATTAACCGCAAGACCAAATGCTGAAACTGTTTATCACTGCCTTGAGCATTGTAAAATTTATATTCTTACCTTGGAATAGAAAAATTATATGAAGTTGCTCTGTTACGAAAATGAAATCACGAGTTCACCATTATTGGCCTAGCTCACAAGTCTAAAAATGCCTCTTAATCAATCACAAGCCTTGTGAACAAGTACGAAATAGTACCCCATCCAATTGGTACTGATTAAGATATAAGACAATGTCCTTCGGGTGTAAAACATAACAGATACATCAAATTATGTATGTATGTGGTAAAATGATATTATAAAACATATTTCAACTTTATATGTAATGAACATGGTGTTACATGTGCTTTATATGTAATGAACATGGTGTTACATGTGTTACATTGTGTTGAATTCAATGCAAAGGCATGCTTATTATAAAAAGTTGAGTTCCGTGCTATAATTCGGTACTTGTACTTAAAAGGTAAAACATAATAGAAAATACAAGGTGAAAAAGCTTATGTTTATGGGTCTTCTGCACCACCGTATGTTCAGATTAAATTTTGGGTTCGGGAATTCAAACGCGCTTGAATGTCTTTAGAAGATGAAGCCAGGTCTGGATGCCACCGTCGAAAAAATGTGTAACAAATTTGGAATCTTGTATACTCTGATACGCGAATTCAGGGGGAATAAATAGCACAGGCATTAGGCATTTCACATGGTAGCGTTTTAACAATCGTACATGGTCGTTTAGGTATGCGCAAGCTTACAGCCCAACCCGCTTGGTCCCCAAATTTCTTACCGACGAAGACATGCCAAGCGGAGCATTAATATGAAGTTCATTATAAAAACGTTTTTGGTTAAAAGTTAATTTCTTTTGCGTCTGTTGGCTGTAGATGAGACTTGGGCTAATTATTATGAGCTAGAGAAAAAGGCTCAAAGTCGCCGTCGGGTAGGGCAAAGTCCCCAAGGCCAAAGTAGTTCAAGACGCATGCATCTGGTCACAATGATAATTTTGGGACGGAAAACATGTTATAATGCTGGAATGTTTACCAAGGAGAAGTACAATAACTGTAAACATGCTAGACTAAATGAGAACCGTTAACCGTGGAATGAAATAACGCTGAGGTAAATCCTCTTAAGGTTTCTTTGCTGCAACAGGCCAACGCAACTTTTCCAATTTGCAAGTTGCAATGGATGTCGCAGAGCAGAACGGATATAATTTATTTTGCAATTTCCTGCCTTTTCGCAGACTTAGGTCCTAGCGACTTCTTCCTTTTCCAAAAAAAAAGTAAAATAATATCCATGTACGTTATTTCCGGTCTAACGAAGAAGTCGTGCAGACAAATGAGGAGTGGTTCAATGGAAAAGACCCTGACTTTTTCAGTTATGGGCTGATGGCACTTAAACACCGTTGGTCTACGTGCAACAAACTAGAGGACAATTACGTCGAAAAAGAAGAGGTAATGTCAACCGGAAATTAGTAAAACTGTTACTTATTGAGTCGACCTCGTATCACCTTCATATATGAACAGTTTGTTTGTCCTTTACAAGGCATGGGTATGCAATTTTATCCTCCCCTGTATTTCCCATGAAATCGTACAAAAGCATATAATTATATAAAATCACTACTGGGTTTCTACAAAGAATAGCAGTCGTTACAACTTTTACTGTAGAATTTAGCACAGCCACGTTAAATATGAATGAAATGCCAATTGCCTTCGCACATTTAAGTGCCCACTAGAATAATTCACTTGAAATACAAGAATTACACTGTTCATAGCCCACTTACAAAACAGTCTCAATCACAATATTGCCATTGCATTGTTGAATACAAATTCAAAAGTAGCACACGACAGTGTTATAAATTCAAGGAAGATTTCGCAGTCAATAATATTGAAAACCAATATCGAAAACTTGTAAAAAAACTGATGATTGTAAACTAGTTTAGAGCTGTAAAATGTTCCAAAAATCTTCAATAAAACACAGAATAATTACAATGCACCTTAATTGATTGATGAAACAAGTCTAACTACCCCCAGCCGCCCCTTTCATCTCATAAAGAAACTAAAACATGAAATGTGTACTTGAGGTAACACGGGTATATACATGTATATAATGTTAACATTTGAATAGTTGAATATCTCTATTATAATAAAACTATAAGCTTGGGCAGTTTTTATTGTCTATAAAATACTTACCAGTGAGACAGTCAAAAAATGAATAATAAAAGTAATGCATCTGATGTCATTCGTAAAAGATGGTTGACAACTGACTAAAATATAAGTAATGATGTCATAGAATAGCATCAAATACGTTTAAAAAGCATAGGCAAATAAAACACCAGTTTCTTTAAATCGCTTGATCTAAATGCAGAGCTGGTATCTAAAACCTAATTAGACAAGACTGGTCTTAACTTTCCGACTTTGTAACACTCTACAATAGTTATAATTATACCTAGAACAGTCTGGATTTATTCAGATAAATGTTTTCTGTAATTGGTTCTTCTCTTAGAAAGTTATAGTTATTGGAAAACACAAAGCATAAAAATGGCCATTGCTACAATAACACAGTCTTACGGGTAATAATATAATGATTTGAAAAGCAAAGAAGAAGAATACATATATAGCACGCAAGTAGATAGGGAAACTTATAAATATAATGTAATATAGATTGTATAAGTGTTTTGGAGTTAGCAGTTTGTAACATTATCTAATGGTTATAGATATTCATTAATGTCTTTATTAGATGATATTGAGATTTCTTCATTTTCCCGTGGAGAATCTATGTCAATAATTATGTAAATTGTGTGCTGATCTATGTAAACAATTATTATGGATATTTACTTGTGTTATTGGAACAGTAAGAATAACAAAGCAATATTGGACACATGTGAAGATTCGCTGGTGGTTCGACACGAGTTGTACTTATTTATGTTATGTTATCCCAAACAGAAATGTTATATACAATAATGATATACCAGAATACTGTATGTATATAAACAATATACGTATCATCATTTTGTCGGTTCATTAAATTGTCATCTCCCAGTGCGTGTAATGATGTTCAAATCATTTTATTTGAAATGGAAAATTGTGTTATTAATTAATTCGAAGGGGAAAATCAAAATTCGTTTATAAACAAAATGAAAATATGTTAGCATATGTAATAAAGGATTATGTTATTAGTCGTGTTAAACTCATAATGGATCAAAATGAGTTTTTGTATTAATTATATTGTATGCTGTGATGAGATTAAAAACAAATATGAGTTATGACGCTGTCGTGTCATTGGATTGTGAGAAGAAGTGATTTGATTTTTTCCCGTTTTTTCGTCTTCAATTAAATCGAAGAAAGCTAGTAGTGTTTATTATATAATGTACTTCTATTTCTATTTGGATTTTCATGTCTTTCATTGACATCTGAATTAAAGAGATGTGTGCTATATATGGTCTGGAGCTTTTGTTGTAGTTAAACCTTCAAAGTGTTATTTTCTTCACTTCTGGATATCGTACACCGACACCATGATTCTTGTTCATTATATGTACATGTTTTATGCGACCATGATTTTAATGGTCAGCTGGGACATTTTTTCTAAGAAATAAGATTAAATCAACGAAAGTTCACCATGTTTGGATGGATAGTAAACGCTAAACTAAAGTCTAGAATCTGGAGAAATAAGCCACGTAAGTAACACATTTACATATATAAGTCATCATCAGCTGTTTGTCATTTAATGATTTGAACCATTAATTTATAGTCTTTGTGTACTACATCTTATAATTTCATGACCAAATTCTGAAATACAATATAGAAACAAAAATAAGCTGAAAATACCAAAATAACATTGATGTTATCATCAAAAGACGTTAGTAGACTCGCTGACTTAAGTTAAATATGAAGTTAATGATTCATATAACAAATCGAAAATGACAGATACTTTGTTTATTTTTTTAATGTTTAATCAGCAATGACATGCGGTTTACAACAGAATATTGTTTGCAATTAATCATGACTATCTCTATTCACCAACAGATGTCACTTCTATCTCTGAACATCCACAGGCGTCACTTCTATCTCTGAACACCAACAGATGTCACGTCTATCTCTGAACACCCACAACACTCACAGGAGTCTCTGTGACCTACATATGTAACGTTTATCTCTGAACACCCACAACACTCACAGGAGTCTCTGTGACCTACATATGTAACGTCTATCTCTGAACACCCACAACACTCACAAAAGTCTCTGTGACCTACATATGTAACGTCTATCTCTGAACACCCACAACACTCACAAAAGTCTCTGTGACCTACATATGTAACGTCTATCTCTGAACACCCACAACACTCACAAAAGTCTCTGTGACCTACATATGTAACGTTTATCTCTGAACACCCACAACACTCACACAAGTCTCTGTGACCTACATATGTAACGTCTATCTCTGAACACCCACAACACTCACGGGAGTCTCTGTGACCTACATTTGTAACGTCTATCTCTGAACATCCACAACACACACAGGAGTCTCTGTGACCTACATATGAAACGTCTATCAGATTTAAGGTCTATCTCGGCACACCAACAAATGTCACGTCTGAAACCTACAGGGGTCACGTCTTTCTCTTTACACCTACAGATGTCACGTCTATCTCTGTACACCGGGTGTCATGCCTATCTCTGCGCACCAGATGTCACGTCTATTTCTATACACCTACTTATTTCACGTCTATCTCTGATCACCTGAAGGTGTCAAGTCTGTATCTGAACACCCACAGATGTCACGTCTATCTCTGTACACCAGATGTCACATGTATCTCTGTACACCTACATGCGGCGTCTATCTCTGAACACCCACAGATGTCACGTCTATCTCTGTACATATACAGATGTAACGTCTATCTCTGTACACCAACATACGTCATGTCTATCTCTGTACACCAACAGATGTCACGTCTCTATCTAAACGCCTACAGATGTCATGTCTATACCTGAACACCTACAGATGTAACGTCTATCTCTGTACACCAACATACGTCATGTCTATCTCTGTACACCAACAGATGTCACGTCTCTATCTAAACGCCTACAGATGTCATGTCTATACCTGAACACCTACAGATGTCATGCCTAGGTGCCACGTCTATCTCTGTTCACCTACAGATGTCACGTCTATCTTTGTATACAGTCCTACAGATGTCATGTCTATCTCTGTACAACTACAGATATCACGTCTATCTCTGTACGCCTACAGATATCACGTCTATCTCTGTACACCTACAGATGTCACGTCTATCTATGTATACAGTCCTACAGATGTCATGTCTATCTCTGTTCACCTACAGATGTCACGTCTATCTTTGTATACAGTCCTACAGATGTCACGTCTATCTCTGTACAACTACAGATATCACGTCTATCTCTGTACACCTACAGATGTCACGTCTATCTTTGTATACAGTCCTACAGATGTCACGTCTATCTCTGTACAACTACAGATGTCACGTCTATCTCTGTACACCTACAGATGTCACGTCTATCTATGTATACAGTCCTACAGATGTCATGTCTATCTATGTATACAGTCCTACAGATGTCATGTCTATCTCTGTTCACCTACAGATATCACGTCTATCTTTGTATACAGTCCTACAGATGTCACGTCTATCTTTGTATACAGTCCTACAGATGTCATGTCTATCTCTGTTCACCTACAGATGTCACGTCTATCTTTGTATACAGTCCTACAGATGTCATGTCTATCTCTGTACAACTACAGATGTCACGTCTATCTCTGTACGCCTACAGATGTCACGTCTATCTTTGTATACAGTCCTAAAGGTGTCACGTCTATCTCTGTACAACTACAGATGTCATGTCTATCTCTGTTCACCTACAGATGTCACGTTTAACTCTGTGCTTAGTTCTACAGATGTCATATCTATCTCTGTACAACTACAGATGTCACGTCTTTATCTTAACATATAACTAGAAGTGTCACGTCTGTATCTGTCAAATAAAGATGTCACGTCAATCTCTGTATACAGTCCTACAGATTTCACGTCTATCTCTGTACAACTACAGATGTCACGTCTATATCTTTACACATAACTACAGATACCACGTCTGTATCTGTACATATAAAGATGTCACGTCTATCTCTGTACACCTACAAATGACATGTCTATCCCTGTACACATTCGGATGTCACATCTACAGTTGTCACTTCTATCTGCAAACACCTACAGACCTGTGACGGCTGTCCCTGAACATATGGAAACAAACTTTATGGGCATGTAAAACATGCAGTTAGCTCTGTCTGGTAACTGTTATATTAAATTAATAAAACATAAGACGTTCTTCTTCCAGACAAATTACTATTGAAATCAACTCCGACGTTAATGTTTGTTCATTGTATAACCAATGGATAAACCGAAACATTATCTTTAAAGTATTCTAGAAGGTCTCACAATAAATAAAAGGGGAGGCTTTTTGAAAGGATGTTCATGTGTCACTTGTAACAAAGTATACCTATTTTAGAGGCTATCATATGCTATGTGTGATGTAAGATATTTAGTTTACAGCACATACTCTATAATGTTTAGCGAATAGTGCCTATTTGACAGAACATATTCTTTAATGTTTAGCGAATAGTGTCTATTTTAGAGGATATCCCTCTATAATGTTCACTGAATAGTGCCTATTTTAAAGGATATCCCTCTATAATGTTTAGCGAATAGTGCCTATTTTAAAGGATATCCCTCTATAATGTTTAGCGAATAGTGCCTATTTTAAAGGATATCCCTCTATAATGTTTAGCGAATAGTGCCTATTTTAGAGGATATCCCTCTATAATGTTTAGCGAATAGTGCCTATTTTAGAGGATATCCCTCTATAATGTTTAGCGAATAGTGCCTATTTTAGAGGATATCCCTCTATAATGTTCACCGAATAGTGCCTATTTTAGAGGATATCCCTCTATAATGTTCACTGAATAGTACCTATTTTAGACGATATCCCTCTATAATGTTTAGCGAATAGTGCCTATTTTAGAGGATATCCCTCTATAATTTTTAGCGAATAGTGCCTATTTTAGAGGATATCCCTCTATAATGTTTAGCGAATAGTGCCTATTTTAGAGGATATCCCTCTATAATGTTCACCGAATAGTGCCTTTTTTAGAGGATATCCCTCTATAATGTTCACCGAATAGTGCCTATTTTAGAGGATATCTCTATAATGTTCACTGTATAGTGCCTATTTTAGAGGATATCCCTCTATAATGTTTAGCGAATAGTGCCTATTTTAAAGGATATCCCTCTATAATTTTTAGCGAATAGTGCCTATTTTAGAGGATATCCCTCTATAATGTTTAGCGAATAGTGCCTATTTTAGAGGATATCCTTCTATAATGTTCACCGAATAGTGTATATTTTAGAGTTTATCCCTCTATAATGTTTAGCGAATAGTACCTATTTTAGAGGATATACCTCTATAATATTCACTGAATAGTGCCTATTTTAGAGGATATCCCTCTATAATGTTTAGCGAATAGTGCCTATTTTAGAGGATATCCCTCTATAATGTTTAGCGAATAGTGCCTATTTTAGAGGATATCCCTCTATAATGTTTAGCGAATAGTGCCTTTTTTAGAGGATATCCCTCTATAATGTTTAGCGAATAGTGCCTATTTTAGAGTATATCCCTCTATAATGTTTAGCGAATAGTGCCTATTTTAGAGGATATCCCTCTATAATGTTCACCGAATAATGCCTATTTTAGAGGATATCCCTCTATAATGTTTAGCGAATAGTTTCTATTTTAGAGGATATCCCTCTATAATGTTCACCGAATAGTTTCTATTTTAGAGGATATCCCTCTATAATGTTTAGCGAATAGTGCCTATTTTAGAGGATATCCCTCTATAATGTTTAGCGAATAGTGCCTTTTTTAGAGGATATCCGTCTATAATGTTTAGCGAATAGTGCCTATTTTAGAGGATATCCCTCTATAATGTTTAGCGAATAGTGCCTATTTTAGAGTATATCCCTCTATAATGTTTAGCGAATAGTGCCTATTTTAGAGGATATCCCTCTATAATGTTCACCAAATACTGCCTATTTTAGAGGATATCCCTCTATAATGTTTAGCGAATAGTTTCTATTTTAGAGGATATCCCTCTATAATGTTCACCGAATAGTTTCTATTTTAGAGGATATTCGCGAATAGTGCCTTTTTAGAGGATATCCCTCTATAATGTTTAGCGAATAGTGCCTATGTTAGAGGATATCCCTCTATAATGTTTAGCGAATAGTGCCTTTTTTAGAGGAAATCCCTCTATAATGTTTAGCGAATAGTGCCTTTTTTAGAGGATATCCCTCTATAATGTTTAGCGAATAGTGCCTATTTTAGAGAATATCCCTCTATAATGTTCATTGAATAGTGCCTATTTTAGAGAATATCCCTCTATAATGTTTAGTGAATAGTGCCTATTTTAGAGGATATCCCTCTATAATGTTCAGCCAATAGTGCCTTTTTTAGAGGATATCCCTCTATAATATTTAGCGAATAGTGCCTATTTTAGAGTATATCCCTCTATAATGTTTAGCGAATAGTGCCTATTTTAGAGGATATCCCTCTATAATGTTCACCGAATAATGCCTATTTTAGAGGATATCCCTATATAATGTTTAGCGAATAGTGCCTATTTTAGAGGATATCCCTCTTTAATGTTTAGCGAATAGTGCCTATTTTTGAGGATATCCCTCTATAATGTTCACCGAATAGTGCCTATTTTAGAGGATATCCCTCTATAATGTTTAGCGAATAGTGTCTATTTTAGAGGATATCCCTCTTTAATGTTTAGCGAATAGTGCCTATTTTTGAGGATATCCCTCTATAATGTTCACCGAATAGTGCCTATTTTAGAGGATATCCCTTATAATGTTTAGCGAATAGTGCCTATTTTAGAGGATATCCCTCTTTAATGTTTAGCGAATAGTGCCTATTTTTGAGGATATCCCTCTATAATGTTTAGCGAATAGTGCCTATTTTAGAGAATATCCCTCTATAATGTTTAGCGAATAGTGCCTATTTTAGAGGATATCCCTCTATAATGTTCACCGAATAGTGCCTATTTTAGAGAATATCCCTCTATAATGTTCACCGAATAGTGCCTATTTTAGAGATATCCCTCTATAATGTTTAGCGAATAGTGGCTATTTTAGGGGATATCCTTCTTTTTTAATGTTCAGTGAATAGTGCTATTTTACAGAACATACTCTTTAATGTTTGGTGAATAGTGCCTATTGTAGAAGATATCCCTCTATAATGTTTAGCGAATAGTGCCTATTTTAGAGGATATCTCTCTATAATGTTTAGCGAATAGTGCCTATTTTAAAGAACATTCAACTACACTTTGTATGGAAGGGTACATATTTTAAAGAATCTTTCCTCTATATTTTAAAAAATGCTCTTTCATAATTTTAACGAACTGCAACTGTTTTAAAAGGCATGTTCTCTGTTATGTCTAACACAATCGTTCTCTCTTATTTGTGAAAATGATATATTTTAAAACGAGACCACTCTTTCATAAGTAATAGATCATATTTATTTTAGAGGTATTTGTTTTTCATTTATAAAGGAATACCTTTCTGAAGCTGTGTAATTTGTTATGAAGGATGTACATTTAAACAAGTTGTAGTGGATGTCATTACTTTGTCTTCATAACTTAAACTTCATGATGGACCAAATGGACTAAATTAACCAGGTTCAAGAAAGAATAGCAAAACATACTCCTGCATTTCCATAAAGTGCACATTGTTATTATTATTTATTTCTTTTAATTGGAAATGTTTCCATTAGACTATTAATGAGATACATTTAGAATGCGCTGAGACCTAACCAAATAATATTTTTAAATGAAAACAGCGTTATTCAGTTCTCCTGTGCAGAGAGAAATTTTGGGTTAATTTTGGAAATTTGATCAAGTTTGTACACCAATTGGGCTTCATTCAAAGTTACATCAGGGTATTTAGGTTCAGGTGGGTAATTGTTGTTCGGATTTTTTCCATGTGTGGTCATCATGAATATTTCAATTCTGACATAACATTTATAGTTGATTTATAGTTGTTCCGAGTAAGAAGGTACAGAAGGTATAGTTTTGACATAGTTATATTTGTTGTTTTTGTTATAAAACTTAAAAAAAGCTCATTATACAGAATTAAATTCACTTTTGGATAAATGAAAATATTTTTACCTATTAGATCAGTACATTTTGTATCAAGTTTTGACAATTTTTGTGAGTTTGTTGGAAAGTACAACTTTATTCTAGCATTTTCCATGGGTTCTAAATTAACTGCACCCATCCCTAGTTGTTCAAAAATATCCGAAATGCTCCAAGAAGCACTCCTTAAAAGGATTTAAGAGGAAAACAAACACAAAGACACTAGTCCATGTAAAAATCACATTGCCAAAGAAAAGTTAAAGCTCTAGAACCGGCAAGTAACGTGAACTTCCGCCAGGGAAGCGAGGCCGGGTGCTCCGGAAGGATAAGTAGTTCTTGTTTGGCTAGCTATACCCACCACCAGGGAAGCGAGGCCGGGTGCTCCGGAAGGATAAGTAGTTCTTGTTTGGCTAGCTATACCCACCACGTGTGTAATCAAAATTTAGAATAGAAACAAAAGATGCGCAAGAAGAAGCGTGGATATTTAGAAACCTAAGGGAAACAGTCTCTGTAATTTTGTATATAATATTAAATATTTTAGGAAAACTTATTTCCACGGTTCTTGTCTATAAAATATATAAAATCACAAAAATAAATAAATAAATAAAATGTGTTTGGGCCAGGTCTTTTTCAACTGTTGATTGATGATAATTTTAATCCTTTTGAGTGACAGTTAAAAGCCATTTCAGTTCGGAAGCTTTGTGTAGGTTCTCTTTATATCTTCAGATGATACTTAAGAAGGTTAGATTGCTAAACCATTTACAACTGCTATAAGGCAAAGATACCATACATTTTTTAAAACATTTGGGTTAACTATTTTTGCTATTTACCAAAGAATCGATTTTGGTGGTGGAAAGTATTTTTTTCTACACTCAATAACATTCGAATGTCATCGTGAATAAGGAGTTTTGTGAATACCAAGATTATCATTGTTGAAATTATAAAATATACTCCAATGTACGTAGATATACATCATTATACATTTATATATATAACTCGAGAAGATTCTGATGCAGGATGTAACTTGGGGAGTAAATACTCAATTTCACTCGGATTGTCCCTGTTATGTTTTTCTTCAACTTGTATGATTAAGTATGACCTTGTTTGAATTTGAATAAATTTTCCCATTATTTTAGATATTCAGCAGGTCCATTTAATTCTAAATGGTAAATGCTAGAATAAAGAATGGTCGACAACAATTTTCAAGTATCGGATTTGCTTGGTGTCTAACCTAGGTCTCACCTAGCTCACCTGTTAACAGAATCAGAAATATACCCACCGAGATAGAGTTTTTACGTCTTTGACATGTCTAAAACACATGCAGTGTTTCTTGTCACCAGCGCATTTTATTTGGTATGCATTTATAACCGTATTTGATATTGATAAATACCTCTTTATGCAAATTCTGTGTAAATTATCATTAGATGTTGCTACAAGTTCCTTTAGTTTTCATTCGGATAGGAACTTAAAATAAACGATGTGTCACAGTGGGCTTGGCACGCTAAGGAAACCTGCTGCATAATGCCATCAGAGCAACGCACAGGCAAAACCAATACCTGGCGATGTCTTGATATAAGTGAAATATTCTTGACTGGGGCGTTAAACACCATTACTCAACTCAACTCTATAATTTCGAGATACAATGTACAGTCAAACCTGCATTAAAAGCCACCTCTATATAAGGGTTATCTGCTTATAAGGCCAGTTAAATTGTATCCCAATTGTTCTTTTTATTATGTGAACCTGTATATAAAGGCCACCTGCCCATAAAGGTCACTTTTACTGGTTCCCTGGGTGGCCTTTATAAATAGGTTTGACTGTATATGATAGATATGCACTACATCAAAATCCGAAAACATTGTTTCACTGCAATGTCTTTTTGATAATAAAATCAAACAATATTAATATTTTAAAGTACATACTACACGTTGTACATGTCCGTGGTGGATCATTAGTTAAGGTGATCGATTTATGGAAAACTGACCACTGTAAACTATAGTGACTTAGTGTTTTGTTATATAATACTGACCAATCAATGTACTTCTTATACTTCTAAGTTTATTTGTATGTTATAACTTAGACATTTCCATACTTATCTCGCTAGTTATAAATATATACCGCCCACTTTTGTAACTTTATATACTTAAGGCAGATGTTTGCCTTCTTTTACTGCTGTATTAGGACACATTCAAATGTCATATAACAGAGAAAGTCACTGATCACAGGAAATTAACATCTTCCTTATACAGTAAGATAATGAATTAAAGATTTTTTTTGTGACCTTTTACAGAACTGTCTCAAAATAATGAGTCAATTTATAGATATAACTATAAAGTCTTGAAATAATAGCCGACATAACATATACTATATTGCTGCTTTTCCGTTTTATTTCTTTATAACTTCTTAAGTTTATATAGACCTTTTTAGCAATGTGGTCTAAAGCAAACGCTTAAGGATCACAGTCTCACACTCTAGGTTCGATTCCTAATCGGGGCAGATCCGATAGCTTGTGCGGTGAGTTCGCTTGATTAAAATCGATGGATTTCTCCGAGTATTTGAGTTTCCTTCATTATATCGAAACGGACTTAAAAATCGTTTCATCAAAAGTTTTGCCAAACTGCGAGGGAACTTGAAGCTGAATATTAGATAACATTTTAATTAATATAATCGCTTAATCTGTTCCAATTGTAAATTTTAATCATACTATAGCAAAGTTGTGCTTGTAAATCCGAACCAATGTTCTAAGACAGTACGTTATCTCACAGTATCCTTTTCTCAAACAATACAAACAAACATATCCAGAATCCTGTATAGCTAGGTGCACCTGCCACTTGTAAAATTAAAATTGAAGATTAAAGGAACTATGAGACGTCAAATAAATCTAGGATTAACTTGGATACATAAGCACCATACTTATAAACAAAACTGTGTTGGTGGTCAAAAACTTATTGAGGGTCTTCATGCTTCCATAGAATTGCAAAATATACCAGAGTCAACAAACTATTTGTCAGCATTTTGCTTTGGTGTATAAAGTCCCCGTGGTGCAAACAACCTTTGCCATAGCGTTTTAACTATTACAAATACACCATAAGTGGAGGAAGCAGGAATATTGTTGATTAGAAAACAATAATTTCATCAGTTTTGTCATACAGCGTCAAATGTAGCCTTTCATTGGCCTCATAATTGAAGTATAAGTCTAAATACAAGGCAGATCCTGAAAAATTATTTTGCATCTTATACCTGAAGCTCATTAAGATAGATAGATGACATTAAATAATCTCCAAATTTAACATTATTAAGGGGTAGAATGCAAATTGTATACCTGTAGGTGAACTTGAATGATTTGGCGACAGTCAAAGTCCAGAAAAGACCTAGAACACAAATTGGAATTTACATTGATTAAAAACTCCGCGTCTGTGGATGGGCACCAGAGAAAATGACCATTGGTGTGGTTATAATACCTTTATATGTTACCAATCATTTCATTTTTTAAAAATTACTTGTCTATAAATACCAAAACTTTAAAACAAAAACAAAAAACCGACAACCTTTGTATGTATATTTCTAATTTTATTTCAATATCATTGTTATGTAAGAAATAAAATATATTTATAATTACAAACTATATATAACAATTACCATGCTGTAAGTTATTAGTCAAGTCAGCCTCAAGCAGAAGGGGTAGAAATCAAGTATTGTCCATATTTAGCTGAAAGACCTACAAGTATTAAAATATCTTACTTTTCAAGATTGTGTTGTCATTGTTAACGTTTGGGTGACATATATCTGTAGCAAACCCCGAGGATTCCTAGGATAACCTGGTTGTTTTGTTCAATGCTGGTATATAGTCCAGTAATATACAAAGCTTTGAAGCAGACCAGCTTTCGTTTAAACAAACATTTTACTAAATCCAGTAAAGCCAGTGTTAGTGTACTACATTTGTTACAGTTATCCAGTAAAGCCAGTGTTTGTGTACTACATTTGTTACTGTTATCCAGTAAAGCCAGTGTTAGTGTACTACATTTGTTACTGTTATCCAGTAAAGCCAGTGTTAGTGTACTACATTTGTTACTGTTATCCAGTAAAGCCAGTGTTAGTGTACTACATTTGTTACTGTTATCCAGTAAAGCCAGTGTTAGTGTACTACATTTGTTACTGTTATCCAGTAAAGCCAGTGTTAGTGTACTACATTTGTTACTGTTATCCAGTAAAGCCAGTGTTAGTGTACTACATTTGTTACTGTTATCCAGTAAAGCCAGTGTTAGTGTACTACATTTGTTACTGTTATCCAGTTAAGCCAGTGTTAGTGTACTACATTTGTTACTGTTATCCAGTAAAGCCAGTGTTAGTGTACTACATTTGTTACTGTTATCCAGCAAAGCCTGTGTTAGTGTACTATATTTGTTACTGTTATCCAGTAAAGCCTGTGTTAGTGTACTATATTTGTTACTGTTATCCAGTAAAGCCTGTGTTAGTGTACATTTGTTACTGTTATCCAGTAAAGCCAGTGTTAGTGTACTACATTTGTTACTGTTATCCAGTAAAGCCAGTGTTAGTGTACTACATTTGTTACTGTTATCCAGTAAAGCCTGTGTTAGTGTACTACATTTGTTACTGTTATCCAGTAAAGCCTGTGTTAGTGTACTACATTTGTTACTGTTATCCAGTAAAGCCTGTGTTAGTGTACTACATTTGTTACTGTTATCCAGTAAAGCCTGTGTTAGTGTACTACATTTGTTACTGTTATCCAGTAAAGCCTGTGTTAGTGTACTACATTTGTTACTGTTATCCAGTAAAGCCTGTGTTAGTGTACTACATTTGTTACTGTTATCCAGTAAAGCCTGTGTTAGTGTACTACATTTGTTACTGTTATCCAGTAAAGCCAGTGTTAGTGTACTACATTTGTTACTGTTATCCAGTAAAGCCAGTGTTAGTGTACTACATTTGTTACTGTTATCCAGTAAAGCCAGTGTTAGTGTACTACATTTGTTACTGTTATCCAGTAAAGCCAGTGTTAGTGTACTACATTTGTTACTGTTATCCAGTAAAGCCAGTGTTAGTGTACTACATTTGTTACTGTTATCCAGTAAAGCCAGTGTTAGTGTACTACATTTGTTACTGTTATCCAGTAAAGCCAGTGTTAGTGTACTACATTTGTTACTGTTATCCAGTAAAGCCAGTGTTAGTGTACTACATTTGTTACTGTTATCCAGTAAAGCCAGTGTTAGTGTACTACATTTGTTACTGTTATCCAGTAAAGCCAGTGTTAGTGTACTACATTTGTTACTGTTATCCAGTAAAGCCAGTGTTAGTGTACTACATTTGTTACTGTTATCCAGTAAAGCCAGTGTTAGTGTACTACATTTGTTACTGTTATCCAGTAAAGCCAGTGTTAGTGTACTACATTTGTTACTGTTATCCAGTAAAGCCAGTGTTAGTGTACTACATTTGTTACTGTTATCCAGTAAAGCCTGTGTTAGTGTACTACATTTGTTACTGTTATCCAGTAAAGCCAGTGTTAGTGTACTACATTTGTTACTGTTATCCAGTAAAGCCAGTGTTAGTGTACTACATTTGTTACTGTTATCCAGTAAAGCCAGTGTTAGTGTACTACATTTGTTACTGTTATCCAGTAAAGCCAGTGTTAATGTACTACATTTGTTACTGTTGTCCAGTAAAGCCAGTGTTAGTGTACTACATTTGTTACTGTTATCCAGTAAAGCCAGTGTTAGTGTACGACATTTGTTACTGTTATCCAGTAAAGCCAGTGTTAGTGTACTACATTTGTTACTGTTATCCAGTAAAGCCAGTGTTAGTGTACTACATTTGTTACTGTTATCCAGTAAAGCCTGTGTTAGTGTACTACATTTGTTACTGTTATCCAGTAAAGTCTGTGTTAGTGTACTACATTTGTTACTGTTATCCAGTAAAGCCAGTGTTAGTGTACTACATTTGTTACTGTTATCCAGTAAAGCCTGTGTTAGTGTACTACATTTGTTACTGTTATCCAGTAAAGCCTGTGTTAGTGTACTACATTTGTTACTGTTATCCAGTAAAGCCTGTGTTAGTGTACTACATTTGTTACTGTTATCCAGTAAAGCCTGTGTTAGTGTACTACATTTGTTACTGTTATCCAGTAAAGCCTGTGTTAGTGTACTACATTTGTTACTGTTATCCAGTAAAGCCAGTGTTAGAGTACTACATTTGTTACTGTTATCCAGTAAAGCCAGTGTTAGTGTACTACATTTGTTACTGTTATCCAGTAAAGCCAGTGTTAGTGTACTACATTTGTTACTGTTATCCAGTAAAGCCAGTGTTAGTGTACTACATTTGTTACTGTTATCCAGTAAAGCCAGTGTTAGTGTACTACATTTGTTACTGTTATCCAGTAAAGCCTGTGTTAGTGTACTACATTTGTTACTGTTATCCAGTAAAGCCAGTGTTAGTGTACTACATTTGTTACTGTTATCCAGTAAAGCCTGTGTTAGTGTACTACATTTGATACTGTTATCCAGTAAAGCCAGTGTTAGTGTACTACATTTGTTACTGTTATCCAGTAAAGCCAGTGTTAGTGTACTACATTTGTTACTGTTATCCAGTAAAGCCTGTGTTAGTGTACTACATTTGTTACTGTTATCCAGTAAAGCCTGTGTTAGTGTACTACATTTGTTACTGTTATCCAGTAAAGCCAGTGTTAGTGTACTACATTTGTTACTGTTATCCAGTAAAGCCTGTGTTAATGTACTACATTTGTTACTGTTATCCAGTAAAGCCAGTGTTAGTGTACTACATTTGTTACTGTTATCCAGTAAAGCCTGTGTTAGTGTACTACATTTGTTACTGTTATCCAGTAAAGCCAGTGTTAGTGTACTACATTTGTTACTGTTATCCAGTAAAGCCTGTGTTAGTGTACTACATTTGTTACTGTTATCCAGTAAAGCCAGTGTTAGTGTACTACATTTGTTACTGTTATCCAGTAAAGCCAGTGTTAGTGTACTACATTTGTTACTGTTATCCAGTAAAGCCAGTGTTAGTGTACTACATTTGTTACTGTTATCCAGTAAAGCCAGTGTTAGTGTACTACATTTGTTACTGTTATCCAGTAAAGCCAGTGTTAGTGTACTACATTTGTTACTGTTATCCAGTAAAGCCAGTGTTAGTGTACTACATTTGTTACTGTTATCCAGTAAAGCCTGTGTTAGTGTACTACATTTGTTACTGTTATCCAGTAAAGCCTGTGTTAGTGTACTACATTTGTTACTGTTATCCAGTAAAGCCAGTGTTAGTGTACTACATTTGTTACTGTTATCCAGTAAAGCCAGTGTTAGTGTACTACATTTGTTACTGTTATCCAGTAAAGCCAGTGTTAGTGTACTACATTTGTTACTGTTATCCAGTATAGCCTGTGTTAGTGTACTACATTTGTTACTGTTATCCAGTAAAGCCAGTGTTTGTGTACTACATTTGTTACTGTTATCCAGTAAAGCCAGTGTTAGAGTACTACATTTGTTACTGTTATCCAGTAAAGCCAGTGTTAGTGTATTACATTTGTTACTGTTATCCAGTAAAGCCTGTGTTAGTGTACTACATTTGTTACGGTTATCCAGTAAAGCCTGTGTTAGTGTACTACATTTGTTACTGTTATCCAGTAAAGCCTGTGTTAGTGTACTACATTTGTTACTGTTATCCAGTAAAGCCTGTGTTAGTGTACTACATTTGTTACTGTTATCCAGTATAGCCTGTGTTAGTGTACTACATTTGTTACTGTTATCCTGTAAAGCCAGTGTTAGTGTACTACATTTGTTACTGTTATCCAGTAAAGCCAGTGTTAGTGTACTACATTTGTTACTGTTATCCAGTAAAGCCAGTGTTAGTGTACTACATTTGTTACTGTTATCCAGTAAAGCCAGTGTTAGTGTACGACATTTGTTACTGTTATCCAGTAAAGCCTGTGTTAGTGTACTACATTTGTTACGGTTATCCAGTAAAGCCTGTGTTAGTGTACTACATTTGTTACTGTTATCCTGTAAAGCCAGTGTTAGTGTACTACATTTGTTACTGTTATCCTGTAAAGCCAGTGTTAGTGTACTACATTTGTTACTGTTATCCTGTAAAGCCAGTGTTAGTGTACTACATTTGTTACTGTTATCCTGTAAAGCCAGTGTTAGTGTACTACATTTGTTACTGTTATCCTGTAAAGCCAGTGTTAGTGTACTACATTTGTTACTGTTATCCAGTAAAGCCAGTGTTAGTGTACTACATTTGTTACTGTTATCCAGTAAAGCCTGTGTTAGTGTACTACATTTGTTACTGTTATCCAGTAAAGCCAGTGTTAGTGTACTACATTTGTTACTGTTATCCAGTAAAGCCAGTGTTAGTGCACTACATTTGTTACTGTTATCCAGTAAAGCCTGTGTTAGTGTACTACATTTGTTACTGTTATCCAGTAAAGCCTGTGTTAGTGTACTACATTTGTTACTGTTATCCAGTAAAGCCAGTGTTAGTGTACTACATTTGTTACTGTTATCCAGTAAAGCCTGTGTTAATGTACTACATTTGTTACTGTTATCCAGTAAAGCCAGTGTTAGTGTACTACATTTGTTACTGTTATCCAGTAAAGCCTGTGTTAGTGTACTACATTTGTTACTGTTATCCAGTAAAGCCAGTGTTAGTGTACTACATTTGTTACTGTTATCCAGTAAAGCCTGTGTTAGTGTACTACATTTGTTACTGTTATCCAGTAAAGCCAGTGTTAGTGTACTACATTTGTTACTGTTATCCAGTAAAGCCAGTGTTAGTGTACTACATTTGTTACTGTTATCCAGTAAAGCCAGTGTTAGTGTACTACATTTGTTACTGTTATCCAGTAAAGCCAGTGTTAGTGTACTACATTTGTTACTGTTATCCAGTAAAGCCAGTGTTAGTGTACTACATTTGTTACTGTTATCCAGTAAAGCCAGTGTTAGTGTACTACATTTGTTACTGTTATCCAGTAAAGCCTGTGTTAGTGTACTACATTTGTTACTGTTATCCAGTAAAGCCTGTGTTAGTGTACTACATTTGTTACTGTTATCCAGTAAAGCCAGTGTTAGTGTACTACATTTGTTACTGTTATCCAGTAAAGCCAGTGTTAGTGTACTACATTTGTTACTGTTATCCAGTAAAGCCAGTGTTAGTGTACTACATTTGTTACTGTTATCCAGTAAGCCTGTGTTAGTGTACTACATTTGTTACTGTTATCCAGTAAAGCCAGTGTTTGTGTACTACATTTGTTACTGTTATCCAGTAAAGCCAGTGTTAGAGTACTACATTTGTTACTGTTATCCAGTAAAGCCAGTGTTAGTGTATTACATTTGTTACTGTTATCCAGTAAAGCCTGTGTTAGTGTACTACATTTGTTACGGTTATCCAGTAAAGCCTGTGTTAGTGTACTACATTTGTTACTGTTATCCAGTAAAGCCTGTGTTAGTGTACTACATTTGTTACTGTTATCCAGTAAAGCCTGTGTTAGTGTACTACATTTGTTACTGTTATCCAGTATAGCCTGTGTTAGTGTACTACATTTGTTACTGTTATCCTGTAAAGCCAGTGTTAGTGTACTACATTTGTTACTGTTATCCAGTAAAGCCAGTGTTAGTGTACTACATTTGTTACTGTTATCCAGTAAAACCAGTGTTAGTGTACTACATTTGTTACTGTTATCCAGTAAAGCCAGTGTTAGTGTACGACATTTGTTACTGTTATCCAGTAAAGCCTGTGTTAGTGTACTACATTTGTTACGGTTATCCAGTAAAGCCTGTGTTAGTGTACTACATTTGTTACTGTTATCCTGTAAAGCCAGTGTTAGTGTACTACATTTGTTACTGTTATCCTGTAAAGCCAGTGTTAGTGTACTACATTTGTTACTGTTATCCTGTAAAGCCAGTGTTAGTGTACTACATTTGTTACTGTTATCCTGTAAAGCCAGTGTTAGTGTACTACATTTGTTACTGTTATCCAGTAAAGCCTGTGTTAGTGTACTACATTTGTTACTGTTATCCAGTATAGCCTGTGTTAGTGTACTACATTTGTTACTGTTATCCTGTAAAGCCAGTGTTAGTGTACTACATTTGTTACTGTTATCCAGTAAAGCCAGTGTTAGTGTACTGCATTTGTTACTGTTATCCAGTAAAGCCAGTGTTAGTGTACTACATTTGTTACTGTTATCCAGTAAAGCCAGTGTTAGTGTACTACATTTGTTACTGTTATCCAGTAAAGCCTGTGTTAGTGTACTACATTTGTTACTGTTATCCAGTAAAGCCAGTGTTAGTGTACTACATTTGTTACGGTTATCCAGTAAAGCCTGTGTTAGTGTACTACATTTGTTACTGTTATCCAGTAAAGCCTGTGTTAGTGTACTACATTTGTTACTGTTATCCAGTAAAGCCTGTGTTAGTGTACTACATTTGTTACTGTTATCCAGTAAAGCCTGTGTTAGTGTACTACATTTGTTACGGTTATCCAGTAAAGCCTGTGTTAGTGTACTACATTTGATACGGTTATCCAGTAAAGCCAGTGTTAGTGTACTACATTTGTTACTGTTATCCAGTAAAGCCAGTGTTAGTGTACTACATTTGTTACTGTTATCCAGTAAAGCCAGTGTTAGTGTACTACATTTGTTACTGTTATCCAGTAAAGCCAGTGTTAGTGTACTACATTTGTTACTGTTATCCAGTAAAGCCAGTGTTAGTGTACTACATTTGTTACTGTTATCCAGTAAAGCCAGTGTTAGTGTACTACATTTGTTACTGTTATCCAGTAAAGCCAGTGTTAGTGTACTACATTTGTTACTGTTATCCAGTAAAGCCAGTGTTAGTGTACTACATTTGTTACTGTTATCCAGTAAAGCCAGTGTTAGTGTACTACATTTGTTACTGTTATCCAGTAAAGCCAGTGTTAGTGTACTACATTTGTTACTGTTATCCAGTAAAGCCAGTGTTAGTGTACTACATTTGTGACTGTTATCCAGTAAAGCCAGTGTTAGTGTACTACATTTGTTACTGTTATCCAGTAAAGCCAGTGTTAGTGTACTATATTTGTTACTGTTATCCAGTAAAGCCAGTGTTCGTGTACTACATTTGTTACTGTTATCCAGTAAAGCCAGTGTTAGTGTACTATATTTGTTACTGTTATCCAGTAAAGCCAGTGTTCGTGTACTACATTTGTTACTGTTATCCAGTAAAGCCAGTGTTCGTGTACTACATTACTTTAAGTATTTCTGTTTTCCTACAATTAATATTACGGAAGTGTTCAGAAGTTTCAATACATAAACAGATAACTTTGATAATGATAACAATGTTCAACTTTCAAATGTTAGGCACTGTCTATTCACAAGCTATGAGATGTACTTTGGTGTATTGAATATTACTTGATAAACAATTCCAATGAAGCTAGAGATGGTGCACAAATTGCTTTGATTTTCAAACATTTGTTTTCTAGAACCTCTATTCTCAGTTAAGCAATATTCTAATGGTATAATTATATCAGAGACCAGACGAGGGTATCGGTTACTATATCACACTATGTCTCATAGAAACAAGCACCTTCGTTAAGAAAACACATTGTAAATTAAGTCCAATATAGACGACAAGAACATAAGGAAATAGACATTTTCACTCTATTGCTTTCCAATTATTTGACCTGAGATCATTGATGTTGTCTGTGAGAAGATTAATTATTCTGTCAGTTTTAAAACGTACTCTTATAAAATATTCACTGGTTTTGACTTGTTAGAGATGATGACGGTTTACTCTACAGAGTAGAAACATTGGCTGTATTTGACTTAAGCACCATCAATCAATAGGGACGTCCAATTAATTTTCTACTGTCGTCTAAACTAAACCGACCAATTATTGCTTTGATAGTTTTGTTAAGACAATACCTGCCTTCTTGATTGATTTGTCATCAGACTGGCTCATTATTTGTCAGCTTTGTTCTGACGTTTTGGTCAGACATTTGATCAAACTTTAAACATCCACTGTTGAATTATCTGCTTCTAAGACTTGCTTTTAGCCTGTTGTCTTACAGAGTTACAACTCAACTAAGAATGCACACATAATTGAATTAATGTCTTAAGAAACAATTTTCAATTGTTATCTTGTAAAACTGGATCTATTAGGTCAAAGTTTTTTTCTGGTGAGATCAAACATGGGCGCTTTCTTAATGAATTAATGTTATTCTGATTAAAATAACAGAATGAATATAAATTCATTTTGAAACATACTTCTTTTAGCAATATCGACGACTTTAACACCAAATAAAATGTATAATTCGATGGTGTGTTTCAAATACCTTTGAAGACATTAATATTAATCAATCATTGCATCTCCTTTGTGAAGTGTTGTGGGGTAGGCTAAACTATCGAAGTGCTTGCTTTTTGGCATTATGTTGGTTTTTTTTAGGATAATTCATCTTTTTGTCCAAGTATCTCCCTATATCTCTTTGTTGATTTAATTTCGGCATGCTAAGATACACTAAATGAATATAGTCTAATACTTTCAATGACAGGCTTAAGATAAACATTTCTTATAAAGCTGGTTTGTTATGTTGTGGTAAATACTTCTACTACGTGTAGCCGTTCTCTACGTACTCTAAATATCATCGGTTTTTTTTCAACACAGATGTAGTACATACATGTACAAGTAATAATGACTTAATTAGAATAGTACTTCTACATATTTTATCAAATATATTCCACAATAGGATAATAGTAATAAATGGTTTAATCAATCATGTAGATTTGTATATTTTGCAATATCTGGATGAACAGATATAAATATGCTTCATTTTGTGTTTGCTGTTGTGATGTGGCATTTCTAAAATCCAAATTTAATTAACCTGTTCTCAATTATTTTCTCATTGATATCACTCTTTTGAATAAATCAAAGTATTCATTCAGTAAACTTTCATCCTTCATTATTAATATTCTCAGATCCAGACGTTACACATCGCATTTAGCGATATACAATATTACATAAAGTAACGATTTTGGACGATTAAATTATAACCACTCTCTCTTTCACACACAACACACACACACACACACACACACACACACGTGCGCAATAGATTTATTTATATATTTGCTATTTATTCGAAAATATAAACACCAAAACATTTAATTTGTAATAAGTTAATTGTTTAACATTTAGTAGCATGTACATGTAGAACTAAACTTTAAACTAAGCATGCAGATATAATGTCCGGCCATTATTAATAGTGATAAGCTTATCTGTAGCTGTAGGTCAGTATTAAACTTGTTGTGTTAACATTGAAGCACTCTTATCCCAAATCTAACCAACAGACTGACATAGACAGACCACTCAGTCTATTGAGAATTCCACTTTTAAATCATAAACCATACAAATACCTACTTAGCACTTACTTGTATTTACACGTTTACACACCCTATAAAATTACATTAGATATAAACTCTTTATCAGAAACCATTCAATTATACAGAAGAATTGCGTTTAATACTAAAATCCATGTATCTATAATTGATTAAAAATATATTCTATTTCTATCAGGTACCCTAGGTTAAATATAATGTTCTTTATTTTATTCTTTCTAGAATTTAAACATTTGAATATGTCACATAACATTATAAAATGAATACATCTTTATACTCTGATATCTTATATGATCAAAGATGTTTGTTAAAATGACATACTGTTTATTAGCCATCTGTTAACCGAATTCCATTTTAGTAAGAACCTGTACAGTTTGGGTGTCATATCATGATGGAATTGTTCGGTTCTATTGAAGATGTTCATTTAGCTTGCAACTGTGAAATACATTTATATGCACTCCACAGCAAGCAACTAGACACCCCTAGCGTCGTTAGTCAAACATCAAAAGTAATTCTAAACGACGCAGTAGCTGATGAACACTTCCGTATTATATACAATCGGGAAGACAGAGACACTTCAGAAATTACAAGTGTACTAACAGTATCCGTACAGGACACAATTCTTCAATAAGGAAAGTCTTGTAATAGATGTTTGATTGACCAGAACATTGACCAGAACAATTGCTATAATTGTTAATTAAATCAAATCATGTTTGATTAAAGTATAAAGTACCGGTTCTTAAAGCAAGCTATATTTATTGGAGAATTCTACCATAAATGCAATAAGAATTAAGAAATTCGCCACAATGATATTTCCTTATAGAAATACACTTTATAACCCCTCGAACAATTACTGATTATGACTGGTAATTGGAGAAAGTGTTTTTGCTCGAAGCATCAGTTTCTACCACAAATCACAACTGTACTGGCGCTACATACATATATCTCTATCTCTCTCCAATCCTCTTATAGCTCCACCATTCATTATCTCTGCCATCTTGTTCTTATTGATTCTTTTAGACATTTAGTACTGATTACTTCAGTAACATCTGTCATAGTTGTGGTTAAATCAGCAAATATTCTTTATCATAAACTGGTAACATTTATTTAAATACAACAATATCATCTGATACGGGTTATTAATGTATTGTCTCTGATATTAATGTAACAATCTATATGATTTAATCCACTATAAATGTTGTGTTTACTGTATATAGGTATGTAGACATTAGTAGTAATCAGCCAGTCAACCGAAAATAAACTGTCCATAAATATATGTTGATCTTTATAACATTCTGGTACTCCAGAGACAAAACAGAATCTTACTAGTTTAAATAATTCGTCCTTCATCAGATATACTGTACAGTTACTGATTGTTCACTCATGATTATCAGTGGTTTTAATAAACAGGTGCATATTACAGTCCAACCTGCCTTCAAGGTCACCTCTATATAAAAGTCACCTGCTTATAAAGGTCAGTAGAATTGTATCCCAATTGTTCTTAATTCATATCATTTTACCTGTATATAAAGGCCACCTGCCCATAAAGCCACTTTAACTGGTTCCCTTGGGTGGACTTTATAGACAGGTTTGACTGTATATGTATTTTGCTTCTTTTCGTGAAGTCGGGAGTGTTTTAACCAGAAATCTCAGCATATTAACTCAGCCCCTATAACTTCCAATGCCTTTGTGAAGTCGGGAGTGTTGTAACCAGACATCTCAGCATATTGACTCAGTCCCCTATAACTTCCAATGCCTTTGTGAAGTCGGGAGTGTTGTAACCAGACATCTCGGCATATTAACGCAGCCCCCTATGATCTCTAATGCCTGTGTAAAGTCGGGAGTGTTTTAACCAGGCATCTCGGCATATTGACTCAGTCCCCTATAATCTCTAATGTCTGTGTAAAGTCGGGAGTGTTTTAACCAGACATCTCGGCATATTGACTCAGTCCCCTATAATCTCTAATGTCTGTGTAAAGTCGGGAGTGTTGTAACCAGACATCTCGGCATATTGACTCAGTCCCCTATAATCTCTAATGTCTGTGTAAAGTCGGGAGTGTTTTAACCAGAAATCTCAGCATATTAACTCAGCCCCTATAACTTCCAATGCCTTTGTGAAGTCGGGAGTGTTGTAACCAGACATCTCGGCATATTAACGCAGCCCCCTATGATCTCTAATGCCTGTGTAAAGTCGGGAGTGTTGTAACCAGATATCTCGGCATATTGACTCAGTCCCCTATAATCTCTAATGTCTGTGTAAAGTCGGGAGTGTTTTAACCAGGCATCTCGGCATATTGACTCAGTCCCCTATAATCTCTAATGTCTGTGTAAAGTCGGGAGTGTTTTAACCAGACATCTCGGCATATTGACTCAGTCCCCTATAATCTCTAATGTCTGTGTAAAGTCGGGAGTGTTTTAACCAGGCATCTCGGCATATTGACTCAGTCCCCTATCATCTCCAGTGTCTGTGTAAAGTCGGGAGTGTTGTAACCAGACATCTCAGCATATTAACTCAGTCTTTAGTTGGATATTAGTTGTTTCTCTAATTTCTATTATAAAACGTTCTAGACTTGTATTGATTTCCGGCATCCCAAGGCGTATTTCTACTGATCATATTATTGTTACAAAATAGAACGTAACGACTTTTAGCACAACAAGATATTTGATTTACTGTAATGACTTTATTGACAGCTGTTGTTATAAGACTCTCCACAAAAAATCCAATACTTCTTATAAGTAAAATAGATTTAATTTTCAAGACAACAAACAGCTGCTGGTGTTTTAAATGTTGACCTTTTATTGTTGACTACAGTTTTGTCATGAGTTATAACAAAATGATAAATAATTTTACAAACAATTTTTTAGAATTATGATAAAATTATAATTTTGAACAAATAGAGTTTTAAGAAAGTAGTGATTGATTCGTTCAGTTATATTTATTGTCTTAATTGAGTCTTAAAACTGAGTTCATATTAAACAAGAGATCACACGTCTTACCTTAATAAAAGTAAAGAATTATTAAAGTACATGATATATCAATGAAAAAATAGTGAAATCGAACATATTTATAAAATATTTTTAGCCTTGACAGAACTCAGAATTATTTTCATTTGTAACATAAAAGTCAAATGGCGACAAAATGAAGGTCATAATGACCTTTCATAAAATGTACCTTATCCACAAGTGCATTTGACTGCTACGGCATCTTTGGTAAAAAAATATTGCCCTGTTTTTGGAAAGTCTGGCCAAGACTTGTACAACGGTTGCGACTGTTTTTTTCGCCAAGCACTGCAACAAAAACCACGGATCCTTAAAACCAATGCACTTTGTTACGTTAGGAGTGACACGTTATGAGACCCTTCTGCACATTGCTCTGACCACACTGTATTTGTCAAAACTTCCGTTATTTTACCTTTAGATGTTGACTTAGCGATGTAAGTGAAATATTCTTGACTAGGGTGTAAAACCCCATTCAAACAATCATAAGATAAAAGATAATAATGCAAAAATCACTTTGTAATGACAATATAAATATGTAACATGTATGTAACATTACCTTTGGATGGTAACAAAACTACTTAACAGTGAAAACTAGGTTACTATTTCCTACTTTTGTATTTCTGACGGTGCAAATCTTGTATATTTTTACATTTATACCCAACTTGCATCGTTTCAGCTAAATATTTAGCTTTTAGTAGAAACTCAATCAACGATAACATCAGCGTCTCCTCTCTTGTCACTAACACTTGAAGGCTTGATTACTGACTTACCAGGAGGAAACTCTACAAGACAGGACAAAACATGACCAACAAAATGATGGTTTTGTTCAGGATGACAATACATATAAATGTGAAACCCTCCAAATAACAGGACATTTTATATGTTTATCATAAGTTACATTGATTTAAGGTTAAGATTTACGTTTGTAGATACATGTAATTCAATTTGAAGCTTGATGATTCAGTCGCAAAATGAATATGTATTCTAAGATAAATTGTAGTTAAAATCAAAATCAAAATCCAGAATTTTAAAATTTACGAGAACTGACGACCACACGTCTTATGTATTTGCAATTAAGGCAAAACAAAATTGTATGAACATTATACGATATTTTCATATCGAACCCTTATTGTACATTGTGCATAAATTACTTCAAATATAGAAATGATATTAATATTACCCGTTTATACAATGTTTGAAATGATGAAATTACGCCTCTTTACCATTATAGATATTTTCAATTTATTTAAAGAATTATAAAGTATTTGGGTAAATAGCTTATTCCCGTGCTCCAATTATTTTGAAGTTGTTAACATGAACATTTGAAATTGCTTGAATTTTAAGTAAGAAACAAAATCCATTGAAATATTGGCCGACTACATTACACAGGGTACATCTGTAGCGTTAACTGCTTGTAAAGATAACAAATTGGGAGTTCAGAGATATTATCGAACCAGATTCTAAAATATTGATTGCATGATAGTCAATTGGTTGGTTGGTTGGTTGGTTGGTTGAATGTTGCTTAACGTCGCATCAGCAATTTTTCAGCTATTCGCGACGAGAACTATTTAATTAATCTCTATGGATTAATCTATGAACAATTTTGTGTATGCATGTGAAGTGCGAGTGTGTTGTATGGTCTGTCTTGTACTAGCGCGCACTCAGGGCGACTTTACCGTGCTAGCTCACAGAGTCAGTACGCCGCAGACAAGCGTACCACTCCCCCAGTCCATTATACTGATACCAGGTGAATCAGTAAAGGCCAACGGTAAGGACAATTCACTTTCCCACATGTGGTCCGAGCGGGACTCGAACTCACAGCGGTGAGAGACCCTGGATTTGAAGACTGACGTCTTATCCATTAGGCCACCGCGCCCTCACATGATAGTCAATAGTCTGAAAGAGTAAATATTCGAATATAAACGTGAATCAACAATTTTAAAATTTATTTAAATTGACGAAATCCTATAATAAGAGGTCCTCAAACCGAATAATGGATTCAAGACTAGAATAGGTTCCTAGATTGTTAGTTAATTTTTAAGGGACTGATTTTGTGTTTCAGTCTCACATTTCCAGTTCTTTGAGTTCCTCGTCTTCGATTTGATCACCTACATATAATAACGAGTAATACTAAATACACAATATACAGACATATTCACTATAGAAGATTATTTTAAAGATATATACAACTTAAGTGATTTTCAATTTATTAAATTTAAAACCTCCTTCGAGGCAATTTTTTCACATTGTTCATTTAAAATAAATGACCAATCATTGAACCCCTAGACGAAAATTTACTTTGACCACATGACACACGGATCGGTATTAAAGAATTAAATTTACAAGTAGCATTACGTTATTAATAATTAATAGTCTGAGGAGGACCACGATATACGTACTTTTACTACTTTATTTGTAAACACTGAGTGGAACTATAACGTGGTATAGACGTGTATCTGGAAGACGTTACTTTGTTACTTTGGTTTTATTAACAGATAGGACCTGAGAAGTTAGTGTTAATCGTGATGGATTAATTATTTGTATTATAGTTATATATGTACGTAAAGGGAATATAAAATGGTTTCTCAGAGTGAGTAAGAATAACACGGAGTAACTGTATATAAACCAGGGGTTGTACTTCACACATATAGATAAAACAAAATAATAAAACTGAATAAATTATCTTAATGTAAAGCGAAAGTTACTTAGAGACATCTGATTATGAAAAACAATTACAAAAAAATCGTTCGAATATTTGGAAACAAATAGTAGTACCACGATTTGGCCATGACATCAGCAATTTATAGCGTGAAGAAAAACAGAATGTTGAACGATGGAATAAACTATATTAAAACACAGTCCGTATTGTAAGAAATACTGTAACAAATTGGATAAATACCTTTGTAGTTTGACTACTACTGACACGTTTACAGACAAGACAAAATGGCTAACATAATTATGCCACCTTTTAAGAGACATAACAGTGCGCCTGTATTCTTTGACAAGGGTGGGAACATTTCCTCTGACTTGTACACAAAACGACTAAGTGCAGTTGGTCAAGGATTGTTCTCAAAGTTACACAATACACACAGAAGTGGATTACAAACCATCCAATCATCAACAGGTGAGTTGAATATGAAACAAATCTAAGTACAAGTTTTGAGCATTAATCATGGGTACATTGATAAATTTTACGTCACACCGATCTCAGCCAATGTCGACATTGCAAGATGTACAGCTTTATGAGAAGATACTAAAACAATGAGTGCATCTTGTGTTACACTCAAATCTGGAACAGCTGATCAAACAGAGTTTAAAACTTAAAGCTCGGCAGCAGGATTCTAGAATAAGTATTTTGTGTAAATCATTTAGATTGTTTGCTATTCATTCATGTTCTTATTAGTATAAGCGTTTGTAATATAATGAGACGTGTTCATCAATTATTGTCCTAAAACTGTATGGGCATATCATGCCGCGCGAAACCATGCGACAATTCTCTTTTCGCTTATTATTTGTATGGACATATCATGCCGCTTGAAACCATGCGACAATTCTCTTTTGGCTTATTATTTGTATGGACATATCATGCCGCGTGAAACCATGCGACAATTCTCTGTTCGCTTATTATTTTTAAGGAAATTGCAAGTTTCAAGATATAAAATAAACTTCTGTACATTGCATATTCAATATCAAACTTGATAAACAATTCTGGGTTTAAAACAGTAGAATTTTTATCTATTACATGCAATTAACTGTTGGCGTTTGGTTCATCACATTTTCTTTCAATTTTATAACTGTTCTTCATAATCATTCATAACCTCATAGCAACCCTACAGCAACCTTACAAACTGTTCAAGTATTTATGCATGTACTTTAGTAAATAATTGTGAATAAAATTCTTTGAAATTTTATGACTGCCACATAATATACAGATAAGTGATAGTATAACAATAATTGTAATGTCTTCTCACTGTGATACTTTTTATAACAATTTTTAGAATTATATAATGACACGTATTTGACATGATATACGTATTATTACAACACACGCACAGCATACCGTTGAGGATCAATAAAACCATACTTCACATTCTTTTTTAGTGGATACATTTATCTTCACACAGGTAGCTTGTAAAAATCTGTCAGTGTTTTCTTCTTTTGTATTAACTCAACTCCAAAACACGCAAAAAGTGACACAATATTCAACGGTTTTATCAGTCCGTATAATATACGCTGAAACCTGTTTCTGATACCGAACGTCACGGTACTAACTATACTAGACACTGTGCTTCATCAGTTACACTTAGTGTAACTTTGAATTAAAAGTTTAGAATTAATTTTAACTAAGGATGGATATTATAGTTGGAATAAGGTGTTAAGTAACATGGCCGTAACTACTACAGAGGCAGACGAGGCAACGCCTCGTCCAGGTTTTTTTCCAAATTCTGGATAATTAAATCCAAAATATCCAAATAAATTACTGGCTCATTCATGTTCATGTGAACGGTCATTCTCTGCTATGAGACGTCTGAAAGTCTGGAACAGAGCTACTATGACATGAGATCGGTTCTGTAATCTTGCCATGTTACACATCCATCGTGATGATGGCATTGGAAATGTTTCTCCAAAGAAAATTGTTAAGAAATAGGACAGCACAGGAACTCGCAAGATCCCACTTGCATTTGAACAATTAGACTAGAGTCTGATATGTATGTCAATTATGACATGTAATAAATTCAGATATGTTATTTTTTAATTATATGTAGTAAATTAGAATATACAGCATAAAGAACAGGTTATATAGTTTTTGCTGCATCCGACTGTCTCTCTGTCTATCTGTCTGCTTTACAGATTTATTCAATATGAACCATAATAATTTCTGAAAGATTACCATTTCCGGTTTTCTTGGGGATTGTTAATCCAGTGAGTCACTAAATATATAAGGGCCAACAATCAAAATGTTGTACATTTTTCGAAGCAAATTTTGCATTTAAATTGAAGGAAATGACATTATTTTGTGTAAAAACATATCAATATTTTCCGGGGACATGCCCTAGTTTGACGCGCCGGCGCGTCCTGCTTGCCTCGCCCACAAATCAATCCTAGTTACGGCCCTGAATAACGGTTTTTAATTGCATATGGGTGTTCTATTAATGTCGATCTTCACACAGGTAACTTGCAAGAATCTGTCAGTGTTTTCTTCTCTTTTGTATTATATGTCCGTTTGTTTTTGATTATATATATATATAAGTGCAAATAAAAAAACAACAACAACATCATCATCAAGACAATTTGTTTTAAAATGATTTTGGAGGGGTTTGCTTCAATTGCAACCAATGCTTTTGTTGACCGTGTAGGTTGTAATGATTTTAAACAGGATATTGGGTTAATTGGAGATGAAGCAATCACACATTTTTTTATTTGTTCAACTTGTCGATCGTTTTGTTGTTGTTGTTGTTTTTAATTTAAAATTGGATTAAATGTGTTTTGAATTATTAAATGAGTAGATAATTCAGAGAGATATGAAATCAGACTTGACAGGGACAGCAGGGACATAGATAGGAAAGGGACAACAGGGACATAGATATGACAAGGACAGTGGTTGTTTTTTATGTAAACAAAATGATTACAATACATTTTTTACATTTTATGAAAGATTATTGGAAATACAATTGAAATGGTTTGTTTTAAATCATACACTTCATAAATAATATTTGTTATTTAATCTGTTTACGTGAATCAGGACCTGCATACTACTAATACAAGATACAAGATTAGTTAACACTGGGATTTATCTGGTGATAAAACTTTAAACACGCAAAGATTATGATGCACAAAACGTAGTTATTATGTTATAAAACATTTACAATCTTTACAAACTCAGTTTAACTATCCATTTACTTGAACAAATTCATTCCTTAAATTGATCAGATCTGCTATTTATAGAATGATTACATTAGTGTTGGATAATTTCAGCTATCTTAATCCTTTCGATTGGTCAAGTTATTTCTTGAGAACCATAAACACGAGATATTGTGTTTAAGTGTACATTTGACTTTCAATCACCTGTATTTAGTTACTTATTTAGTAGCTATAAAACGAAGGGAAATCGTAAAGGCAGATTAAAAATAAGACAATTTTACGTAATATAGATAGCCAAGCAATCGATTAACTGTACCAAAGAATGTGTACTGTTAAAGAAATATATGGCTTCAAAACAGTGTATGTGACATTGTTAGGCATTAGGCCATCGTTTTTTATTTGAAGACATTCGTGAAATACATGTATATTTATTTATAATTATGTGTTTGCATGCAACGTTTGGGGAAAAAATGAAACATTTTATTATTTTTTAGAAACTTAAGCTTAATTCATTATTAGAGATATACACGAATTACTCAAAACATTAAAATGATTTTGAACTGAACTTAGATGGACCACTGAAAGTCATATTTATAACACTGGTTAACTTGTAAGGCTATATAGAGTCTAGTTGATTCTTACCGGGGATGTACTTCTAGTATTGAAGATTCAATAGCTACGGTTTAGTAGAAAATCTCCAATAAAACCAGAGATGGTAAGCTGTTTAAGTCATTCGAAATAATGTGTATGGTTGTAGTCTTTACTATTTAGTTACAAATTGAAAATAAAATGAATAAAACGTAAGCGAACCGTATGTGAAGATTGTGCTTGAAACCATCATTGTCATCCTTACAAATACATGTAATTGGATTTCTTCGTCTGGGGTTAAATATAAAGAATCATCAGAATTATAATACAGCGTTATTACCTGAAGAGTAAATAAAGATTGAATACTATTTATATAGAATTAAAAATCGAAGTGAATGCAGGAGTTAAAATTAGAAAGTTATTATAGTATGAAAGTTTTGAGTTCTAAAATTAAAAAATAATAATTGTACTTTCAATTTAAACTATAAATTGGTAAACACAGATTTCCATTATCGTTAGTTCTGAATATATCTCAATAAACAGAAAATTATGTCGTAAATAAATTAGAAACGTGTGAACAAAAACGAATTCCCTGATGATTTACATGTCAAATTAGATATATTAGTTATATAAAACGTTTAAATGTCTGTTCTTCGCTTCTATTTGATATATAAATTATCGAATAAATTCTAACCAATTTGAATTATAATGTGAAATTGTATTTAAACGATAAAGGTGTTGAAGCGGCACAAATTTGATTATTGGTAATTTATAAACATTGTTATACTAGTTCTTTATTCCTACTGTGTGATAAATTGAGGGATGTTTATTTCCCTATTTTGTTGTTGATGACATGTATTGCCGGCTTTTGAGTACTTGCCTGTCACTTAGGAAAATAGTTTTAGAAATATATGAGCACTAAATTCTGATTGAGAAATATTTTGAATATTTTACCTAACGCGCTTTTATGAATTGAAAGCCATTTGATGACACTGTTGTTTAGAATTTTAGACTATACACCATCAGTGTTTGGCTTATCTATTTAGACGGTCATCTGCTGTACTGGCGGTCTTATTTCAATGCTTTATTGTCAGTCTGGCAGTCTTGGTAGCACCGGGTTTGGTTTCATTGTGGGTTTCTTACTCGCACATAGTAAATTCGGGATTTAAATGACTTTTTATAATGTTAGTACAAAAGAATGTCATGTTAACACAAGGGTTACCCATGGCTGAGCGAAACATTTAAATTTTAATATACTAATTTTTCAATTCACTGGTTCGGAAGTAAAATAATAAACTAGAGTGAGGAAGGAAAACGGATATAAAGATTAATATACACAGATATAGAGGAAGTAACATTTACTTAAACAACAAAATGTTTTCCCATATATATCCTGGAAACTGGAGTTATCAATTAGGTCCGGAGCGTCTAATTAATGATGGACACATAGATAGAAATAAACTACACAGAATGCAAATAAAGGCAGTGGAGGCATGGGTGCATCGTAAAAGTAGGTACATATATCTCTGTTTTGAAAATAATTGTGTATTTTGTATACATTCAAACAGTGACCGAGACACGCGCACGTCATAATTAAACTATACACGTGATATGCACCATGTAAATAAGGAATACTCCTTGATCGGGTTGATGCAAACTTTATAAAATGTTTATCGACTTAATGTGACATACATGTAACATCCCTGAATGGATCCTGATTGAGGCGTAAAACACCATTACTCCACTCAACTTCAAAAAGCCCAAACAGTGACACAATATTCAACGATAATAACAGTCCGTATAATATACGCTGAAAACCGTAGCTGTAGACAAACGTCACGGCACTAACTATACTAGACACTGTGCTTCAGTGAACATCTAAAATTAATTTTAACTAATGATGGATATTATAGTTAGAATTAATTGTTAATTAACTGTTTTAATGGCATATGGGTGTTTTATTAATGTCGAATTTACTAAATGATAAAATCAAAAATAAAAACTCTATACATGCTGTTGAAATGCTGACTTTAATTATGAATTAAGTTGATATTCAGTAATTAACATATCAAAAACTTTAATGATCATACATATTTGTATTTAACCTTGTATGTTCTTTATTTTTCATAGGTTATATTTATCATTTTTAACCTTCAAATGACATTTATATTTTGTGTAATCGCCGATGACGATACACAATTAAAGTGACAAAAGTTATAGAGCTGCCGAAATCTTGCTGAAATATTATACGCCTTAAATTGAAATCGCAATAATCGTGCAATCAATTTTAAATATCAAGTAAAAAAATAATTTAATAATGCTGCATATTTTCTTTTTGAAAATTAGATAATATCACAAAACAATTATCCTTTTTGTCAAACTTTTTAAGTGCGCCAGTTTGACAATAAAAGTCACTTCACGATTCGTCTGTTCAACTTTAGATAATTAGAAAATTACTTTAAAAAAAAAAAAAAAAAAAAAAAAAAAAAAACTACAAACATTTAACGTACCTAGTTAACTGTAAGTGTAAATTATAAACATTTATTTAAAGCAGAAATAAGTTGATGTTTTCCCCGTAACTACTTGCCATATGCTACTTTTGAATGCATTTTATTCAGAATAACTCATATCATGACATGGATATTGATTGGTAATGTCCTGTATAATATTTGTATATTACCCGAAGAAATCTGAAGATAAATATTATACTACGTTCAAAAACAGTGTTGAAAGTCATTCCGGTGTTTTTCTTGTCAACTCGGTAAGATAACCAGTGGTGGGGTTTTATCAGACTTTACGTAGTCTGTGTATCCGGTAAGATAACCAGTGGTGGGGTTTTATCAGACTTTACGTATTCTGTGTATCCGGTACGATAACCAGTGGTGGGGTTTTGTCAGACTTTACGTATTCTGTGTATCCGGTAAGATAACCAGTGGTGGGGTTTTGTCAGACTTTACGTATTCTGTGTACCCGGTAAGATAACCAGTGGTGGGGTTTTGTCAGACTTTACGTATTCTGTGTATCCGGTAAGATAACCAGTGGTGGGGTTTTGTCAGACTTTACGTATTCTGTGTATCCGGTAAGATAACCAGTGGTGGGGTTTTGTCAGACTTTACGTATTCTGTGTATCCGGTAAGATAACCAGTGGTGGGGTTTTGTCAGACTTTACGTATTCTGTGTACCCGGTAAGATAACCAGTGGTGGGGTTTTGTCAAATTTTACGTATTCTGTGTATCCGGTAAGATAACCAGTGGTGGGGGTTTTGTCAGACTTTACGTATTCTGTGTACCCGGTAAGATAACCAGTGGTGGGGTTTTGTCAGACTTTACGTATTCTGTGTATCCGGTAAGATAACCAGTGGTGGGGTTTTGTCAGACTTTACGTATTCTGTGTATCCGGTAAGATAACCAGTGGTGGGGATTTGTCAGACTTTACGTATTCTGTGTACCCGGTAAGATAACCAGTGGTGGGGTTTTGTCAAAATTTACGTATTCTGTGTACCCGGTAAGATAACCAGTGGTGGGGTTCTGTCAGACTTTACGTATTCTGTGTATCTGGTAAGATAACCAGTGGTGGGGGTTTGTCAGACTTTACGTATTCTGTGTATCCGGTAAGATAACCAGTGGTGGGGTTCTGTCAGACTTTACGTATTCTGTGTACCTGGTAAGATACCCAGTGGTGGGGTTTTGTCAAAATTTACGTATTCTGTGTACCCGGTAAGATAACCAGTGGTGGGGTTTTGTCAGACTTTACGTATTCTGTGTATCCGGTAAGATAACCAGTGGTGGGGTTTTGTCAGACTTTACGTATTCTGTGTATCCGGTAAGATAACCAGTGGTGGGGTTCTGTCAGACTTTACGTATTCTGTGTACCTGGTAAGATACCCAGTGGTGGGGTTTTGTCAAAATTTACGTATTCTGTGTACCTGGTAAGATAATCAGTGGTGGGGTTTTGTTAAAATTTACGTTATTTTGTGTACCCGGTAAGATATCCAGTGCTGGGGTTCTGTCAGATTTTACGTATTCTGTGTACCCGGTAAGATATCCAGTGGTGGGGTTCTGTCAGATTTTACGTATTTTGTGTACCGGGTAAGATATCCAGTGGTGGGGTTTTGTCAGATTTTACGTATTCTGTGTACCCGGTAAGATACCCAGTGGTGGGGTTCTGTAAGATTTTATTGTTACTATATACTGACCATAACCCGAAATAGACTATTAATGCGACAACTGAAATAATATAAGTGTCATGTGCTAATGTGGAATTCAAAATTAGTATTGCTTGACTTATTTACACATGTATAGAAAATCATACACATACACAAACACACAAAAAGGCATTTGTAAAAACAAAACACAAGTGCATTACTTTGTAGCAGTGCCTTAAAATCCTTATATACTTATTTTCGGGAGCTTCTTGTTTAATTATTGCAAACACATCACGTTGTTGTGAACCTGTTGCCCTTTACAAATGCCATTGTTCGTACATGTATATAAATAACAACATTGAGCTTAGATATTCTCCGGACACCTACTTCAACAGTTGTAATCGCCAGTACTTGTCTAATCCCTCCACCCACAACTGTATTACTTCTTATTATTCTGTCATTGTATTGAAGTCATCTGTCTCGTTATACATAAACAAACATAAAAATTAGATTTCATATTATAAATCTACTGTACTTATCTGACCTTAATTCTAACAAATAACATTTTGACTTTTTGTATAAATCTTATTATTTGACCACATGCTGTACTTGTTCACATTATTTATCCCCTCGATCATCCCATTACAAATTGCTCAGTATTACACGTGGGGGCATTGTATTTATATATAAACATAAAGACATTTAAGGTCGACTTGATCTTTATAACATTAGATAAAGAAGGTATAATTACTAATTAAGGTTTGTCAGTTTTACCTCCCCTGTGGACTTCTCTATTTGTATAACGTGTTAGCGGTTTTTTGGTGCTTATGGATTGAAAAACGAAAACATGATGTGTCAATATCATAAAGAATTTATTAATTTCCAAGTCAAACATTTTGTTAATATTAATTGGAGCGATATTCTGCAATGCATATGTTTGATTCTTGCAATGAGCTAATTTTAATATTTTGTAATATAATAAGAATATTTTGTCGGTCGACTATGATTTGTTATGTTATCTACATGTGACTTCCCGCCGTTAAGAGATACGTCTGTATGTCTCATAATGTTTATTCCCTTCGTTCTCACATCTATGTTCTTGTGGATGCCTTTATTTCAGGGTGCAATTTAAAACATCAGTTAAAATGTGCATAATACACGGATCGTTATGTTGTTTTTTATACTAACTTGTAATAATGATGAAAATAATAAATTTCACTTCTTTGTCAAATAAGTACTCTCTTTAACTGTTGTCAGTTCAGAATTTTTTTATAACCACGTTTGTCGACATTTGGAAGTAAAATTGTCATGGTTGCATACAATGCAATATCACTTAATTTTTAATTTACCATTAACAGAACTCTTACTTTAAAAATTAACATATTAGCTATTACTCATATTCGGTAGCTAATCAAGAATGACATTCGATTTATTCGTATTAAAATAATAAGGCCGATGAGTCCGGGTGATAGAAATGTTGGCGGGATCATCCTAATGTGGTTATACCATTTTTGCACTCGGATATATATCCAAAGACTTTTTGTTACTGCTACAACTTCACAATACGTACTTTTATACTAAAATTTTGCACGTCCCCATATATACTACAACTCAACACAGGTGACTTGATTATTTAATATCTACTGAGTAATTATCAAATACTTACACATAAGCTGGACTAGAGTACAGTAGTACAGAGAATGTAAACTGTGTGTTTGTTATATAACAAAGTACAATACCAAGTAAGTGGTATAATTCTTATTGTATGATTTACATTCACCTGTATAATTATAATTAATTAAACTGTTTAGTATCAAAGAATTAAAAAACTGTATAACTCAAGCTGATTGTAGGCACACATGTATTTAAAGAACCTGTTCCTACAGCTCGGATGGTAGTGTACAACGGAAGCATAATGACTAGGGTTTAGGTCACCTTAAACCTAACTTAATAAACATAAATTTATTTCCTAGTAATCAACTAGACGATCCTAGCCTCACGAGTTAAGCGAAGTAAGTGTTATGCTTTATGTAACACAATTTGTTTAATACGTATTGATGTGTTACTGGTTGTAAAATAAGTGGGGTGGTTAGAGGTCCGCTCCTCCAACATTACTCAAACTTTACCACTGTCCGTCCAAAGTCGGGGGGTGGGTGGTGGTTATAATCAATAAGATCTGTATTTGTCTTTTCTTCCTTGTCTTGTTTAACTTTTTGTATAATTAACTTGTGACGTGTTGATGGCCGCATTACAATTGGTTGTTGCCAGGTACATGTTTTACATAATTACATTATGATCGTACATGTAGATTGTGATAAAGATCAAATTAGACGTTGGTACATTAAGTAAGATTCATTTTGGACAAATGACCATTATATGGATAGTGATAATTACTTACACACACCACACAGCGTATTAGATAGCCAAGTAATTATTGGTAATTACTGACTGACGGTTTATGTATCATGTCTTCTACATCTAATCTTCATTATTTTAGACTTGTTTTTCATCTGTTACATGGGGTTGATGTATTGTAAGTAAATAAAACAGTAGTCTATTTGGAGGTTATCCTAGATCATGTATAAATTACAAAAACAATAACATGAATAATTAATGGTTCATACGTATGTTAGTAATGAACAGATTCTACTTCAATCTTTCATGCTGTATGTAATTAAGATTTTAATTGTTTTGTTTTGTTTTTTGTTTCATATATATACAATTGATATTTGTTAATTCTGTTTAGTTATTAGTCGTTGGGGATACTTATTGTATCCATGTTTTCTTTGATTTAAAAGATACATACTTAATTTGCATGTGAATGTGACTCCAGTAACACAGATCTTCTGTCAACGATAACAATTATTTCCAAGCAAACAGTTGTATAGTAGAATAATATCTAAAATTCATAAATTTTAATCTGATATACAGACGACCTTGCCTAATTGTAGATAAGCACCTTTTTTAGCGACATCATTGTATTAATACAATGACATTCAATAAGATATGATAAAGCTGTGGTTTCCACACTTTATAATTACAATATAAGATTATAAGTCACTTGGTGCTATAATGCAGAATTTAGACAAGCTTGATTTGCTCAACATATGGTTTCAGTGTGAATAAATCGCTTATACCATTTTATGTCCTTAGAGTTTAAGTAACACTCGATAGTCGTTTGTTTATTAAATAGCAATCAACGACAAACATAGTGTACAATGTTCAATGAAGAAATAGCAATCAACGACAAACCTAGTGTACAATGTTCAATGAAGGAATCGAGTGTGTTCACATGAAGCATAATAGATGTTTCAATTTCGACGAAAATTCACGGTTATCTTCAACATTGAACTTGATCAACGCAATAGCAACACAATTATTTAGGAGGTTCATTGATAAAGCTCTTAATCTGTATATATAAAGTTTAAAGTCAGATATAATAATTTTCTAAGATACCAGTACTATCGTCGCAAAACAAATAACACACACAAAAAACATGTTTAGTTGTAATACCTCTAACACAAGGCATCGTTCTTCTGTTGGCATTCCTGACCATTACACAATACTATGTAGAAATATTTATCTAAAAAACGACACCATTAATGACTTACAGTAATTGTCTGTTTTCACGTCATTATATCATATCATAATTATATAAATCTATCCGTATATAACTTGTTTTCATGTTTGTTGTTTATAAGTCGTGGTAGGTGGTTTTTTTTTTTTTTTTTTTTGATAAAAACAGTCAAGGTGTTTTGTTTTATTTCTTGTAGTGTTATTAGATAAGTGGCACTGAGAAAAAAATATCGAAATTTTATCATGATGTCAGAAAATACCATACTGGGAAATATAAAGTTGTTTTTGGACGCAGATTTTCAGAAAGAGTTTGTTTGTTCTGAGAGTTCTGGATTGAATAAATTGTTTTGAAACTTGACGTGATTAGAATTGCTTTTACATGGTCTTGTTGTCATGTTGTGATATTTTGCTATTTAAGGGCTTAACATGTTTTGTACATCTACAAATTACCAAACATCTGAAAAGCACAAATGTTTGTAGAGGATTACCCAATTCCATTAATTTTTAAAATATTAAATCACTCATATTGGATTTATTTTCAAACAACATTTTTCAATGCATATTTTCTCAGCGAACTGTTTTAAATCATCAATCAAAATACTAAATTTAATCACACGGATACTAGGGTACTCCGTTTGAAATAAAGAAAAAAACCTTTTGAAGTTTTTAATACTTGTTGTAGTTAGGGTCTAGTCACCTGACTAATGTCTACAGAATGACGTCATAATTGTTCATTCATTTCTTTCACCGAATTGCAATGTTTGTGTGCAAAGTCCAAAAAATAGTTTTGGATATGAAGTATCTGCTGTCATATGCTGATTTTTATAAAATTATATATTCAAAAGTAGCAGCACTTCTAAACTATTCGTATATTGTACTCGTAACATATAGAGATGCTCAACCTTTTACTTGGGGACAGAATTTTAGACTTGTCATGGATTCCGTTGAAGAGTACGCCAGAGGTTGGGCTAAATTAGAAGATGTTGAGCTTGATACCTTATCCGACTGGATAAAGGTTGTGAGATCTTTCGTTAAAACTAGGATTGCCAATCTTGAAGGGTCTATGAGTACTAAACCGTCTTCAGTACTCAAGGATCCAGAAATCAAGGCATTTCTAACAGACATACACAACAAATATGTTGTTGTCCCAGCTGATAAGGCTTCCAACAACATTATTCTCGTTTGTAAGAGATTCTACCTTGAATGTCTTATTAAGGAGCTTGGTTTAGATAGTATATCAAATAACACTGCATATACTTGAACTTATGTTACCAAAGATGAAGTTCTTTCCAACCATAGGGGAGTTCTCGAGTCTTTCGGTATCAATCTTAAAGAGGAAGATCAAGATCTTCCTTACTTGTATTGGATTCCTAAACTCCATAAAAATCCATACAAGGAAAGATATATAACAGGCTCATCAAAATGTACTACTAAATCATTATCGGTAACTCTAACACAAATTTTGACAATCGTCAAAGATGGTCTTCAGTCTTATTCAGAAAAAGTATATTCTACATCTGGAATCAACCAAATGTGGATACTCAAAATTTCTAAAAAATTACTTGAACATCTTGCTTCTAATGCTTTATCTCATGTAAAAAGTATAAAAACATTTGATTTTTCTACACTATACACCACTATCCCTCATTCTAAATTGAAAGAACGTCTTAAAGAAATTATTCAATTGTATTTCTTTTACAAAAACGGTAAGCCAAGATACAAATATCTGGTGCTGAACAGGGATTCTGGTTATTTTGTCAAGCACCATACGGATTACAAACAAAATATACTGAAGATACCATTAACAAAATGTTGGAGTTTTTGATAGATAACATATTTGTTGTGTTTGGTAATATAGTTTTTCAGCAAACAATCGGTATACCAATGGGTACAAACTGTGCACCATTGCTTGCTGATTTGTTTCTTTATTCTTACGAAGCAGAATTTATGCAGAACCTTGTTAAATCTGGAGATAAGACTGTCGCAAAATCATTCAACTCAACATACAGATATATAGATGACGTTCTGTCTCTTAACAATCCTAGATTTGGAGACTATGTAAATGTCATCTATCCTAGTGAGCTTGAAATAAAAGACACGACTGATTCCTCAAGTTCTGCTTCATATTTAGACTTATACCTGAATTATGACGCACACGAAAGGCTACATTTGAAACTTTATGACAAACGTGATGACTTCAATTTTTCTATTGTCAACTTTTTTTTTATGCAGCAATATACCTGCTTCTCCTGCTTATGGTGTATTTGTTTCCCAATTAATACGCTATGGTAGAGCTTGTTCCCACTACGGAGACTTTGTACAACGACGTAGGCTGCTTGCAAATAAATTGTTGAGTCAGGGATATTGCAAGCCTAGGCTTATCAAGGCCCTCAAAAAGTTTTATGGCCGTCATCACAGTATTGTTGATAAGTATGATGTCTCTGTGTCCAAGATTGCCCTGGATATATTTGACGTCTCATAGATCCATGTTCCTTTCACACAATTTTGATTACACACGTGGCGGGTGTAGCTAGCTAAACAGGAGGTGCTTACCCTTCCGGAGCACCCGGCCTCACTTCCCTGGTGGAAGTTCACGTGTTTTACCTAACTTGTCAGTTCCAAAGTCTTTACTTTGCTTCTGGATTGTGATTCGGACATGGATTAGTATGTTTGTTTTTGATAGATATATTTTATATTTTAAGCCTGCTGTAACAGTTAGTGATTGTTCACAGATTTTAGATTCTATCCCGCAATGATGGCGTTTTGTGAAAGCTTAAGTCATAACGGTATTACTATTGTCAAATGTGAATACTTTCCCGAATAACTTGTAGAATAAAGGCAATGTATTTAGTCCCAATAAAAAGTGATCTCTGGTTAAAACAATACTTTATCATTGATCATGACAGCTGATTCTAAATACTAAGGCCAAACTCTCATCAAAATTCAATCTCAAATTAAAGACGTTCGTGTTTATAATTAGTTACGCAATTTTAATACTAATATTAATTACAATTTGTCAGAAATATGATGAGAAATGGAATCTTATTCAGAAGAAATAATGGTGACATTTTAAAATGACTCAATACAATATTTGATATATATATATATACAGTCTAACCTGTCTATAAGGGCCACTCGGGGGAAGTTGCAAAAGTGGCCCTTATGGACAGGTGGCCTTTATATACAGGTTTGTAAATCCAGTTATGACATCAATATAAATATTAGTTGGAAAAATAGTGAGCAGTTCTAATTTATTTATTTTATTTGTTGAAATTTCTGTTACAAAAAAGGCATTAGCTAATTTTAACAGAATAATTTCTTTGAAAACAATTAAAGAAAAATCTTCTGACCACACTATTTATCGATCTTTGAAAAAAAACCTTAAAAATCACCAAGTATATACACATATCTTAAATAAAGACATGTCTTCTTTAATAGGTAGGAGTAGTGTCTTCTTTAATAGGTAGAAGCCAGTAATGAAAACAATAGAAAATAGTCTATGTATCATAATTAACAATGAGTAATAATCTATCCTTAGTGCTTTATGGCTTCATTTGTTGACATGAGGATAAATGACTTAAAATTTGTGTAAGTTTTTAAAAAAGTTTCAAAAATATACTTTTTAAAAATTGTTTTCTTATCAACATACAGATTTGGTTACATGTACTGAGTTTAATGATCAATGGTTTAAAGTTAAATAATCAATGTTTAAAATCTAATTTTAGCTTCAAGATTTTTAAAAAAAACTACATGGCTTAACATTTTTGCACAAATTTTTAGAAACTACTGGTATAACAAAACTTGTCCCCAAAATACGAATAAAAAGTGGCCTTTACAGACAGGTTCATGGGCCATTTTGTACAAAAATAGGGTGGCCTCTGGCTCAGTTGAACAGTGGCCCTTATATAGAGGTTAAATAAAGAGTAAAATGGCTTGGGAGGAATTGAAAGTGCCCTTTATAGACAGGTGGCCCTTATATAGAGGTGGCCTTTAGCACAGGTTGGACTGTATGATATATCACAATCTTGGAGATAATACATAGGGCGATTCTAATTAAACTGGGGTTTATCGTAATCCCGATGACGTCATTAACTACCATAATAGACACAATTATATCAATATGTGAAGAGAGGAAGTGTCTTGTTTCTGTCATAAGGTTTACTGTTAATTTTCATAATATAAAATTTACAGGGAGTCATTTGGGATTCTTATTGGGACTTTATTGGGATCCCTATTGGGACTTTTTGTGTATTACTTATACCTACAGGGAGTTGTGGGACCCCTATATGTAGTAACTACCAAAAATATAGTAAATGAAAACCGCTATGTGTAGTAACGAAATTCTTGAAACTTAAGCGTTAGAAACCAACATTTAAGGTACCTTCTGACCCGATAGAGGTGAATTTTATCCCGATAGAAGTGACTTTTAACGGGTGAGAAGTGACTTCTAACCCGGTAAAAGTAAAATTAGCTCAATAGAAATGACTCTTATTCCAGTAGAAGTGACTTTTAACGCGTTAGAATTGACATGTAACCCAATACAGGGGATTTTTTTTCCGATAGAAGTGACTCATTTCAATAAAAGCGACTTTCATAAATATACCTGATTCTGGACACAATTTCAATTTGTTCAATCAAAGCATAACACTTACCAATTATACAATTACGTAACGGTAAAGCAGCGTTTGCATCTATAAGACATTCTTATATCAAATTAAGCCAACATATGATAAAATTGAACAAATTCAGAAATTTTTAAAGTATATATAACATATAATTTGAAAGATTTTTAATCCATCTGATTACTGTTCGAAATGGTTCTTGCTTGTATTTTCTGTTTCTAATATAATTAATCTTGAGTCAAACATTAATGTGATATTGGTCAATTCCACAAGCAAACGAATAGAAAGAAATGACAAGGATACTAAGACCAAAGAAGTAGAAAGAACGGAATAGAAAGCCGAAAAATAAACAAAAACAGGTGTAAATCTTACTGTTGATCGTTTCAAGAAAACTTCGTTCTACTAAAATTTTACTATTCTGAGAACAAATTGATTTTTGGAGCAACTCTACAGACATTTCTAAGTCAACTTTTCGTCTGTCGACTTTGAACTGACAATGGAAATCGTTAGATGTTCCAGACACATTAAAGATTTTTCAGATCAATGTTGGTCTGGGTCTGTATAACTGTCGTGTTGTTTTTGTTGCCTTTATTTATTCTGGTTTTATTTTTATTTTCAATTTACATTACGTTCGTCATGAATTGTTGAATGTGCATTGTCGATTGTAAGACAAACCTAAGACAGTTTAGTCAATAACATTATTTAACGTCAGCTATCTCTCCGGTCGTAAACAGTAAAACGACATTACTGGAAACATTTTGATGATTTTGTATTTAGACGTCATGTGTTACCTGTTTATTTAAAAGTCAGCACACAACAGGCAATATTAATTTGTCGGCGAATCAACAATATAAAAATAGCAAGTACCTAAATAAAGTCTAAGGTAGTCGGAAGCCAACTATATACAAGAATAGCCAAGACCCTAATAATTCCAAATAGTCAGCGTATTAACAATCCAAAATAACGGGGTGACAAACAACTCAGCAGTAGCCAGGGTCTCAAAAACAAACCCACAGTAGTCGGGGCCTCACAAACAAACCCACAGCAGCCAGGGCCTCACAAACGAACCAACAGTGGCCAGGGCCTCACAAACGAACCCACAGTAGCCAGGGCCTCACAAACGAACCCACAGTAGTCGGGGCCTAACAAACGAACCCACGGTAGTCAGGGCCTCACAAACGAGCCCACAGTAGTCGGGGTCTCACAAACGAACCCACAGTAGTCGGAGCCTCACAAACGAACCAAAGTAGTCGGGGCCTCACAAACGAACACACAGTAGTCAGGGCCTCACAAACGAACCCACAGTAGTCGGGGCCTCACAAACGAACCCACGGTAGTCAGGGCCTCACAAACGAACCCACAGTAGTCGGGGCCTCACAAACGAACCCACAGCAGTCAGGGCCTCACAAACGAACAGACAGTGGTCGGGGCCTCACAAACGAACACACAATAGTCAGTGCCTCACAAACGAACACACAGTAGTCAGGGCCTCACAAACGAACCCACAATAGTTGGGGCCTCACAAACGAACACACAGTAGTCGGGGCCTTGCATACGAACACACAGTAGTCAGGGCCTCACAAACGAACCCACAATAGTTGAGGCCTAACAAACGAACACACAGTAGTCAAGGCCTTGCATACGAACACACAGTAGTCAGGGCCTCACAAACGAACCCACAGTAGTCAGGGCCTCACAAGCGAACCCACAGTAGTCGGGCCTCACAGATGAACCGACAGTAGTCGGGGCCTCACAAACGAATACACAGTAGTCATGTCCTCACAAACGAACCCACAGTAGTCAGGGCCTCACAAACGAACCCACAGTAGTCGGGTCCTCACAAACGAACCCACGGTAGTCAGGGCCTCACAAATGAACCCACAGTAGTCAGGGCCTCACAAACGAACCTATTTTAGTCAGGGGCTCGCACATTAAAATAGTCTTCTACAACACTCAACACGAACACACAGTAGTCGGGGCCTTGCATACGAACACACAGTAGTCAGGGCCTCACAAACGAACCCACAGTAGTTGAGGCCTAACAAACGAACACACAGTAGTCGGGGCCTTGCATACGAACACACAGTAGTCAGGGCCTCACAAACGAACCCACAGTAGTCGGGTCCTCACAAACGAACCCACGGTAGTCAGGGCCTCACAAACGAACCCACAGTAGTCAGGGCCTCACAAACGAACAGACAGTAGTTGTGGCCTCACAAACGAACACACAGTAGTCGGAGCCTTGCATACGAACACACAGTAGTCAGGGCCTCACAAGCGAACCCACAGTAGTCGGGGCCTCACAGATGAACCCACAGTAGTCGGGGCCTCACAAACGAACCTACAGTAGTCAGGACCTCACAAACTAACTAACAGTACTCATGGCCTCACAGACGAACCTACAGTTGTCAGGGCCTAACAAACGAACTCACTGTAGTCTGGGCCTCACAAACGAACCTATTTTAGTCAGGGGCTCGCACATTAAAATAGTCTTCTACAACACTCAATAGCCCTTATTGGTCTACCTTCAACAATAAAGTTTAGTCAGAGCTTGAGCGATCCTGAATATACACAAGCGTACCACTTGAAGTCAAGTCAGAACTTACGTTTAATGCTTGGTCAAATATATTATGTTATGTTGTCAAGTAAAAGTACATTCATAAACCATCTTTAAACAAGAAAACAAGTTAACTTTGAAAATGACAAATTAATACCTCACAAATAATTCCTACAAAAACATATCAATGTGTTTTGTTTAATTAAGCATCAAAGTCATTATATGTAGATAACATTAACTCAGCGAACCCGTATAACAAAACTACAATGAAACGATCGACTTTAGAAATGTCACTGACATGTCATAAACATAATTATCATTCTTCAGTCCGCTTACTGATATTGTTTTCTATTTAGCGTAAATTTAATCATTAATCTTTTAAATGTTTAATATTCCTCGTTAGCGGTACAACATATTTCTCAGTTCATTTCGTTTTGTCATAGATAAGTCATTTAACCTGTCAATTTCTCTTGTTAAGATTCACTTTTTATATTTACTTATTTATCAAATAGTTATCAGGACATTATGATAAATGTTAGTTCCATTTCGGGAGTACTTTTTAGTCAAAGTAGTATTGGAACGGAAATACATGTTTTATCATGTCACGTGGTTTATCTTGGTTCGTTTTGAGTTGAGTTTTGGGTTATATTGACCATTTGTTACAATTTTCTAATAATTCGGTAGTTGTATTTTTAATGAAAACATTATGTTGTCAAAAGACTAATAACATTGATTTAGATTTTCGAAAACACAATGTGTTTAATGTAGAATGTACATTTTTGCTCATGTCTCAATTCACGATTGAATCTTGTCTTTGATTAATATACATATTTCATGTGTTTTGGCTGTAATATATAACTATTGTTCTATTTGTCTAGTAACTTTTTGTCCGTGATATACATGAGGGCGGTATATGTAATTTTAATCGGTCCTGGTTGATATACGGACGGATGGTTTGATGAGATAGATTCGTAATAATGTCTATATATGCACCATCTGTAACGTTAGCACTCATAAAAAGGATAAAGGGTTGCCTAGGTAATCCTAACAGGATAATTCAGAAATATGTCGTAAATATTGTTGCAATGTTTTACGCCATTTTCAAAAACAACCCAATCTCAAATTATTATTTCTACACTTCACCCTAATGTACCCCTTTATTAAGTATGTTATTATGTATAAAATATATAAAGTTTCATACTCATCATGATATCGGATACATCACACATATGTTGTCAAACATTGCAATATGATCGTGGTTTTATATCGTGCTAGGTAAGATCATACGTTACAGTGACATTGACTGTGACATACAGACGGGTGTTAACAGAACAGAACATCACAAACAATCCACCGGCTTTAGAGGTAATTAATATCTAAATTATCTTAATTTTATATTTCAATAGTTTTTAATATCAAATTTAACAACTATTTTATTTACGGCCTGACATTTTTAGTACGCATTGAAACCCTGGACTAAAGCTAATTTGAATGAGTGTCTATTCAATAGAAACATTTACATTTATGTGATAGTTAGCATATTTCAGATTATGTGAATATCATCTATCTTAGTAAGATTGAAACCTGATTCCAAAGAAGGCTACATTTCAAGTTTTATGAAAACACGTGATGATTTTATTTTTTGATGCAGCCATATATAACGTAGCATGGTTATGGACCATGAGAACGTTGTACAATGAAGCAAGCTGCGAACAAATAAATTGTTGACGCGCGCGAGCATATTGCAAATCCAGGCTAACCAAAGCCCTCAAACAGTTTTATGGCCGTCATCACAATATTGTTGATAAGCATTACGTGACAAAAACTACCCAGGATATATTCGATGTCCCATAGTTCTAAGTTATTTTCATTCTCAATTTTCATAAAGCACTTGGTGGGTAGCTAGCTTAACAACAGGGGCGCACCCCTCCGGAACAACCTGGCTCATTTTTCCTATGGCAGTTGACGTGTGAAACCTAATTTGCCCGAGTTTCAATTATTTATTTTTGCTTTGGAATTGTAATTTGGACATAGATTGATACACGTATGTTAGGGTTAGGAAAACAAACATCTTCACCAAACATTTGCATTTGTTCACCAAATACGTCGGACATTGATACCTACAACATCAATGCAAATAATAGTGAATTGGGGTTATATCAATAAAAAGTTGGATTATATTCAAATTAGCAGGAATTAAATGATTAAATTATGAAAAAAAACTTAAAATCGCCAGTCTCAAGAGCATTGGGCCATTTCTGAATGCTTGTTTAATTCGTCTGTAACATATATTGTTTTTGTACATCTATAAGTTACCATCTCTGTCGATTATTTACTACTATTAACTATTCATTCATTTTGTGTTCAAAAGTGAACATGCTAAAGAGTTAATGTATCATGTTCTTTTTCTGTAATATTTAGGTGGGGGGTATCCAAACATTACCACACATGCTGATAGTTACACCTATAAGGTTTTCATAATTACTATGCCCGTTTTAATTTTGCAGCACTGGATGGACGTTTCGCATCAGGAGTGCTCAAGCCAAAATTTTGTAATTCCAGATATTTTTAATATGTTGAAACATGAATCAAAAACTATTTGACAAAAATGACAAAAATACAATTTACCAAATCCAAGGCAATATTTCAAAGGATAAATCATAGTTTTTTGGGTTTTTTTAGCTCATCTGAGCCTATGGCTCAGGTGAGCTAAAAAAACCCAAAAAACTATTGCTATCTATCTTCCTCCGTCGTGCGTCGTGCGCCGTCCATCGTGCGTCGTGTGTAAACTTTTCACATTTAAATCAACTCCTCCAAAACTACAAAGCCAAATTGGATGATATTTGGCAGTAATTATGTCTGGGTGAGGGGCTTTCAGATTTGCACAAATGAAAGGATTATGTCCCTTGGGGCCCCATAAAGGGGAAAATTGTAAAAATCTTTAAAAATCATCTCTTCTGAACTTACAAGAGATATAGCTTAGATATTTCATGTGAAACATACTTAGGGCACCTAGTTTCAGATTTGCACAAATCATAACTGTGAGGGACAAAATGAATGGGGAAATGGCAAGGTACTTAAGGCGGTAATTGCTTAAATTAATGTATTTGTCAATATATCTTGAAAACTATAAACTCTTTGTATAGGCATGTATATTAGAATATTGTAGGTATTTGCACAACGATCATTTTGATATATAAATAAGAGTCATATGTTCAAAGGTCAAGGTCATAGATGCAAATGAATACCTAAATGGTTAATTATCTAAAAAATTATAAACTTTTTGTATAGGCATGTATATTGGAATATTGTAGGTATTGGCCTAACGATCATTTTAATATGTGAATGAAGGTCATAGGTTCAAAGGTCAAGGTCATAGACACGAACGAATACTTAAATGGTTAATTATCTCAAAAACTATAAACTTTTTGTATAGGCATGTATATTAGAATATTGTAGGTATTGGCCTAATGAACATTTTGATATATAGATGTTTTAGCTGTTTATAAATAATATATTGTAGCTAGACTTTAGATATGTTATATGTAGCATTCTTATATAATAATTATTATAATTAATATGCAAAAATACTTGCATATAATTTGTCCTTACTGCTGAAAATTTTGACATTCTCTTTTATTAATGTCATTTACCATTGAACCTCTGCGTGATATATGTACTCGGCATCAGGTGAACGTTAAGGCCCATTGGCCTTTTGTTTAATTTTGTATTACTTTTCACTTAGTACCATACAATTAACGTCAGCGTTTTTGTCTAATCATCGGTAGTTTAATATACAGAGCTGGTTACAAGTTTTTTATACTTTGAAAGCTAGTGGCGTCTAGTTGTTTGCCGTTGAATGCACTTAAATATTTTGAAAAAAATTATAGTGAACGAAAAGATGAAAATCTCCAATCAAATTGATATGGTAAGCTATTTGATTCACATAAACAGATATGATTCTTGTCCATCAAACATTTGAATTATTTCTTTGCTCCAAGACAAACTAAAACTTCAATGTAACATACTGAGGTAAAACTTTAACTTTCTCTAGCTTAATAAAGCTTTGAATAATGTGTACGGGTTAAAGATTGATCATAATCCAGTTATAAAGCCGGTCTGCTATCTGACTTTACCATCAACATTAACCTTGATAAATCCTATTATATTTTTTGTGGATTTTATAACATATATATTCAGAAGATAATGTGTTATTAATAGTCATTCCACTTACTTAATTAAATATTAGTATACTTAGTGTGTAGATTATTATGATAACTGCCCCTTAATGGAGGTGTAATGTTGAAGAGCCCATAACCAGACTTTCGATTTCTTACCGGATTTTTATTTTAAAATAGGAATTTTAATCTTCTTCTAGGTTTAAAAGTTCAGTAAATCGATAATTGACATTAATGACACAGTAACAATTATACTGAAATCTTAATAGTCTTACTGCAATAGAAAAATATACTGTTGATTTTAATGTTTAATGCTAAATATCTACCATTTGTTTATACAATATGTACGAACGGAGACAGAAGAAATTACAACTGAATAGTTATAATTCATGTTGACACTTAACAGCCGATTTAACAAATACCCCGGCTTACATTGGTAATAATTAGAATGCAGTGCCTTCTTTGCGGCCTGGTCAGTCAATATTTTTGTTTTTATTCCCATATGAATACTGTTTCTGAAACAAATGCTATTACATCTAAAAAAAAGTTCAGTGTGAGAAAAAACGAAACTTAACCATGCGGAAAAATTCCTGGCGGGAAAATTGATTTGAATTTGGAATTGTTTTGACATAATGGCTATGAGAAGAAACAGTGAACCTTCACCAATAGGTCATGGGATATTGTATAGAGAGGGAAAACTACGTAAAAATAACAGTGATAAAAATTTACGTGTGAGATGGGAGTTATTACCAAACATGCTTTCTATTGAAGAGTTTAAAGGTAATTAACAAACGCCTTGTAATGTTTAACATAATACTAAATTTACTTTGAATCATTAATGAAAGCTAAGTTGTGTGTCTAATATGAATCTCATGAATTTGTATGTGTCTACTATGTATTTCATGACTTTGTATGTGTCTACTATGTATTTCATGGTTTTGCGTGTGTCTCACTATGTATTTCATTAATTTGTATGTGTCTACTATGTATTTCATGAATTTGTGTGTGTACTATGTATCTCATGAATTCGTGTGTGTATTTCATTAATTTGTGTGTGTCTTACTGTGTATCTCATGAATTTGTGTGTCTACTATGTATTTCATTAATTTGTGTGTGTCTACTATGTATTTCATTAATTTGTGTGTGTCTACTATGTATTTCATTAATTTGTGTGTGTCTACTATGTATTTCATTAATTTGTGTGTGTCTACTATGTATTTCATTAATTTGTGTGTGTCTACTATGTATTTCATTAATTTGTATGTGTCTACTATGTATTTCATGAATTTGTGTGTGTACTATGTATCTCATGAATTCGTGTGTGTATTTCATTAATTTGTGTGTGTCTTACTGTGTATCTCATGAATTTGTGTGTCTACTATGTATTTCATTAATTTGTGTGTGTCTACTATGTATTTCATTAATTTGTGTGTGTCTACTATGTATTTCATTAATTTGTGTGTGTCTACTATGTATTTCATTAATTTGTGTGTGTCTACTATGTATTTCATTAATTTGTGTGTGTCTACTATGTATTTCATTAATTTGTGTGTGTCTTACTGTGTATTTCATGAATTTGTGTGTCTACTATGTATTTCATTAATTTGTGTGTGTCTACTATGTATTTCATTAATTTGTGTGTGTCTACTATGTATTTCATTAATTTGTGTGTGTCTTACTGTGTATTTCATGAATTTGTGTGTGTCTTACTGTGTATTTCATGAATTTGTGTGTGTCTTACTGTGTATTTCATGAATTTGTGTGTGTCTACTATGTATTTCATGAATTTGTGTGTGTCTTACTGTGTATTTCATGAATTTGTGTGTGTCTTACTGTGTATTTCATGAATTTGTGTGTGTCTTACTGTGTATCTCATGAATTCGTGTGTGTACTATGTATTTCATAATTTGTGTGTGTCTACTATGTATTTCATGACTTTGTATGTGTCTACTATGTATTTCATGGTTTTGCGTGTGTCTCACTGTGTATTTCATTAATTTGTATGTGTCTACTATGTATTTCATGAATTTGTGTGTGTACTATGTATTTCATTAATTTGTATGTGTCTACTATGTATTTCATGAATTTGTGTGTGTCTCACTATGTATCTCATTAATTCGTGTGTGTCTACTATGTATCTCATTAATTTGTGTGTGTCTCACTATGTATTTCATGAATTTGTGTGTGTCTTACTGTGTATTTCATGAATTTGTGTGTGTCTACTATGTATTTCATGAATTTGCGTGTGTCTTACTGTGTATCTCATGAATTTGTGTGTGTCTTACTGTGTATTTCATGATTTTGTGTGTGTCTACTATGTATTTCATGATTTTGTGTGTGTCTACTATGTATTTCATTAATTTGTGTGTGTCTTACTGTGTATTTCATTGATTTGTGTGTGTCTCACTGTGTATCTCATGAATTTGTGTGTGTCTTACTGTGTATTTCATGATTTTGTGTGTGTCTACTATGTATTTCATGATTTTGTGTGTGTCTACTATGTATTTCATTAATTTGTGTGTGTCTTACTGTGTATTTCATTGATTTTGTGTGTGTCTCACTGTGTATTTCATGATTTGTGTGTGTACTATGTTACTCATGAATTTCTGCGTGTCTACCATGTATAATATTAATCTGTGTGTGTCTACTATATATATCTGATTAATCTGTGTGTTTATCATTTTATTTAATTTAATAGAATACCAAGATTACCGTTGTCCGATGCCTTATGTATAAATAATTATATTCACTTGAAGTTTGTTTATTTATCTATTTTTATTTATTTATTTATTTATTTATTTATTTATTTATTTATTTATTTATTTATTTATTTATTAACGCTTTTTTGTATTCTGTAAATCCGAATTACTGATAAACCAAGGTGTAGTGATCATTTGCGTTGCTTAAAATATGACAGAATACACCAAGCTCCATTTCGAAATCACTCCGTCCGTACTTCGTTTGTCAGGTACGTTCTGCATCAGTTTCAAGTGTATATAAATAGTAAGTATAAAGCTCCTCTTGCAACAATTATGAGAATGGCTGGTTGGACAGCAGAGTCAACATTCCGTACATATTACCGAAAACCTGTTGTTGTTGATACATCTTTTGCTACAGCAATATAAAACTAGACTTGAGAGAGAAAAAATAAAAAAAGGGAATAAATGTTAACAAGTGTTTATATTTCTTTTTATTCATTATTTTATTTTATTCAACAACTGCCTGGATGTCTAAAATCCTCACGTGACTACTTCAGTACCATATTTGATGAAATGGAATCATCAAATGACATGTATACGAAATTTATTGAAGTATGATTTCTTGAAATTCCATGAAATCATATATGGTACTGAGGTAGTTACGCGCACAACCCACCCGACGTTTTGGTTTGAAATCCAGGCAAGTCTGATGGGAAACAAGCTAACGTCATCTCACGTAACTACCTTAGTACAATATATAATTTCATGGAATTGAAATCATACTTCAATAAATTTAGTATAATTGGATGATGTTTCATTACACTAGAAGGGGTTTTACCGGAATAATTGCGAAATTCCGGAATAGTTAGACACTTTCCGTAATGTTTGGAAAAATCCGAAATCTTAAGACGAAAATCCGGAATAATAAGTCAAAAACCGAAATATTTGGGCAAAATCCGGAATAATCAGACAAAATCCGTAATTATCGGTCAAAATCCGGATAATTGGACTATATTTTTTACGGTAAATTTTCCGGAATCTAAAAATTCCGGATTTTGTCTGATTATTCCGGATTTTGTCTAATTATTTCGGATTTTGCCTAATTATTTCGGATTTTGACTTATTATTCCGGAAAATGTCCAATTATTACGGTAAAGTATTTTAAAAAATTTAAATTTTCAATTCGCGCCATTTTGTCTTATTTCACCGACGTGCAAATAGCCACACTTTCAATGAACATGTGTAAGGGGAAAAATACCTTACAAATACTTGTAATAAATGTTCCGCCCTCGATCAGCCGCCATTTTTAATTTGCCTGTATGGTGTTCACCGTGCCGATGTATTTATTTTATCAAGTTTTCTAAACTAAAGTAAATAAAATATCGGAAATTTATTTATAAATTAATATGTCTTTTGTAAATAGGAAGAATTTATATGTTAAATATATAATGTTTATTATACTTCCACGAACAAAAAATGCAGTAGATTTATATCGAGTGTAGATAATTTCGAAATAATGTACATTGAATGGGAAACTGTAATGGTTTATTTTATCCACATGGAATAATTTCGTAGGATAATATTTTTTTTGATCCGTGGCTAATATTTTACAGGTAAATATTGTTCATATACAATATTTTAAAGATAAGCCATGACATTTATTCCGCCGGATAGATTTTGCCATGAAAGTATATCCTCCTGGACACATTTTCACCCGGATAAAATTATCGATTACATAACCACTTGGCTGCGATGACTTTTTATTTTCTTATACCCTGTATGAACATTGAACGCTTGATTTACAATATCCCGCGGATACTAAAAAACCGTAATTTCTGACTTGCTATGGTAGATATATATGCTGTATAATAATAATAATAATTTATTGCAAAAAGCAAACAATACATTGCTATAGCATTACAAACATATATATTATGTAACAACATGACAAAAAAACAAATAAATAAATAAATAGCAGAGAACAGTCAGGAGTTAAGAAGTTGAGATCTGAGTAACCAGGCTTTAGATAGATAAAATACAGAGTTTCCTTGTAAGAGATTCAGAGTCCGCTTTTAATAGTGTAGAAATTATGGATATTCGGCCAGACACAGTAGTATTTTGGTAGATATTGATAACGTATGAAACGGAATGTAGGACATATAAGGACGAAGTGATACTCGGTCTCAATACAATTTAAACGCACAACATGAACAAATCCTCATTTCCCTTGGAATGTTAGTATAGCGGCCAGATTCAACATTTAATCGCAATGTACCACTGCGTAATTTGGTCAAAGTGATACATTGAAATCAAATGCTAATAACCCGCTAAACTAAATTCGTTTTTAAGAGACACATAGTATGACAATTTTTCAGACGAGCTGACAAGCTGGAACCATTTCTGGTAGTACTACTGATCAATAATACGAGTTTTCACAATGTCCAGAGAAACACTTGGATATTCTTGATTATACCAAACATCATTAAAACCTAATGAAAATAACATGTCTCGAACATCTGAGACCCAGTTCTTTTTACCAAGTAATACATCATTATATAAAACATATATACATCAAAGACAACGTAGGTTTCAAAGTTATGATGCGAAACCAATATTTAATTATTTTATGTTTCCGTATAACACTTGGTGTAGATGTCCAAGTTCACCATACAAAAGGCAGTGGGGCACATTTAGATAAACCTAAAGTATAACGACAAAATCTATTAAAAACAAGCTCAATTTCATGTGCACGGTGGAATCCCCAAACTTCCGACGCATAGTTTAATACCGAGCCAACCATACACTATGAACAGATAGCATTTTGTGTTTAACGTCGATATATAGCTCTTTGATATTATATATAGAAGTCCAGACAAAGCTCTTGTCCCCTGTTGGGCTATCCTTTTCTGGGTGTGCAAAAACTTGCCGTTATAGTGAAGCAGCATTCCTAAATATGTATAAGAGTCACAAATTTCAATTACTTGATTATTGAAGTAAAATGTGTCTGTTATAGGGTTTCCATCCGTTGCGAAATACGACAATTTTAGTTTTGGAAGTGTTCACAGTGATACTCCATCGATGACAATAAAACGAAGTTTGTCCAACAGTGTTTGCAGTATAGTTGGCGATTTACCGAACATAACAGTGTCATCTGCGAATAAAATCAGATAAATCAAATATCCATTAATATTACAAGATCTGTAGAGTTATTAACGGAAATATCATGTAGAATGTCATTTATGAAAAACAGAAACAATAATGGGGTGAAAGTGGTTCACCTTGTTTGACGCCTATATGGTTTGCGAAGGATTCAGATAGTTGTCCTCCATTTCTGATACGTAATGAAACATCGAGTAGACAGATTTAATTTACATAACAAATTTATTACTCAGCCCACTTTTGATAAGTTTTAATACATAATATCCGTCTTCAACACTGTCAAATGCCTTTCGGAAGTCCACAAACGCACAGTATAACTTTTCTTTGTGTTGAAGCACATGCGATATGATTCCATGAAGAACGAATTATAGCGTCTATAGTAGAGCGACCGGAGCGAAATCCAAACTGATTGTTAATCAATGTTTCTTCATCATCTGCCCAGATTTTCGAGACGATTGCGTGAGAATTGAAGTGTATATCTTTGAAAAAATACTGACGAGTTACATAGGGCGATAATTATTAGCGTCAGACAAGTCGCCCGTTTGGGGACTGGAATTAACACCTTCCATCCAAGATTTTGGAATTACATTATTATCAAATAAAAAGTTAAAAAGGTTCTTCAGAATTGGCATTATAACGTCGGAAGTAGCTAAAAACATTTCACTTATTAATAAATCCGGGCCAGCACTTTTACCGCATTTTAATTTTGCTATTGCACAACGAATTTCTTCTTCGGTGATTTCAGTATCCAGAGATTCAATATGTAAATCACACGGAATGTTGTCAATTAAGTTAGTTATTTCTTCAGATAACTGCGGAGGTTCGCTTCCAAGCAGTTCTTTAAAATGTTGAAATATAACATCGTCGTTCACGGCGGATTTTGACTGTTTCTTTGGTTTCACATGAGACCAAAATTTTCGTGGGTTGGTCTTAGCAACGTTACATAGTTCCAAACCTTGTCGGCGCTTAAACTTGAATCGGGCACGCCTTTTGATTTTATTATATTTATTACGAGCCGATATATATTCTTGTCTATTGGCCTCAGTCGAATGCCGATTATAAAAATTACGAATAGCGTTGAATGATTTACGTTCGCGCTCACAGTCTCTATCAAACCAGTCATTCCGCACTTTTGTCTTATTCGGGTTTATCACTACAGATTTGCCGAAGATTTCAAAAGCTGTATCATGTAGTACACGAGTTATCTCGCTTACAACGTTGTTAACATCGTCTACGTTCGCCAGGTTATTAATTTGTGTAATTAATGTAGCACATTGATCCTGTACGCTATTTCTAAACTCCGATTCTTTGGTTTTGTCCCATTTCAAATAGTTATGTACAAGCGGAATATGGACGTCAGATTTATTTGATAGAGTTAAACTAAACATCACCGGCGAATGATCCGAGAATTCGTTGGTTTGTAAAACACTAAAGTCAGACAATAAATCATAATCATCTGGATTTATTAATAAGTAATCCACCACACTGTTACCGCGGGCCTTACTATAAGTGAAATTTCCACTTGAATCATCACCAAGTCTTCCATTTGCAATGGTCAAACCGGTATTATAACATAGCTGAATGAGTTTGCGTCCGAATGAATTGATAGTTTTATCATGTGAATGTCTATTGGAAACATTGGGGATCTCATCGTGCACAACACTATTTACATACCTATCTAAATTATCGTTTTCTAATATGTCACTAAGTTCACCTGTACGACTATTTAAGTCGCCACATAACATAATTCTACCCTTGGCTTGGTACCTTTTAACTACATTTTCAATAACCTCAAAAAAGTCATGATCATAAATATTGTAGAAGTTGGATTGTTGATGTGGAATATAGGAAAAACATATATACAAATTATCTGGGATGGAAAAAAATAAGCTATCAAATTTAATGACAACAATACCGAAATCATATTTCTCAACTATAGAAATACCATTTGAAATATTATCTTTACAGAAAATTGCTAAACCACCTTCAAACCTAGTTCCAATATTTTTACCTCTATTTACACAACCTATCTTATTAAAACCTGTTATTTCGATACTTGTGTCCCTAAGCCATGTTTCACTCAAAAAGATCATATCATATTTGTCAATTAACTCGATAAAGTCACTATCATCATAACATGACTGTAAACCATTTATGTTCCACGATAAACACTTTATACAAATAGACTGATCTCTGGACTTTTCCTATTTGGGATTGTACTCCTTGCCACTGACAAATATTTTGTCTTTAACAAAATACGCTTTAACACCACGTTCCTTTAATTGTTTCATAGCGGGCATTTGTTGTTTCCGACGATTTTGGATTTCTATTGGGAGTTGTTCTGAAATTCCGAAGGCTGTTCCTTTGAGTGATTTAGAGTTACGACGAACTAGCTCCCTATGTCCGAAAGACGTGAATTTGACTAGAATAGGTCGGATTTTGGCGCCTTTTTTACCAAGCCTGTGGGCATCACCAATATCGATCCGATCCGGAATTTTCATGGTGTTTGCAAAGAAATCGGACAGTATCTCGATACAATTTTCGTTGTCGTTTTCGGCGACGTTGTAGAGGATTAGATTATTGTTCATTGATTTGAGTTGGACATCTATCATCGAGTCCTTTAACTTTGATATTTCACTTTGCATCTGGACTATTGTAGAGCCACATTTATCATCGAGTTTATGGAGATCGATTGAGTTTGCTTTTATTGAGTTTGTGATTTCCTTGAGGTCTCTTTTAAATTCGGAGAGTTGAGATTTTTGTGAGTCAAATTCATCGCTTACTAGTTGTGCGCTCTGTTCAACTTGGATTAGTCGTTCATCTATTTTTTTAGAACCCTCTTCTAAACGAATGACCTTTGCATTAATTTGTGTGACGAGGCCGTCTATTTGGTCTAGCTTTTTCAATTTAGTTTCTAGGTTATCTATTCTCTGTGAAAATTTTGAATCTAGATTATCCATGCGACTAAGTAAGTCATCCACCCAGGGGGGTCTTTGTTGCATCATTTGCTGTGGGATAGGTGATACGCTTTGCACCCCCGGGGAGTATATACCAGATATAGGGCTGGAGCAAAAAACTTGTTGATGGTGTTGTTGTTGTTGCTGTGGGTAGGGAAACTGTTGCTGTTGGTAGACATATTGATTGTCAGTTTGACCAGTTAATTGTTTATCCATGTTTATACCTGTGTTCAATGTACCGTGACTGACCGGGACAATAGCTGAATGATTTTCATAATAAAATATAATTAAATATAGTTATTAATTTACCTTGTTTCACAGTTCAATTGTTATGCAATGTTCGTTCACGAGTCCTCTTATATAATTAGTTAAGATACATAATTATGTAACTATATCTCATATAATAGGGATAACAATAAATGATTATGATGACATTAAAATACAGGTAAATTATAGGTAAAATTACAGGTAAAACACCCTTGAATAGGCCCCTTAATCCCCATCTCTCATGAGGTTTGGCATTTGGGGACCACACCATTTTCATACACGTGATAAATTATACTAATTACATTTGTTAAATTATCACAGATCATGTAGCAGGCGTGTTCATCGTTAAATTTAGTATCCAGAACGGATGGTTCGTTCGTTCGATCACCATTACTGGCACTAGTGGTTAACGTCATTACATAACCATCTACTACTTTCCCCGTAAAAACGATAAATTACACATGTACTAATACAAATGTTGCTGCTAATATATAAACAAGGAATGCGCGTTGTCAAAAGATGAAAATATGGTAACATATAACACTGTACACATCGTAGATGGGATCAACCTTGCTTTGAACGCCAATATAAAACCAACACTGTATTAAATTTCGTAGATGGAACCGATATGATAATTGGTTTTTTTCACACGAAAATCCAAAAGAGCGACCGGTCAAATGTGTCATGACCGTGGCCCTCTTCTACGATTATAAAATCTTGCAATATTGACAAATTTTATAAACGTTCGTTTGTGGAAAAAGTTTCGATTGACAAAATCTCTCTCTCTCTCTCAGGTTGTCTCTCTCTCTCTCTCTCCATATACTAAAATCAGGTCAGGAAATACATTTTTATTAGATCCAAGGATCTTCACATGAAGACGATAGTGCAGAAAGATTTACTAGTTTTACTTGATGAAATGATGGTTTATTTATTTATTTATTTAAATACAAATTTATTAACCGCGAAGTCATAAAATAAGAAATATTAAATTATGACAGTTTAAAACTGATGCGTGTAATTTAAAGATGCTGTAGTCTTATCTCCATCACTAACCCCCTCTCCCTTTCTATAATATTTATTTATTTATTTATTTATTTATTTATTTACTTGAATTCAAAGATACGGTAGTCTTCTCTCCGTCACTTACCCCCTCTCCCTCTCTATTTATATTCATTTGAATACACACGGGTATTTAATGGTAAAAGTTGTCATATCATGCATATTACTACTATTGGGAACAGAGCTTGGGAAGAAGATTACCTCGGTAAGTTTCCATTCAAATAAATCTAGGTAATTAATGAGATTAACACCATACCGGTAAATTTGTCACGTGGACTATACCATTCGTCTGCCACGGTTAAAGGGTTTTGAATTTGCTTCCGTTATCAATAGTTACGTAAGTTGTTGGTGAAGTATGCCGATGATAATTAATTAGTAACCGTGATATGTTTATTATACTTAATTTACACCTTCCTAATCTTAACGACTAGTAGTCAAACTGCCACTATTGAAATAAATAAATTGTTTGAATCCCGGACCTGTGTTTGATTGACCATTAAATAAATAAATAAATAAATAAATAAATAAATAAATAAATAAATAAATAAATAAATAAATATGAGCCATCTACTCAATATTTGTTTGTTGTCTGAAAATATTATAATGAAAGAATTTTCACAACGGGGCGGATCCAGAGTCTTGTTGAAAGGGGGGCACAAGTTCGCGCCGAAAACGCGATGTCCTAGGAAGGTCTGGGGCATGTTTCCCCTTAAGAATTTACTTTTTTATTACATATGATGCGATTTCCTGCATCTAGAACCCTGTCGTAACTCCTTCTTACCTTACATTCAAGGTGGATGTAAGCGAGTTAAAGAACTAATCAGCCTTTTTCATAAAATTTAACATTGACGGCAGACTGACAGGAGTCTATTAGTGTCCATGAGTCAGAAACTGTACTGTCGAAATTCGTCGCCGTCGGTAACTTGTCGTGTCAGTCTCTTTATCTGTCGAGGTGTAGTAGTGCAACACATTTCCAGAAGAGAGGTTGTTGGCCCCTTGGAAATGGTAGATCGATACGTCAATCCTTCTGAGGGATACCAGTGTTTTGATTTAATTTGGTCGATAATGGATGGACGTGATCTGGTGATCAGGGTGATTCAGTCCGGTTGATAAACTTCACGCTCATGAGTGGAAAATATCTTTGTTTGAATCTCGGACCTGTGGCTGATTGATCATTAATTAACGGGGTTTAACGTCCAATTCAATTCAATTTCTTTATTCTCTAATTGTAAGCAATACAACGTTGAGAACATATAAATACAATATATACATAACATAACAGTGAGCAGTAAATATAATATATAAGTGTGTAAGTATAAATATAAGATTAGCCCGGAGGACTGATCCTCTTGTTAATACATCTGATAAATTTACATAAATTATTGAGTACTGAAGATTTATTACATGAAAACAGTTGAAAATACTTGAAAGAGTTGTGATTATTTCTATAATAAGAAGGGATATAAGTATTTCTTTCTTGAGAAAATGAAGGACAAGACATTATATAGTGGTATTCATCGCCTAAATCATTATTACAAATATTACATTTTCTACTTTGTCTTGGAATATTTTTCCAACGACCTGTCTCAATTGGTAATTTATGATTACTACATCTATATTTACTTAGAATTACTTTGTTTTGGGGAGAAATTTCTGAAGTTAGATAATCTTGGAGTTTAAAGTTAAAATATGTAAATAAGTTGTATGAAGTCCCTTTCGATGAGCTATTACAATCTGCAGTCCATTTCTGTAAAAATTGATCAATTAATCTCTGTTTCACACTATTAGCTAGCCATAAACTGTTACTAAAATCCTGGTTTAACCATATATTATTCATTCCACATTCATGAAAAATCATTTCTACATTATGAATCCACTTTGTTTTTATACCATCCAAAAATTTAAAATATAACAAATTATATATAATACTACAATACTTAGATTCTTTACCCTCAATAAGTTTTGACCAATAATTAATAATTCTTGTTTTTACATGAACACTTAATGGATATCTACCTAGTTCCCCATATACAATAAAGTTAGGGGTTGATTTTTTAACTTGTAACAATATTTTACAAAACTTTAATTGTACTCTTTCTAAAACATCTAATTTTTCAAAACCCCATATTTCACATCCATATAATAGGATAGGTAAAACCATCCTATCAAAAAGATTTAATTGACATTCAACAGATAAATTAAGTGATCTAGATTTTTTAATAATTGCATACATAGCCTTTGTTGCTCTATCAGCAAGATACTTTTTGTTACTTGAAAAAGAACCATTTCTATTCAAAATTACCCCTAAGTACTTAAATTCTTTTAAAATATCCAGTTTAACACCATTCATAATAAACACAATATCATTAGGAAATCTTCCTTTAGAAAATAAAACAACTTTTGTTTTAGATACATTTATAGATAATTTCCATTTTTCACAATATTCAGAAAAACAATCTAGTTGTTGTTGTAGATCATTCACAGTATCAGACATAAGTACAGTATCATCTGCATATAATATTAAAAATAACTTAAGATAAATGTTGAGATTTGTATACAAATCATCTGAAATAGTTTCTATACCTGATATATTATTATTGTTAAAAAATTGTTCAAGATCATTTAGATACATGGCAAATAAAAGTGGAGATAAACTTTCTCCTTGGCGTACTCCTATCATACATTGAAAAAAATCTGAGTGTGACCCATTTAAACTTATTCTAGATTTTGTACCATTATACATATTTACTATAATATTAAAACATTTGCCAGTTACATTGTTTTTTAGTAATTTCTGCCATAAACCACATCTCCAGACCTTGTCAAAAGCGGCTTGAAAATCTATAAAAACACAGTATAATTTTTTCTTTTTGGTACGTAACAATTCAAATAAGTTATATAAAACAAAAATATTATCAGTGGTTGAATAACCATGTCTAAAACCGGATTGGTTCTCACATAAAATATTAAAATTTTCCACATAATGAGTAAGTCGAGTATTTATAATTGATGTAAAAAGTTTACCTAAACAGCTTAACAATGTTATAGGTCTATAATTACAAGCTTCATTAATACAACCCTTGTTTTTGTAAATAGGAATAATGTTACCCTCTAACCAACTATCGGGTACAATACCTGTGTCAAACACTAGATTAAATAACTTATGATAAAATGGTAACATGATATCAATACTACATAAAATATACTCATTTGTGATCTTATCAATACCTGCAGATTTATTTCTTTTGAGATTTTTAACGTTTGCTTGTATTTCCTCTATAGATATAGGTTCGTTTAAAAAATTTAAATTATTATACTCTTCATCTAACATACATGTATCATTATGTACAAAATTCTCTCTATCTATATCAACAATATCACCATCATTTGTATTAATATCCTTAAAATATTCATAAAAATCATGTAAAGACACATTAGTTTGTTTGTTTTTACATTTTTTGTTAATTAATTTCCAGTACTGTTTTGGATCTGCAGACCTTAAATTTTTAAGTTTCTTTTGTAAAGACTTTCTATACTGTTTTATACTATTGTCCATTACATGTTTATAATCCTTCTCACAATTACGCATTTGTAATTTAAAAACATCTGACTTATATTTTCTATATAACCTTTGTGATCTACGAAAACGCCTCCTTGCAGATAAACAATCAGCATTAAACCAGTCTTTTCTAAAATTGGACTTTGGGGAGTGTTTTTTATTAATAAAAGTACCAAAAGTTTTTTCTGCCGATTCAATAAATATATTAGATATACACGAAAAACAGTTATTTATCACAGACTTATTAACATTTGTACATGTAAGATCTAGAATATCATTAAGTGTTTCGACACTTATATTATTACAAAATTCTGCCTCTTTATTTGCATCCCACGATTTAATTCTAATATCTGCATCGTCAGTATTTACACCATTAACTTCAATAGACGGTCTAACATGAATTTCACACGATAAAGGACAATGTACATCTGAATATAACTTACTAAAATCTTTTATATTAAAGTTAACAACAACTTTCAAAAAATCAATTGAGCCAATAAAATAGTCTATTACAGTAGATTTATCTGTAGTATAGTTACCACAGCTATTATCATCACCAATTCTACCGTTCATAATAAATAAGTCATTACATTTACAAAACTCAAGTAAATAATTACCAAAATTGTTCTTTTTAACATCAAGATTTTTTCTTTTTCTTGGTAAATTTAAAAGATCTAATCTTTGGACAGCTGATACATTATCACCTTCATTACATTCAAAAACCGACACATCAGAATCATTAAAAAAATCATCATCATTTGCTACACGACTATTAAAGTCACCAGTTAAACATATACAACCATACTTACAAGAAAGTGATAGATATTCCGATTCTATTTCACTAAATGCATCACTAGAACTATATTGAGATCCTTCAGGTGGTATATAAACAATTCCAAATAGTATGTCATGATCCAGTTTCAAAATTTCACTTTTTAAAACAAACCACAAAACATATTTACAGTCAGTTTTTATAGGTAATATATAGTTCGATAAATAATCCTTATATGCTAAAATAATTCCACCTGAACGTATATTAGATAATTCACGCCTGTTTTTGCACTGTAGTTTAAATCCGGCTAAGTTAATATCATCTAAATCATCGGTTTTTGTTTCTGTTAAACACAAAATATCATATTCAGAAATTAAATTTTGGAACTCCGGATATCTTGATCTCCGCAAGATTCCGCACACATTTAATGAGAGTATACTAAAGTTACGGTTCTTTGAATTATAGGTTAAATCCTGAGATAAAGAAGGATCAGTTAAATTGTTATTATTGTTAGAGTCTACAATGTCAATTCCTCCGTGAAAATCCTATTTCCTTCTGTTTTGACGCGAGTTATTCCCCTTTTGTCGTGTTGTTGGCGCGTTATTTGAATTGGGCACAAATTCCCTGGCATCTGGAGATAATCCCGATTTCCTACTTTTTGTATCGTTTGGTTCGAATAGTTTTCCATCGATGTAAAGTTTGTCATAGACAAGGCTGGCCTTTTGTTTATTTTGTTTTGCTGTTTTGTAATATGGATATAGTTCCTTTCTTTTATCGTTAATTTCTTTCGGATATTGTTCATTGATTCCATATTTTCTATTTCCCCTGAGTATTACAGGTGCACTTTTTCTAACTAATTCGCGTTGTTTATATTTAGCGAATTTAGCCACTATTGGTCTCGGCTTTGTTCCTGTGTTTTTCCCTATACGATGCACTCTATGAAATTCTATATCCGTTTCTATTTTTAATTCTTTTACAATGAAATCTGTCAGTTGTTTTTCGGTATCTTCTTCCTCTACCTCGTCCAAGTCAGGAAGATTTCACTTTTATAGAGACATCACCAGCTACAGGTGTAGGTTCAGAATAATTTAGCTGTGCTTTGCGCTGATGGCATTATGAGTAAGGATTTTTCATCGTGCCATGTCTGCGGTGACAAGAGGCCTCGGTTTTTAAGGTTTGTCCGAAAGACCCGCTTTTATTTCTAATGCCGAGCGAACAGTCACTACCATTTTTCAAGCCTTGGGTCAGACCGAGGGACAAAACCTGCGACCTCAAATATACAGAGCGAGCACTCTACCAATTATGCTGGCTGCTACCGAAGTGGTAGGTCTCCCACATCTCCTGTACTTTCAAGTGAATGTTATTATATTATTAGTTTTAAAATGACTAATTAGTCAGTTTCAGCATTGTGTATTAAAGGTGTGTCATGCGGATACCATACTACTCATATACTATTTTTTGAATTTAATATAAAAAATACATTCAAAAAATGGTATATGACATGGACAATACCATTTTTTGAATGTAGTTTTTGATTAAATTTAAAAAAAATGGTATATCACGGGTGCGACACACAAGAATCCCGTCATCAGAGAAGAGCACTGATCATTTAAGATGGATTAGTTTCGTATAGCCGATAAACGGACGAATAGAGACTGATTTTTGTCATTTAAACCAATTAATTTTTTTAATGCATAAAAAGTGGGGCTTTTATTCGCGCTATAAAAGTATACAAAAATGATAATCGTGTGCTAAAAAATTTAATATTCTGAATTAGCTCTCTCTCTCTCTCTCTCTCTCTCTCTCTCTGGACCATGTCCTTTGGTTTGAAAAGTCAAATTAAATAATTCACGTATGACTGATGAAATCACATTCTTTATGGAATCTCTCCTCGAAGAAGAATTACGCTTGGAGTATTGATAACGATCATGTTTAAAACTCAGTCTTTTTGACAAGACCGCAGTCTCTTAATTAGTATTCCTGATTAACGACATCTACTGATTTCTTTCATGCCTCAGCGATCAGGTAAATAACATTATCACTAGATAAGATAATAAGATAATAAATAGTTTATTTAAGTGTCACATATCATAAAACATATCTATACATATACATAAACATTCTAAAACATATTATGATATCCAGCCTAAAAGACTTATGAGACACTGTATGTACAGTTAAGAAAAACAATTATCTTTAAAACATAGTTATATCCTGTATAAAGCATAAAAACATAAAAAATCAATAAAAACCAGATCGACGCTTAAACATTCTTAATAAAATATTACCTAAAATAACCTGCACTGCCTCATTCTCTAAACTAAAGTAAAATTTATCTTCATCTGACAAAAGAATAAAACCGGGATAAATAGTTTCTAACTCTTTAAATAAAATATATCTAAGATCTGAATAAAAATTACAAACCATTAAAAAATGCCACTCATCTTCAATAAAACCAGTATTGCACATTTTACATTTTCTATCACATAATGGAATAACAGGCTTGGCGTACCGACCCAATTCTACTTCCAGTTGTAGACTACCATTTCTAAAATTGCTGACAATTCGCCTCTGATCTCTACTTTTAATTTTACAAACATAGTGACTAACATATAAACCTAACTTATACTTTCTATACGTCCTTAATTTGTTACCATTTACAGAGTTACTTCCACTATCGTCCCACAGACCCTCTAAAAATATATCCCTATCATAATCTAACAATACTGACTGGATTTGGCGCAATTTACACCTGTTGCTTACATTTGCATTTAAAATATCATTTAACTATATTTGTTTAAAAGACTTTGCACTTTCTTCTCATACGATTTACCATATTTCAAAGACCACAAATGAATTTGATAAACAAGCCTGGCATCTGGCATTGAGGATACACGGAGATACAATCTAAACACTTCTAAGTGCTGCTTACTATCACAAGATGACCATCCCATGTCACCACGGTTAGCCAGATTTGATGAATTACGAGAAGCACCAAGAAAATATCTACATGCCTTATTTTGAATATTATTCACTTCCCTGTAATGGTTACATCCCCAAATTCCAGCACCGAAGTATAATATTGGTTCAACAAGAGAACTATAAAGTTTATTAAAAACATCATAAGATACGCCTCCCGCATTTAAACATTTCTTATATAATGCAGACAGTGCCCGACTAGCGGACTTGCAAACTTCACTAACGGTTTTACTCATATTTAAATGTTCATTAAACCATAGTCCTAAATATTTAACTGCTTAAGACTGGTCAGTACTACCTGGATTCTTTCATGCCTAAGCGAACTGGCACATTACCTGATAGCAATTTACTACCTGTACGCTGATAATTAACCAGTACCACTAATTAACTGGTCCACTGGTTGAGTGACAATTTGCGTTTTGAGAGAAACCCCCAACCCCTGCTGGATCCGCCACTGCATATTTGTTGAAATTAACTTTTTTAAGTGATGCATGTGGATATAAATGGTAGGCATATGAATAAATGAAGCAGTTTATTTTATTTTATTCACATACCTGTATACATGTATCAGTTTATCATAGGTATCATGTCATATAACTCCGTCTATATATACAGTGAGTTTTTTTTACGTAAAAACCTGGTTTTTTTTAATAAAAGTTAAGTAGCCCCAAAAGCTTATTAAATATTTTTTATATTACCCTCTTTATCTATATTGAAAGCTTAAAAATTTCAAACGTAATAAGTCCCAAAATCTCTAAAATTAATCAAAAACATCAAACTTATACTTTTTTATGATATGAGGAATAAATTAATGTTTTTAATATTTTAAAACTTTATTAAGAAATTAAAGTTAATCCTTCATAAATCTTTGTTAGCTTCAGCCAGAGACATATATATATGTCTCTGCTTCAGCACGGTATCAACACGATACATCCGCGCATGCGCACATGCGTTCGTACGGAAAGCCTCTGTATGAAAGGATGTCGACTGCTGTCGAGCTAAGTGATAGATAGTTTTAGGTATTTTTTTCCCCTTACACAGTTTTCTTGAAAGTGCGACTATTTGCACGTTGGTGAAAAACGACAAAATGGCGCGAATTGAAAATTTAAATTTTTTAAAATACTTTACCGTAATAATTGGACATTTTCCGGAATAATAAGTCAAAATCCGAAATAATTAGGCAAAATCCGAAATAATTAGACAAAATCCGGAATAATCAGACAAAATCCGGAATCTTTAGATTCCGGAAAATTTACCGTAAAAAATATGGCCTTATTATTCCGGATTTTGACCGATTATTCCGGATTTTGTCTGATTATTCCGGATTTTGCCTAATTATTTCGGATTTTGACTTATTATTTCGGATTTTTGTCTTAAGATTCCGGATTTTTCCAAACATTACGGAAAGTGTCTAACTATTCCGGAATTTCGCAATTATTCCGGTAAAACCCCCTTCTAGTGTTACCATCACCCTTGTGAATGTTATAATCTTAAATAGTACTACGTATACTGTAGTGCAGTTAAATATTGACTGAAAATAGACTCCAAATGGCATAAGCTTAAAATGATATTTTAAACTTGCACCATGCATTCTTGAATATCTTGAAAATCCCAAAACAGATTTAAGACTTTAAAATTAATTTAATTGATTCAAGAAAACAATTAGTTACGTATATATGTCCAGGATTAAAATTGTCCTTGTAGAATACCATGTCCTGTTTGTACCGGAATGACATACCGGAATGACATAATGATTATCACAATTGTTGTTATGCAGGTGTTGATTTATAACATATTTGCGTGTATTATGTATTGCTCAACCATCGACATGATGCACATTGCAGATGTAATCCAGTCGCTCTGGTGTATCCCGGGGATTGATATGCACATTTGTATACCAGTAAACAAAAATATCAATAACAAAAACACAATTAAATTGTTTATATTCACAAGTTTTCACAAGTAATCATAACACGGTTACAATAACTGCTCGTTTCTTTTTAACAGAATTATTCATGAACTTTTAACTTCTGTATTTTGTCACGAACAACAAAAATTATAGTTCGTTTTATTTCAATAAAATCTATATATGCGAATTTGAACTGTATTGTTAGCGTGACAGGTGTCAGAAAAATATAATTATTGATAGAATACATGCGGTATATTGAAATAAAATTTATTTCATTCAATTGTATATACATGTATGATGAATAGTACAAAGGGGAATAACTCCATCGGTGTCGGAACAATATTTAAAAGATGAATAAGACTTCAAAATAACCTACATTTTCTTAATGTACACATAAACAATGTAAGATACCAAAGTCGACTGATTGTTGTTGTAATGATATATAATATTCCGTATTACATATTGTAATATTGGCCTTTCTGACCTGCGATACTTAATCACAGCTTCCATCTTAACCACGATGTAAGACTACCCGGTACGTACATTCTATATAACACAAAAACAGAGGTATTTTAATGTGTTTTACGACATGATATCGCAATCCTGACAAAACACATCTTAAAGTTAAGTTTTGTAACTTGAATAAATTTTAACTTGTATTAAGGGCTTTAACATATAGATTTAAAAAAGGATGAGGTAAAAATATGAATTAATTAAGCTTCGCCCATATTTCATTGAAATTACTTTTTAACGCTCATAGAAGACTTAACCCTTTCAAAAGGCATTTCTTTTATAAAAAATCCGTAAACTTGAAATAATAAAAGAGAAATTAATACGATCCTGTGATTTTTAAATGTATCATGTATGAAAGTTATAAAATTAATTATAAATAACAGAAATCAACAGTTATGTCAATTTCTCATGTTAAAAAGTAATGTAATTATAATATACGTGTACGGTGTGTATACATGCTTATGTACCGTCACGGTGTATTTTATATCTTTTTGTCATTACAAATATTTGTGTAAGTTCACATAAAATGACCTTAGTGAGAACTTACTGTTGGTTACGTTCGTCTCTTAACTTACACATATAGATATAAAATCTCCTTAGGCAGTTATCAATCAAACATACTTAGATCTAAACTATCTTAAAATGTTTATCATTCTACAAGGACGACGTCGACACTGATGACATATTGGTGGATAATTACTATTGTATATGATAATATATCGTCTCAAGGTCATCAAAAATCATATTACAATATCTGGAACTAAAATTATAAAATTGTGATTGGAATTTTCAGAGGATACACGTGCTATTTACTAATGTTTTCCAAAAAGTAATTAAGGAACAATGTCTTGGTCCAAATTAACATCACTTTTGTGGACACCATGTTGTAAAAAATGCAGAGTGCATCCCGTAGGTAGGTATAATTTGATACAGAATTAATTCTTTATATGGGTATGTTGTAATCATACATTAACTATATCATTATTTCCAAAAATGGGTAATAAAGTGAATAAACAATTCTAATTTATGATTAAAAAATAACCTGACATGTTTTTTTTAAAAAAAGCAATTACCACTAAAATGAATTTGGAAAATAAATTTGGAGCGATTTTTTAACGTCTCGGTGTTTTATGTATTGGCATTATAGTAACTGGGTTTTTATTTTGTTGGTATTTTTTACTTTAAAAAACATTAAAATCTACATTCAGGATAACATATATTTTTATACCCGGAAATTCCGGATATATGTCGGGACTTATTAACATGTAGTAATATATGTATCTCATCAAACACATGCATTTCTATTTATTTCAGTGTTGACACATGTACAATTTGTTATATTTCAAAGTTTAAGTGGAAATATTTCATTTTAATTTAATGAGTAACTTATTGGTATGGTACTACATTGAATACGTGTACAGATATATGAGTCAGTCTGTGTGAAATATAGAAATTCAGTATAGCTGAAAAACGTGTAGTTAGCAATAACTAACGAACTAAAACAAGAAACAACAAATAAATTATAAAAAGAAAAATTACAAGATAAGCTCATATCGATATCCTACTACTTATATGATTCCCGACTTTAGACGGACACTTTATCTAATCCAGTGTTGTCATTTCAGGTCCTAATTATCCCACTAATCGTGTAAACCGTGGTGCCTTGTACATAACCAATCTACATTGAATTTGTAAACAGAGTTGTCATATACCATTTTTTTAATTTAATCATAAAATACATTCAAAAATGGTATATATACCATTTTTTGAATGTATTTTATGATTAAATTCAAAAAATGGTATATGACAGAGTCAAAATTTTGCTATTGTTATTACTCCAGAATATGATAGAAACATTTATTATTATGATGTAGGACCCGTATTTTGTTCATAATATCAGGATTGTGAAGGTAAAATTTAAACTAGTTTCCCAATATTAATGAACCCTCGTTATAATTAAAACTTAATGCCTTCTTGACGTTTTTGTCCTAACAGTGTAATTTGTTAATCTTTTAATCATCTTGGACAACATGAAGGTATTTAATCTCGAAATTGTAGATTAACAGGATAAGGAACATTCTAAATCATACGATCGCCGAGGGCTAGCATTATAACACTTATCTCAAGTTTTATAAGCTGTATAACCTTCCTGCTTCGTGACATGATATAAGGATTATTGGCTCACAAAGCTAACGGTATATCAAAAATATATCATAGTCTGGTTTCTTTTCTAACAGTTATAGTTTATAAGATAGATACGATAGTCTGTATTTCCACCATGAAATTAGAAAAAAAATAATGTCTTGTCGCTTACAAATATATAATGCCATAAACTTGAATTGTTTTGTTGGAATTTCGACAGGTAAACATAGGTGCACTTTTTTGTCATATATTTTATTATATAGGTTTATATATTTCACAGATATAATGGTGTCGTTTATTATCAGTTTTATTTGAACCTATACTGGAAGATGTCTTACATTTTGGGGGTTCTCAATGTATCGTGGGTGATCTACAAACACATAAATTATAAACTGTCTATCTTTCACAATAAATGCGAGAATTACTGTTTTTGTGACACTTTTACGGTTCTCATGATTATATAATTATATTTTTTCTGGGACACATCAAAGAAAAATAAGAAGAGCTTATACATAATATTAGTATATGGGAGATCAGTACACACAAGTTCATCTAAGTTTATCAAAAGATTTACATATATACACTATTTATTTGTTGCTTGTCTGTGTATGTTGGATTTTTCAAAGACGATTCCCAAGTACCATTTTTGGTTGTATAGGTAATAACGCCGGTTTCACAATCATTCCTTAGCTAAAATTTTCCTTAATTTTAGCAAAATTTGGTAATCTCTTTTTGAAGCAACTGATAATTATTTTTGTCAAAACTATATGTGAATATTTGAATCTGAAAGTAATCTTTAAAATGACATCATTAATACCTGAATATCTTGAAAATTAACAAAATTATAAAGATTTGAATTTTTTAAAGATTTCAGCTAAGGAATGATCGTTAAACCGTAGTCATATATTATTGTTAGAGTTGATATATTCCTGTTATTGTAATACTTATTGCGATGATATTATTGATATTAAATTGTATGCATTGTTAAATTCTATACGTGAAAATATAATTAATGAATTACAAGAAGGAAATAATATGCAACTGAAAATCATGGGCTTAGAAACAGTCAACGCAACCAAAACATAAAACATTACTATATAAATTAGTAATAAAACAGACAAAAGAGCATGACAAATAACGCACATACTGTGACCACTGTATATAAAATTACCGACTTCGGACGGACACCGGGGCAAATGTCTAGATAGTGGTGTGGTTATACATTTAGTATTATTGGAGAGTCCCAACTATCTCACTTTGAAATATTATTTCTATAGCTCCTGTATCGCCGACTGTGGTTTTTGAGTTGATAATAAGAACTTAAACTCACTGGAGTACTGCGGTGTTTTTTATATCACAACCTGGGAGGACAAAAGATTAATAACAATCCAAGTTGCAACAGAAAACAAACCGGGGTTAAATCAGATTTTAAAACGTGTTTTGTAGCCGAAATAGAGCCAAAATGATTATTCATTTTTTTTCTCATCATTCAGTTTATCATCAGAATTTATAATTTATCTAGAATAGTAATTATATATGAGTAGGAACATTTATATATCCTAACAAATGATGTTTTTATAGACTACAAAGAAGAGTACATAGACAGTATATGCTACCCCAGTTAAATTTAACAATTAGCTCCAGTCTCTTTCCCACAGCTATATAGATATGATTTCATTTCCTGTTTAACCATTAATTCACTGTTTTATCCACTAATCTCCTGATTTATGTTTTACAGTGTTATTAAATATCGCTAATACAATTATTAAGTTATGTTTAAAGTTATAACTTGTATTTACTATACATAATCGTTCTTGACTACTAAGTGTAATGGCAGAGGGTGACTACGATAATCCTATGGTTGAATGTTCTTTAAATCTCGTACCTGTTTTAAGATTAACAAATCTGATAAGCTTCTTTATCAGTCTGAGCCATAATAAAGTAAATACAATAAAACAAAATAACCTTTGAAAGTTAAGGTCAAGTTTGCATGGTCATGTCGGGCTAATATCTAAACATAACATCCTTTTGGATATGGTCGCCACAAAGATGGTATCCAGAGTAGCCGTATAACTCCTATAAGTATAGAATGTTTCAACTGTGCACAATCTCAACCCTAGTTTGTAGTTGTTTTTAGAAAAAACTGATTAAAAACTGGTGCTATGTAAACAACAACCCAATCTAATGCACATTACTCCGACATAAGGCGACCATTTATCAAATCTGTTTACTCCCGTTAAACAGGCGACCTTCTATTAAACTTGTCCCTGTACTCCGAAATAAGGCGACCATTTATCAAATCTGTTTACTCCCGTCAAACAGGCGACCTTCTATTAAACTTGTCCCTGTACTCCGAAATAAGGCGACCTTCTATTAAACTTGTCCCTGTACTCCGACATAAGGCGACCTTCTATCGAACAGACATCAGACGACCATCTATCAAACTTGTCACTGCGCTCCGATATAAGCCGACCTTCTATCAAACTTGTCCCTGTACTTCAATATAAGCCGACCTTCTATCAAACTTGTCCCTGTACTCCGACAAAAGGAGAATTTCTACCATACTTGTCCCTGTCCTACCGTAAAAGGCTACTTTCCATTAAGTATTTCCCTGTACTCCCGAATAAGGCGACCTTCTATCAAACTTGTCCCTGTACTGCGACATAAGCCGATCTTCTATCAAATTTGCCCCTGTACTCCAACATAAGGCGACTTTCTATCAAACTTGTCCCTGTATCCCCGTATTAGGCATTCTTCTATCAAACTTGTCCCTGTATCCCCGTATAAGGCATCCTTCTATCAAACTTGTCCCTGAACTGCGACATAAGGCAACCTTCTATCAAACTTGCCCCTGTAGATATAAGGCGACCTTCTATCAAACTTGCCCCTGTAGATATAAGGCGACCTTCTATCAAACTTGTCCTTGTCCTCCGATTTAGGGGACCTTCTATCAAATATTTCCCTGCACTCCCGTATAAGGCGACCTTCTATCAAACGCTTCTATCAAACGCGACATCAGACGACCTTCTATCAAACTTGTCCCTGTACTCCAACATAAGGCGACCTTCTATCAAACTTGTCCCTGTACTCCGACATAAGGCGACTTTCTAGTAAACTTGTCCCTGTACTCCGACATAAGGCGACCTTCTATCAAACTTGTCCCTGTACTCCGACATAAGGCGACTTTCTATCAAATTTGTCCCTGTACTCCGATATAAGGTGATATTCTATCAAACTTGTCCCTGTACTCCGATATAAGGTGATATTCTATCAAACTCGTCCTTGTACTCCGATATAAGGTGATATTCTATTAAACTTGTCCCTGTACTCCGATATAAGGTGATATTCTATTAAACTTGTCCCTGTACTCCGATATAAGGTTATATTCTATTCAACTTGTCCCTGTACTCCGATATAAGGCGACCTTCTATCAAACTTGTCCTTGTACTCCGATATAAGGTTATATTCTATGACAGTTGTCCCTGTACTCCGATATAAGGCGACCTTCTATCAAACTTGTCCCTGTACTCCGACATAAGGCGACCTTCTATCAAACTTGTCCCTGTACTCCGACATAAGGCGACCTTCTATCAAACTTGTCCCTGTACTCCGATATAAGGCGATATTCTATTCAACTTGTCCCTGTACTTCGATATAAGGTTATATTCTATGAAACTTGTCCCTGTACTCCGATATAAGGCGATATTCTATTCAACTTGTCCCTGTACTCCGATATAAGGCGATATTCTATTCAACTTGTCCCTGTACTTCGATATAAGGTTATATTCTATGAAACTTGTCCCTGTACTCCGACAAAAGGCGATATTCTATTCAACTTGTCCCTGTACTCCGATATAAAGCGACCTTTTATCAAACTTGTCCCTGTACTCCGATATAAGGCGATATTCTATTCAACTTGTCCCTGTACTCCGATATAAGGCGACCTTTTATCAAACTTGTCCTTGTACTCCGATATAAGGCGACCTTCTATCAACTTGTCCCTGTACTCCGATATAAGGCGACCTTCTATCAAACTTGTCCTTGTACTCCGACATAAGGCGACCTTCTATCAAACTTGTCCCTGTACTCCGATATAAGGCGACCTTCTATCAAACTTGTCCCTGTACTCCGACATAAGGCGACCTTCTATCAAACTCGTCCCTGTACTCCGATATAAGGTTATATTCTATGAAACTTGTCCCTGTACTCCGATATAAGGCGACCTTCTATCAAACTTGTCCCTGTACTCCGATATAAGGCGACCTTCTATCAAACTTGTCCCTGTACTCCGATATAAGGTTATATTCTATGACACTTGTCCCTGTACTCCGATATAAGGCGACCTTCTATCAAACTTGTCCCTGTACTCCGACCTAAGGCGACTTTCTATCAAACTTGCCCCTGTACTCCTATATAAGGCGATCTTCTATCAAACTCGTCCCTGTACTTCGATATAAGGCGATATTCTATTCAACTTGTCCCTGTACTCCGATATAAGGCGATATTCTATTCAACTTGTCCCTGTACTCCGATATAAGGCGACCTTCTATCAAACTTGTCCCTGTACTCCGATATAAGGCGATATTCTATCAACTTGTCCCTGTACTCCGATATAAGGCGATATTCTATTCAACTTGTCCCTGTACTCCGATATAAGGCGACCTTCTATCAAACTTGTCCCTGTACTCCGATATAAGGCGATATTCTATCAACTTGTCCCTGTACTCCGATATAAGGCGATATTCTATTCAACTTGTCCTTGTACTCCGATATAAGGCGATATTCTATTCAACTTGTCCCTGTACTCCGATATAAGGCGATATTCTATTCAACTTGTCCCTGTACTCCGATATAAGGCGACCTTCTATCAAACTTGTCCCTGTACTCCGATATAAGGCGATATTCTATTCAACTTGTCCCTGTACTCCGATATAAGGCGATATTCTATTCAACTTGTCCCTGTACTCCGATATAAGGCGACCTTCTATCAAACTTGTCCCTGTACTCCGATATAAGGCGATATTCTATTCAACTTGTCCCTGTACTACGATATAAGGCGATATTCTATTCAACTTGTCCCTGTACTCCGATATAAGGCGACCTTCTATCAAACTTGTCCCTGTACTCCGATATAAGGCGATATTCTATTCAACTTGTCCCTGTACTCCGATATAAGGCGACCTTCTATCAAACTTGTCCTTGTACTCCGATATAAGGCGACCTTCTATCAAACTTGTCCCTGTACTCCGATATAAGGCGATATTCTATTCAACTTGTCCCTGTACTCCGATATAAGGCGATATTCTATTCAACTTGTCCCTGTACTCCGATATAAGGCGACCTTCTATCAAACTTGTCCCTGTACTCCGATATAAGGCGATATTCTATTCAACTTGTCCCTGTACTCCGATATAAGGCGACCTTCTATCAAACTTGTCCTTGTACTCCGATATAAGGCGACCTTCTATCAAACTTGTCCTTGTACTCCGATATAAGGCGACCTTCTATCAAACTTGTCCTTGTACTCCGATATAAGGCGACCTTCTATCAAACTCGTCCCTGTACTCCGATATAAGGTTATATTCTATGAAACTTGTCCCTGTACTCCGACATAAGACGATATTCTATTCAACTTGTCCCTGTACTACGATATAAGGCGATATTCTATTCAACTTGTCCCTGTACTCCGACATAAGACGATATTCTATTCAACTTGTCCCTGTACTACGATATAAGGCGATATTCTATTCAACTTGTCCCTGTACTACGATATAAGGCGATATTCTATTCAACTTGTCCTGTACTCCGATATAAGGCGACCTTCTATCAAACTTGTCCTTGTACTCCGATATAAGGCGACCTTCTATCAAACTTGTCCTTGTACTCCGATATAAGGCGACCTTCTATCAAACTCGTCCCTGTACTCCGATATAAGGTTATATTCTATGAAACTTGTCCCTGTACTCCGACATAAGACGATATTCTATTCAACTTGTCCCTGTACTCCGATATAAGGCGATATTCTATTCAACTTGTCCCTGTACTACGATATAAGGCGATATTCTATTCAACTTGTCCCTGTACTCCGATATAAGGCGATATTCTATTCAACTTGTCCCTGTACTCCGATATAAGGCGACCTTCTATCAAACTTGTCCCTGTACTCCGATATAAGGCGATATTCTATTCAACTTGTCCCTGTACTACGATATAAGGCGATATTCTATTCAACTTGTCCCTGTACTCCGATATAAGGCGACCTTCTATCAAACTTGTCCTTGTACTCCGATATAAGGCGACCTTCTATCAAACTTGTCCTTGTACTCCGATATAAGGCGACCTTCTATCAAACTCGTCCCTGTACTCCGATATAAGGTTATATTCTATGAAACTTGTCCCTGTACTCCGACATAAGACGATATTCTATTCAACTTGTCCCTGTACTCCGATATAAGGCGATATTCTATTCAACTTGTCCCTGTACTACGATATAAGGCGATATTCTATTCAACTTGTCCCTGTACTCAGATATAAGGCGATATTCTATTCAACTTGTCCCTGTACTCCGATATAAGGCGACCTTCTATCAAACTTGTCCCTGTACTACGATATAAGGCGACCTTCTATCAAACTTGTCCCTGTACTCCGATATAAGGCGATATTCTATTCAACTTGTCCCTGTACTACGATATAAGGCGATATTCTATTCAACTTGTCCCTGTACTCCGATATAAGGCGACCTTCTATCAAACTTGTCCCTGTACTCCGATATAAGGCGATATTCTATTCAACTTGTCCCTGCATGTACTACGATATAAGGCGACCTTCTATCAAACTTGTCCCTGTACTCCGATATAAGGCGATATTCTATTCAACTTGTCCCTGTACTCCGATATAAGGCGATATTCTATTCAACTTGTCCCTGTACTACGATATAAGGCGATATTCTATTCAACTTGTCCCTGTACTACGATATAAGGCGATATTCTATTCAACTTGTCCCTGTACTCCGATATAAGGCGACCTTCTATCAAACTTGTCCCTGTACTCCGATATAAGGCGATATTCTATTCAACTTGTCCCTGTACTCCGATATAAGGCGACCTTCTATCAAACTTGTCCTTGTACTCCGATATAAGGCGACCTTCTATCAAACTTGTCCTTGTACTCCGATATAAGGCGACCTTCTATCAAACTTGTCCCTGTACTCCGATATAAGGCGATATTCTATTCAACTTGTCCCTGTACTCCGATATAAGGCGATATTCTATTCAACTTGTCCCTGTACTCCGATATAAGGCGACCTTCTATCAAACTTGTCCCTGTACTCCGATATAAGGCGATATTCTATTCAACTTGTCCCTGTACTCCGATATAAGGCGACCTTCTATCAAACTTGTCCTTGTACTCCGATATAAGGCGACCTTCTATCAAACTTGTCCTTGTACTCCGATATAAGGCGACCTTCTATCAAACTCGTCCCTGTACTCCGATATAAGGTTATATTCTATGAAACTTGTCCCTGTACTCCGACATAAGACGATATTCTATTCAACTTGTCCCTGTACTCCGATATAAGGCGACCTTCTATCAAACTTGTCCTTGTACTCCGATATAAGGCGACCTTCTATCAAACTTGTCCCTGTACTCCGACATAAGGCGACCTTCTATTCAACTTGTCCTGTACTCCGATATAAGGCGACCTTCTATCAAACTTGTCCTTGTACTCCGATATAAGGCGACCTTCTATCAAACTTGTCCTTGTACTCCGATATAAGGCGACCTTCTATCAAACTTGTCCCTGTACTCTGATATAAGGCGATATTCTATCAAACTTGTCCCTGTACTCCGACATAAGGCGACCTTCTATTCAACTTGTCCCTGTACTCCGGTATAAGGCGACCTTCTATCAAACTTGTCCTTGTACTCCGATATAAGGCGACCTTCTATCAAACGTGTCCTTGTACTCCGATATAAGGCGACCTTCTATCAAACTTGTCCCTGTACTCCGATATATACATATTATATACCCAGTGTGTAGGTACAACCCTCAGTATCATGTCGAGTCCTTTTTTCGTAGTCGTATCACTACGAGTCGCGCTTTCGCGACGAGTAGCGATACAGCTACGAAAAAAAGACGAGACCTGATACGAAGGGTTGTACCTACACACTGTGTATATAATATTTTTATCTAACATTTCCAATTAGGTTATTTAAAATATTAAAAAACAATACTTAATGTGAAAAAATTACATTTTACCACAGAAAACCACTGAACTATGTTGTGACATTTGTTCTACATTCTCCCTAATGAGGTCACAATGAGAACGTGCACGTGCACTTTACCGCCAATGTTGTATCACCACAGTGTGGTGATACAAGATTCTGTATCATGCGTGTTTGATAAAACTTGTATTTTCGTAGAAAAACTAGTCTAATGTTAGATAAAAGGCGATATTCTATTCAACGTGTCCCTGTACTCCGATATAAGGCGATATTCTATTCAACTTGTCCCTGTACTCCGATATAAGGCGATATTCTATTCAACTTGTCCCTGTACTCCGATATAAGGCGATATTCTATTCAACTTGTCCCTGTAATCCGACATAAGGCGATATTCTATTCAATTTGTCCCTGTACTCCGACATAAGGCGATATTCTATTCAACTTGTCCCTGTACTCCGATATAAGGCAACCGTATACAGAATTTTATCAATGTATTGTTGTATCAGGTGATTAGTAATTTTACTGATAATCAACAAGCTTCCTAAAAGAAGTAGTTCCTAAAAGAAGTTCAGATTTTCATTCAAACATAATAACCATATGCACACAGAGTCAGTATCTGTGTTTTACTCAGTGTCTATATGAAATTTTAGTTTTCAAGGAACCAACTCAAATTCAACTTAACCACATGATTTACATTTATACAAAACACAGAATTTCGATTACACAAAAACAAAATCGGGAAAATGCATGAATGTTGTTTGCTAGTGATGGTTTTAACACAAAAAAACCCAATAAATTAAGACATATTTTATATAATAAACAAAATACTTGTTAAATTATGGCACTACATAAGGTTTTTTTGACAGGATAACAATATCTGGCTCTACCTTATTTATCACAAACATACAAAAATAATAGAGTAATTCCCTTTGACTGTAAAAAGATGTTTATAAAATGGTCTAAAATAAAACTAGACGTATCATCACAAACAAAGGAATGATTACAAGAAAATAAGACTTAATAAATAAATTAATCAATTTAACCAACACATATCGGAAAACAACATTGACTTGTTCGTGTGTACTTTTATCAGGAGTATTCATATAGAAGAGTCCACCCTATACATAGGTAGTAGTAGGATTCGCAGTTAATAATGTGTACACTAGATAAGTGAGTTCAAAATAAAAACGTTTAATTTCTTTATATAATGATAAATATTTATAAATTATAGCCCAAACGGACAGGTCAAAGCTATTTGCTTTGCAGTAAATTTCCATTACATTGTTATGTTTTCTGTAATTTCAGGGAAAGAAAAAAGAGAAGACGGTAATGATTTAAACCAGAAAAATCAACAAAAGGAATCACCCGATGACAAGCCTTTAGAAGGAGACAGCCCTCCCCCAGTTCCACCAAGACCTCGGGTTAAATCATCATCAGACCAAAAACTTGCGTTAGGTAATAGTTGGCCAAGGACAGTTGGTAGTCATTGGACGTCTCTGACGTCACTTCCATCCGAAATAAATAGCGGGATTTGCATGCGTGCACCTGCTAAAAGAAAAAGAGATAGCTATCTGAAAAAGAAATGTTCATCCAAAGAAATTCAAAGAAATCCAAGTACTTCGTCTTCAAACTGTTCCGCTGGGGATTCATTTGAATTAGAATCACCAACGTTAGATATGACAGACATTCGACTAAAAGAACAATTCAAACAGCAAAGCAGCATTCAATCAAAAAGTCATCTAGAAGTTCCGTCTGGTTCCGGTACTTCAAGATCGGACAAAATACAACATTCGTTAAGTAGTGATTCAATTAGGTCATGTCCGGAAGTAGGAAATTACTATTATAACCGTGAAAGACCAATGAGGTCCCAGACCAGTCTGAATACAAATCAAAAATCTCCCCAAATCAAAAATGACAGACGTAAATATGTAAAATCGTCATCTGTGCCAAGTACAAATGACAGCAACATCGACAGTATTTTTTATACGGAGAAACCCGTGAAAAGGCGTGATAAAACGTCAAAACGTGGGAGTAAAGACTCAAGGCCTCGTTCTTTCACAACGTTTGATTCTTATCAACATTTATTACAAACTCCAAATTTTGGAATGTTTTATGGTATGCAAAGTAATAATAGTGTATCAGATTCAATATTGTACGGGGATATACCGTCTCCGACAAATAAAAGGATGCCATTGGTTGTACCTGATGACCCAGGATCAGTCTCGGACCTGGAATCAATTTTGGAACATGAAACTATGCAGCGGTAAGTATAAGTCAAAAGTAAAATGACAGAGATAAAATTATATCCATGGCAATCAGTAATGTTTTTGTAGATTTTATGATTTTTTAAAGTGTTGATCTATAACAAATGAATCTAAATCCTCACAAGGATATCTGATATGCTTTTACTATTATAGTCTGATTATAAAAGAAACAACAATTTGATAGAACTGTGCTACTTTTTAATTTTAATAGAAGTAGCACTTTACATGACAATTGCTTTTAGATAGTACTCTGCGTTCAAAGTCAAGAGATTGATAATCAGTGATTCCGTCATTCCCGATTAGTTTTATCATAATATTTCGTTGAGTTGCTGAATGTTTTTTTTTTAGGTTATTGTCAATAACATTTTATCAAGATAGAACTTGCTGTCTTCTCTTTAAACTATATGGTTTTTGTTTTTTTTTTTTTTTTTTTTTATTTTTTTTTTTTTTCATTTTCCGGTGACGGCCCAGTCTTAAATTTAGTTCACTAGATCACAACATCCATGTCAGTATTATATGACTTCATGTTGGCTATGATATATTTGTGCATTTCCACTGGTTCAATAAGTAAATTATATTTAGATTCAGTTGCTAATAATAAATTCCACATGTCAAACGTTACATAATATAACAGCCTCACAGATACATATGTTATTTTCAAAGACTTCACTGAAACCGTCAAAAGATTTAGAAATCTAATAACTTAAGCTTTGAATTGTCAGACTGATGTATGATCTGTCAAAGTGACTTGTATTAAACTCTGATTTATACAAATATGCTTGATTGATTCAATAGAGAGCAACGCTTGAGCCAAGACTGTTTTATTTATATAGAGCTGTCTAACCGGTAGATGTTAAGGTAAAAAAGGATCAAATTACTAACACTGACATCTTATATCACGTGACTCGGGTATACATTACGTTACAATGACTGACTCACTCAAACAACGAACAACTTCTTTATACTCAAGATCACCAAAACCTACTCCTTCAAACGACTAATGTCTTCTTTATAAGATATGTCACCAAGAACTGAACTAGCAATACGGTTGTAACCCGAAAAGGGAAAGGATACAGAAATACGTTTACATAAAATACAGTAGTTCCTCATGGCGTTATCGCAAAATCACATTGCACGTTCTATCTATTTACCTGATGGTTGCACAGAGTTATGTACATTGCATTTGACGATTAAAGCCTAGCAAGACCTGTAGGTATTAATATAATATATAATGTCCCTTTGTTGGTTCGTGATTTTTTGAATACAGCAAAACATCACGTGGTCAGTAGCCATAACTTTTGTATGAGATGTTTCGGAAACGTTTCCTCACTGACAATATACCATTTGGATAGGCTACCATCCGACACTACCATGATGTCAAAACTCGACTCATTCAAATCAGTAGTTAGTTTGAACAAACTCGAACAAAACATACCACATTTATATATCCTTTCACTGTACATTACCCCACGTCCCTCTCTCACAACAACCACCGATTTTACTGTGATAAGCACGCTTCACATATTATACGCAAAAAATGATGTATTTTGAAAAGAGAGACATAGTGTGATAGCCGTGTATGTACCGAATTAAGACAGCTAACCCTGTTTTTAGGAATCGTAATATCTTAATGTTAGTTAAGGTATAACTTGTCATTGTCTTTTACATTGTGTTCATCACCGGCTCTGGTGTCAATATGTTACTAAAGGTTCAAGTTACATTTTATGCAGTCCACCAAATAACAGTAGATATCGGTGCAAACTCTGACTGTAATTTTTAAGAAAGATGATATTATAGATGGAATTTATATATATACATGTATAAAAACAGTAAACAAATCAGAAAAAATCTACTTGATACATATTCATCCATACATTTCTTCAGGTTGCATTGATGTTCAAATTTAAAGAATAAATAACCCACAGATTAAGGATAGAAATCATCCCAAAACGTTTATGCACCACTAACTCAACTGTCACTTGAATTTTCACGAAAGAAATAATTTTACAAATCTCAATCGATTTTACTGGTTCTTGGGTGAAATTTAAAAGAAATACTCAAAATCAAAATCATTTATCATTGAAAACTGCATTATCACTTAAGTCTTTGTTGGACATATAACTGCACTTAGAAACGGAAACAGTACAGGAAGGTTCATCTCGATCCATTTTTTAATTTTTTCCTGGAGGATTTATTTAAGATTCTTCAAACGTAAAAACAGATACTTTGCCGTTTTTTTGGATTATATTTTACAACCTTTGCTTTGTATATTCATCAGGTTTACTCACTGATAGGGATCGTTATGTGCTATTTTAATTCAAGTACATAACCACATAATATTTTAATAATATAATTTCCATTTTTCAAGCCATAACTTAAAACAAATCAAGCACCCAAACACCAGAAGACTAGATTGCTGGCGAAAGCCATCATCTTTGAAAATAAAATCGTCTAAGTATTTATATTAATTCAAGGTAGAATTGGTAGAAGAATCAAAGTTTGTATAAATTTAGGTATCCGTGATTACAGAAAGTAACACGTCTAGTAAAGTCCTCCATTCCTCTGTTGTCGTTATTTTGACAACAATTTCCCCTTATATATCAAAGTTAGTCTAGGAACTGCTTTAAGTCAGCACTTAAGTTGAGTGGTTGTCATTTTGAAGTTTTATTTAACAGGAGAGGCTCTACAGAAATGAAACATATGGTGATTTAAATCATATTGCATGTGGAAACTGTATTCATCTCTAGAAATCCAAAAGAATGCTTGGTAACGCTTAGTTATTTGTTCAAATAAAATGAAAGATTAATCTGTGTCACTGATTGCAGAGGAGAATACAGTTTTAACTTCAACAGACTTTTCATTGCTGACCGAAAGTCGTCTAAACGATCTGGTCAACAGCAAATTTAAAATTCAGCTTATTCGACCACATGTTTGGTTTGTGATTGTTATAATGTTGAACTATCGTCTGTATTAATAAAAATAATAAAATAAAATACTAAATATAAAGTCAAAGGTTAACTAATTAAAGTTTATCAGATTATAATAAAGAAAAAAGTCATTACATATCAATATTTTGGTATTTTTATACATGTATTATTATTTAGCTCACAATTTTTGAAGCTATATTTATTTCGCTTTATGACATTAAATACACAATCTAATCGATAAAATGATAAACTTATTTTCTTAAGATACTATATGATACGGTAGGTTAAGATGGTTACACGAAGGTTATATAATATGGGGTAGCTGAAGGTACAATAGTTGATGGGTTTAAATATAACATACTTACGCGTGAGGTTACCATTAGCAAATGCTATCTTGTCTAAATCTGTGCATTTTATAGCAGAAAACATGGGATATTACTTCTAGGTATCTGATCAAATATTGAAATTATTGAATTATTTATTGCAAATTAAGCTTAATTTTCATGTAATGTACTCGACAAGAACCCAAAATAAACAAAACAAAGACGAATACTTGTAAAGGAAAGGCAAATAACTCGCAAACAATCCGTCGTTCAGTATGAATGGATGGATAAGATGGAATACAAATGTATTGGATAAAAAATAAAAAAGAGATAATTTTAGAAGCAAGTATATAACTTTTAGAAATAGTAATGTACGTTATACAAAACAGCAAAAACTACGAGTCAGGTGATATCAGTATTGCTGCTTTAATCATCATAGCAAAATCATTCTGCCATATGAATTTAAAGACACGTTGGCGTTTGAATCACGAAGTTTCAATTTCAAATGACATTTCATATACCTAATATTGCTATGTTCGTCTGTTTTAACAGTTGGAACACAGAGACATAGCTTTTTTCAATTATTAATACTATTTTTGAATGCTTATTTGCTTATCTATTCCAAAATAGAAATTTAACGTACGTTAATACAATTTTGTTCTTTTTTCATTGATATCGCTTGGTAAAAATCTATACAATTATATATTATACATGTGTTCTTAGATACGTATACATTGGCATTGCTATGTTATGCTATTGCTTAAAGAATTACTTGAACAACTTGCTTCTAATACTTTATCTAGTGTACAAAGTATAGAAACATTTGATTTTTCTACACTCTACACCACTGTCCTTCATTCTAAATTGAAAGAACGTCTCAAAGAAAAAATCATTTGTCAATCTTTTCAAAAAACGATAAGTCAAGAGCTGAACAGGAATTATGGTTATTTTGTCAAGCATCATACGGATTCTAAACAAAAATATACTGAAGATATCATCAACAAAATGTTGGAGTTTTTGATAGATAACATATTTGTTGTGCTTGATAATATAATATAATTTTCCAGCAAATAATCGGTATACCAATGGGTACACACTGTGAACCAGTGCTTGCCAATTTGTTTCTTTACTCTTAGGTAATGAAAAGAACTTATGCAGAACCTTGTTAAATCTGGAGAGAAGATTCATTCTGTCTCTTAACAATCCTAAATTTGAAGACTATGTGAATGGCATCTATCCTAGTAAGCTTGAAATAAAAGATACGACAGATTCCTCAAGTTCTGCTTCATATTTAGACTTATACCTCAATTATGCCACCCGCAAAAGGCTTCATTTGAAACTTTATCACAAACGTGATGATTTTTTCTACTGTCAACTTTCTTTTTTATGCAGCAATATATCTGCTTCTCCTGCTTATGGTGTATTTGTTTCCAAAATAAAACCCTATGGTAGAACTTGTTCCAACTACGGGGACTTTGTTCAACGACGAAGGGGCGGCTTGCAAAAAATTTGTTGACTCGGGGATATTGCAAGCCTAGGCTTATCAAGGTTCTCAAAAAGTTCATGGCCGTCATGACAGTATTGTTGATAAGTGTGATGTCTCTGGTTCCAGGATTGCCCTGGGTATATTTGACATCCCATAGTTCTATGGTCTTTTCACACAATTTTGATTACACACGTGGCGAGTGTAGCTATCTAAACAGGAGGAGCACCCGGCCTCACTTCCCTGGTGGAAGTTTACGTATCAAACCTAACTTGTCACTTTCAAATTTTTTACTCTGCTTCTGGATTGTGATTTGAACATGGATAAGTATGTTTGTTTTTGATTATGTTACAAATTGTTTGTTTTCTATTCTATAATAATAATTCATAAATTATGAAATGTAAGAAGAAAATCTGTAATTAAAATATGCTCTTTATCAAATACAACAAAAATAATTACACGACACAATAAAAATCATGTTAAAAGATGAACAAGACAGACATATGACAGTTCATGATATTAGGGCAACATAATTCCCGACGGCTACGGACCGGAGTAAATTACTATGGTCATATATATATATATATATATATATATATATATATATATATATATATATTGGTCGGGCCTTAATATTTTTCAACCAGAGGTCCATATATTGTGAAGCACATTAACTGATCACTTCCCATTGAGAACAATGTAGCATTGACACATTGCAACAAAATACCTTGCATTTCTAGAGGCCGCGGTGGCCTAATGGATAATACGTCAGTCTACAAATCTAGGGTCTCTCACCGGTGTGAGTTTGACTCCCGCTCAGTCTACATGTGGGGAAGTGAATTTTCCTTGTCGTTGGCCTTTACTGGTTCACCCGGTGTCAGTATAATGTAACTGGGAGAGCGGTATGCTTTTCTGCGGTGTAATAATTCAGTGAGCTAGCACCTTAAATTTTCAATGAGTGCGCGCTGCTTTAAGGCAGACAATAAACACACTCGCACTTCACATGCATACAAGAATTTGTTCATAGAAGAATTCATAGAGATTAATAAAGTAGTTCTCGTCGCGAATAGCCAAAAAATTGCTGATGCGACGTAAAGCAACATTCAACATCAACATCAGCATCAACCTTTCATTTCGATTGGCATATTGCAACAAGAAAATTGCAATTTAAAGATGCTAACCTACACGACAATGGGTGATTGTAACAAACGAATTCACACTTTCGTTGGCACATTGTAGCATGGTAATTCTCAATTTCCGGTTATTACCCTAGTCTACATTACATATTGCAACAAGAGTATTTGTCATATTACAACAAAAGAAGTGTCACTTCCGTTCGCACATTGAAAGAAGAAAGGTTCATTTCCCGTTAATAACGCTTTACGATTTTGGTACATGCAAAAACTATGTTAACAAACGTCCTTATCACCTATATCGTACCCTGAATAACTGAACATTGAGCTAAAGAATACAACAGAAAAAATCTCTAAAGTATTACATAACACCTATAATAAATTTTAAATTCAAAAATTTAACTTCAACATTGTTCTTAAGTGGCCTTAAACTTTTAATCGTCTTACAGGTGTACCTTATATTAATCATAACTCTGAATACAATACTCATACCCCTATATTGTGTGTCTGTACCTCAGTATACACCCGTATATATTACTGATATATATGTGTGTGTGTTATTTGTTGAATACACAAATCAAAGATGTGTATATTTACATAATTATATTGTTTACAGTTAATTATAGACATTATTTATAATGTCACGGTTAGAGAGGACTAAATACTTCTCTAATAACTTCCATATTAGGGAGGATACTGGATTAACACATGTGGATATTAATTTAATTAATGATAGACTACCAGAGCTAGATATGAAGGCCAATGTCCGTAACAAACGTAGACGTAAAAAATCCGACAAAAGGTAAGATACTAAAATATGAACATATAGGTGTATATATGGTATAGAGGTATATATGATATAGTGTGTGAACATATAGAAGTATATATGATATAGTGTGTGATCATATAGAAGTATATATGATATAGTGTGTGAACATATAGAAGTATATATGATATAGTGTGTGAACATAAAGAAGTATAGATGGTATAGTGTGTGAACATATAGAAGTATATATGGTATAGTGTGTGAACATATAGAAGTATATATGATATAGTGTGTGATCATATAGAAGTATATATGATATAGTGTGTGAACATATAGAAGTATATATGGTATAGTGTGTGAACATATAGAAGTATATATGATATAGTGTGTGAACATATAGAAGTATATATGATATAGTGTGTGAACATATAGAAGTATATATGGTATAGTGTGTGAACATATAGAAGTATATATGATATAGTGTGTGAACATATAGAAGTATATGATATAGTGTGTGAACATATAGAAGTATATATGGTATAGTGTGTGAACATATAGAGGTATATATGATATCGTGTGTGAACATATAGAAGTATATATGGTATAGTGTGTGAACATATAGAAGTATATATGGTATAATGTGTGAACATATAGAAGTATATATGATATAGTGTGTAAACATATAGGTGTATATATGGTATAGAGGTATATATGATATAGTGTGTGAACATATAGAAGTATATATGATATAGTGTGTGAACATATAGGTTATATGGTATAGTGTGTGAACATATAGAAGTATATATGGTATAGTGTGTGAACATATAGAAGTATATATGATATAGTGTGTGAACATATAAAAGTATATATGGTATAGTGTGTGAACATATAGAAGTATATATGATAGTGTGTGAACATATAGGTTATATATGGTATAGTGTGTGAACATATAGAAGTATATATGATATAGTGTGTAAACATATAGAAGTATATGGTATAGTGTGTGAACATATAGAAGTATATATGGTATAGTGTGTGAACATATAGAAGTATATATGGTATAGTGTGTGAACATGTAGAAGTATATGGTATAGTGTGTGAACATATAGAAGTATATATGGTATAGTGTGTGAACATATAGAAGTATATATGGTATAGTGTGTGAACATATAGAAGTATATATGATATAGTGTGTGAACATATAGAAGTATATATGATATAGTGTGTGAACATATAGAAGTATATATGGTATAGTTTGTGAACATATAGAAGTATATATGATATAGTGTGTGAACATATAGGTTATATATGGTATAGTGTGTGAACATATAGAAGTATATATGATATAGTGTGTAAACATATAGGTGTATATATGGTATAGAGGTAGATATGATAGTGTGTGAACATATAGAAGTATATATGATATAGTGTGTGAACATATAGGTTATATATGGTATAGTGTGTGAACATATAGAAGTATATATGATATAGTGTGTGAACATATAGGTGTATATATGGTATAGAGGTATATATGATATAGTGTGTGAACATATAGAAGTATATATGGTATAGTGTGTGAACATATAGAAGTATATATGATATAGTGTGTGAACATATAGAAGTATATATGGTATAGTGTGTGAACATATAGAAGTATATATGATATAGTGTGTGAACATATAGGTGCATATATGGTATAGAGGTATATATGATATAGTGTATGAACATATAGAAGTATAAATGGTATAGTGGATGAACATATAGAAGTATATATGATATAGTGTGAACATATAGAAGTATATATGGTATAGTGTGTGAACATATAGAAGTATATATGGTATAGTGTGTGTGAACATATAGAAGTATATTTGATATAGTGTGTGAACATATAGAAGTATATATGTTATAGTGTGTGAACGTATAGAGGTATATATGATATCGTGTGTGAACATATAGAAGTATATATGGTATAGTGTGTGAACATATAGAAGTATATATGGTATAGTGTGTGAACATATAGAAGTATATATTGTATAGTGTGTGAACATATAGAAGTATATATGGTATAGTGTGTGAACATATAGAAGTATATATGGTATAGTGTGTGAACATATAGAAGTATATATGATATAGTGTGTGAACATATAGAAGTATATATGGTATAGTGTTTGAACATATAGAAGTATATATGGTATAGTGTGTGAACATATAGAAGTATATATGGTATAGTGTGTGAACATATAGAAGTATATATGGTATAGTGTGTGAACATACAGAAGTATATATGATATAGTGTGTGAACATATAGAAGTATATATGGTACAGTGTGTGAACATATAGAAGTATATATGATATAGTGTGTGAACATATAGAAGTATATATGATATAGTGTGTGAACATATAGAAGTATATATGGTATAGTGTGTGAACATATAGAAGTATATATGATATAGTGTGTGAACATATAGAAGTATATATGGTATAGTGTGTGAACATATAAAAGTATATATGGTATAGTGTGTGAACATATAGAAGTATATATGGTACAGTGTGTGAACATATAGAAGTATATATGATATAGTGTGTGAACATATAGAAGTATATATGATATAGTGTGTGAACATATAGAAGTATATATGATATAGTGTGTGAACATATAGAAGTATATATGGTATAGTGTGTGAACATATAGAAGTATATATGGTATAGTGTGTGAACATATAGAAGTATATATGGTACAGTGTGTGAACATATAGAAGTATATATGATTTAGTGTGTGAACATATAGAAGTATATATGGTATAGTGTGTGAACATACAGAAGTAGATATGGTATAGTGTTTTAATTTCATTTAAAGTTAAATTAGGTCTTTATTTAGTAACAATAGATAAAATGTTCTTATAAAACGTCTATATATAATGTACATGTAAGATGTAAACTATTCAGCTAAGTAAAGATCACCAGCAAGTCAGACACAATTACATATTCAACAAAATTTGTTTGCACATGTAGTATTAATTACAGAAAGCAGTAGCACTGACCTCTAGCACATATAATGAATTAAGATATTGAATAAAGTTTTATCTAATAAAACACAATGTTAACTATAAAATATATATTGTACATAGTAAAACATAGGCATACCAAGTAAATACTGCAAATGTATCGCATGTTTGTATCGTTTGAATTTAAGATTCATAGCTATTTTACATCCACCATGCTTACATATGTTATCAGGAATATATGACCCAGAGATTATATAAAAATTAACAGGTGTGTAATAATATTTTATTAGTATGTCTTTTGTGGTTTTAATCTTAAATTGACCTCTCAAGAAGTATTTAACTTAATATATCTTTGAAATTAAAACATGTACATTAATGTTTGATTGAACGTGACTCCCTGTTACACTGGCATAAATACAAATTTGTCTTTAATGAGAGTCTTTGCCATTATGGAAGTATGAATATATGCTTATGTTGAAAATGACCCCAATTCTATGAAATTAGTTCACGTATATGTATTTGGTTGAAGACGACTCCCCGTTTCTATAAAGTTATTTCATTTTGTTTTGGGCATTTGATGATTTTTTTTTTTTTTGTTGAAGGTGACTTTCCGTTACTATCTTATTACGACATTTTGATGTTTGGACATGGAAGTTTTTAAGTTTTGTGAAATGTGTAATGTAAGTTTGTTTGGAGACGTGTTTCAACTATTTTGACTAGTTCATATATTAGTTTTGGTTGATGGTTACTCGCCATTGCTATGAAATAAGTTGTCATATATTAGTTTTGGTTGATGGTTACTCACCATTGCTATGAAATGAGTACAGGGTATACGATAGATTTTTTAAAACTGTACGAAAACCTCGAAGTTGTAATAAAATGAATGGGATCTGTAAGAACCATGGGAGCTGAACTATTGAAATTCTTATAAAACACATTTCAGCACTTTGTATAGATTGATTAATTCCTTAGGAGTACACTGCCCTGTCTTGCTTAAGTAATTGTACAACATACCTAAAGTCAATTATTCCATGTGACAAACACATACCTAATTTCATTAATGAGTAATTTACAAATGTAGATTAATTTTAAGACGATTATGGAGTTATGTATATATTATGACGAATCATAGTAGTAGTAATACCAGAGTTAGTTCTGGTCAGTAATAAAACGACGTTAATGAGATTAACGTTAATCAGGCAATAATCATAAAAGTTATAAATCTTTTTCATGATCTGTCTAACGAATATTGCCAATGGACAAAATTATTATTCATGAGTACTTGGTTACTATAATACTACAATAGAATGATAACAATATTCTATATAGAAATCACTGGACTCGTGTCGGTATGTCTGAGGAATCAAAGGAATCGCAGACCAATCCTAATGACATCAGAGGCAATTTCAGAACTTAGCCCAATATTTGTCACGTCACATCTAAGATAATATTAAAACTTACATAGTCTAATTATTATTTTGTTTATATTTATATTAAAAGTGACTCTGTTAAATCCTAATGATTTCATCAAAACAAACAAATTCATGTCTAAATTACAAAAGCAAAGAAAACTTTGAAACTGACAAAACTCCTGTTTAACTAGCTACATTGTACATCAGCTACGTGTGTTATCAAAATTGATAATGAAAGAAACATGAAACTATGGGGCGTTAATATATTCATGACACTGATACATCATACTTATCAGTAATATTGTGATGGCGGCCATAAACAGTTTAAGTGTCCTGATATGGCTAGGCTTGCAATATCCCTGGGCCAACAATTTATTTGTAAGTAGCTTACTTCATTGTATAAAGCTCCCGTAGTAGGAATAAGCTCTATTGTTCAATAAACAAATACACCATTAGCAGGAGAAGCAGGTGTATTCCTGCTCAGAACAGAAAGGTAACCCCAAAGGGAATTCTCAAACTAACACAGTCTAATTCTAATCACGCTTAAATATGGGTCTAAGGTTTTGACATGTCTGCTAGATGCAATCAATCAATCAATCAATCAATCAATCAATCACCCTTGTTCTAGGGCTGCAGCACATGAAATATGAAATTAAACACTACGCCATCAAAGATCTATTAATTTTGTGAGAAAGTACATAGTGATATTAAAAGAAATGTGATGTTTGATGGAAGAGATTCGTATACAGAATGGCTCGTGTAGATGATATTTTATCAGGGTTTCTTAATCTAATCTACTATATAATATTTATTGAGTGTAACGTGAAAGGCTAGCTTAAAAACCAGAAATGATAGAACAAATTGGTGAATACAATTCAAACTGACGGTTAAGCAATATCTACTGATATGATTCTGTACCCTCTATGTATACGCAAAAATTGACCGATTATATCGGTGTGTTCGAAACAGCTGTGCCCAATGCTTTATTTATCAAGACTGGCATATTCTTCTGTGTAGCTTTTATCCTTTTATATTGTCTGACTAAATGACCTTTTTAGACATGAATACTGCAGTTCAAATTTTCTTCATAATGGCGTTACAAAAAATTTAAAATGCTCAAGTATAAAATTGTACTATTATACTTTATTATTTTTTTTAAATTTCTGATTGAAATTGTCTGTTCCTAGAAAAAACGCTCAAGAATTTTTGTACATACATAACCGTTGGAATAAGCATACACGTTAAATCACCTTCTAAACAGGTAAATATTTGCTATGCTGTATTCTTTTTTAATAGAACATTAATGTTATTTACATATTGAATATATGGCATTGGCAAACACATTTATGCATATATGACTTTTTAAATCGAAAATACACATATGCATTTAAAACAATTATATAAACATTTGCCTGAGATTCTTCAGGCTGATTAAAATCTGGACCTGAAAACGTGGCAGTTATATACTTGAGGTTTTTTTTTCGCGATAAGATAGTCGGCTTCTTATAAATATAAACAAATATTGAAAGTGATTGTAAAATTAACACCAATATTAACTGAATTAAAACACACACGTACATTGCAGTAACGTTAACGTTTTCGTGGTTGTAATACCACTTTTGATTTCTTTTATTGAATTATCAAAACGACCTTATAATGCACTTTAAATAATGCTATAAAATTCTATCTGTTTTAAGTTCACTTAATATAGAATTAGAAACAAAGCCGGTCACGAATATCTAATATCAACCATATAGGATATTTTGGCGTTTGTTTTGTAAAAGTCAATAGGTCTAACAAACTGCTTTTTCACACTTCAATATTTAATTATTGAGAATTATCGATCAGAACCAAGTGTTAGTGTGCTAATATAGCAGCTTTAGATGGGAGAAAATTACCATGTTTCTTGTTTGAATACACAGTAATTTTATCCTTCACAATGTAGATAACATCATCAGTAATACCTCATTATATTGAAATTAGTTTTTTATTCCTATAGTCAATTCCTTGAAGACAACAATACTTTTTTAAATTTAAAAATCTTCGATTTCAATATAAGATGTGTCCAAATTTGAGGATAATAAAATTGAAATAATCAGCATCCTCCCGTCTTGTGCAAAAATCGAGATTGCTAATTGTAGAAACATATGTTTCCAATCCTGAAATGTTTATATATTTGCGTTTTAAAGGTCTTTTCTCAAGATTAATTCATAAGACAGGAAAATCGAAACTAATGCTTCCTTAATAATTATGTCTGGTGTTATGATTAAAAGTAATGATTAATTTTAAGGTTATATATCCATTTATTTGAATTATAAATCTGTATTGTATAGTCACTGTTGATCTTTGAAAATCAATAGGTTGGACAGATCTATAAAGGTGAAGGATTTCATCTTTTGATAACTTTGCTATGACTAAACCTGTATGAGTGTTTTTGTGATAACGGAAAAAATTGATCATTTGTTAATTGATGGATGTCTCTGTATCACTTCAGTACTGTCATTAACAACTAGTACTAAACGTTCTACTGGTATATTATTTGCATTGTCAATGAGAATTATTAGTAAACCGTATACCCATAACCTGTGATAAAATTTGGGAAAATCCACATGACCCCAAATACACTTATATGATCTGTTGTCAGATGACCGCGACCTTACATCTATATATAATTGCTCTCTGAGTACAAAGCCTCTATCAATAAATTATGTTACATACTAACTTTATGTCTTTTTAAATTAGGGTTGTTATACATAACTATCTAGGTTCATCGGACTTAACTGATGGGATAAAACGTCATTTCCATTTATATTAATTTTTGGACTGCTAACACGTGGGTGTACATTGGTGTAATTAATCTAAGAATCGGTACGTTCGACCATACTGGTAACATGTAAGTTAACGTTACTTCAGATTAAAATGAACAATGATCTTAAGTTTTTTAACAACCAAATACATTAGATAATGGGTCAGATCTGTGTGTTCTTATGGTATTGCATCATACAAATAAGTAGCTATTTTATAAATGAGACAAATTAAAATATAGGCATCAACGAAGAGATGACATATAATACATGTGATATATGAAATGTTATAATGTATTTTAGTATCTGAACTGTGTTTGACGCTTCAAACGCCATGTACATAGTTTAAAACATAACGTCCACATTCACAATATAAATATAAATACAAACATATAACGTAATAAATAACCACGTGTATCTTTATTTTGTTGGACTCCGTTGTGTCATGAAGTTTTTTTCAGACCCAAAGAAAACAATTGCCCCAATATATACGTTTATGTTGTCTTCGTGTAACCTTCTGTGTTTGGTTTTATTACCAATTGTTTTGCGTTCTTGTTTTATTTGGTTGTTGTAGAGGTGCAAATCTCGTGTATTCTTAAAAAAAATGTCGCTAAATAAATGTTTTACGGGTATATATGCTCGTTTTGATGACAAACGAATCTATTGATTTCTATAATTTATGGTAGCATATATCTAATGATTATCACTGTTAAATAACAAAATCACTGATATAGGTAAGATGAACAGAGTTTAGTGACATGATAACAGTATAATCAAAAACATGCATACTAGCCCATGTCCGAATCACAATCCAGAAGCAAAGTAAAAACTTTGGGACTGACATGATAGCAGTATAACCAATGGAATTGTTAAAATATATAAGGAAAACCTATTGTTGATGAACAAGAATGTAGCTAAAACTAACAGCAACCATCAAAAATATAAATACATTATAATAAATGATAAAAGTTAGCCTCTGAAAAATGATAAATCTTTTATCGTAGTATGAGAAAATGTTTTTTTGGAAATAATATTTTTATTGTCCTTCCATACTATTAACAAAAAAACATATAACATACAGATACAAAATATTACATCATTATTACATTTCCACAAAGAGTTTTTCAATTACTTTCCATTTTGATCTAATTAAATTTGCCTTTTTAGAGGGATACATAAAAGAGGAGAATATTTCTATTGTCATATGATTTTTTAAATAAAGTAAAGCACCTAGGTAGTTTGGTATCGTCTTTCTGGCTCTACAGAGATAGATGTAAGATTTTATAATCAGAAAACATAAATTAATGCTATAGTGTCGAGGATCATCATAAATACCAAATAAGAAATTTTCGGTTTTCTTCTTGATTTCAATGTTGCATTTATCTCTGAGATCCTGCAGAAGGCGATACCAGATAGATTTAGTATGTATACACTCACAAAACATATGTATAATTGTTTCCTTAGTCTCAAAACAGAATGTACATAACTCTGTGTCAATTAATTTACATTTGTAAAGCCTGGCATTGGTAAATATAATGTTATGGTTAATTTTGAACTGCAAGGATTGCAATTTAGAATCGTCAGTTATCCTAAAAGGCGATCTATATATTTCTTTCCAAATATTAACTTCAAAATAGCAATTTAGTTTATTGTGATATGATTCTTTTACACGAGTAGGATATTCTATTACTTTCTTTAGATACATATTGTAAAAGGGTTTGGTAACTTTTTCATATTTTTTAAGAATTTGTATATAATCATTTTTTATTTCTGTTATCTTTTTAACGCCTCTTATTTTTTGAGAAAATAGCTTGTATTTGTATGAGAAAATGTTGTCTCTAAGATAAAATCAATCTTTACTGCTAAATGACATAAAAACAGCAGCGATATCATTGTTCACTATGCTAATTAATTTTATGAAACTCTTTCATGGAACAAAGCTTTACTAATTTAATCATTATATTATCGCTGGAATAAATAAGTCCGCTATTGTTAAACAAAAATACTTAAAGTATGCAATTGTTAAGTAACGAAATTGTGGTCGTTAGTATTAAATATTTCGCCTTTTACCTGTCTATATATCATTATCTTTATATCAATATACAAAGACAAAATCAATGTTAAACCTTACAGCACATCTTAATCAATGTAGGATTTTAATACATAATTATTATATTTTAATTATCACTACGCTTTTATACAAGAAGTCTAACATGCGGATTATTTCACGTAGCATACAGAGTTATTAGCTTTAGAGTTCGTAGAATGACATTATCGAAGTTGTAAAGAGTACTGAGGATGACATCTGTGAAATCTGATTATTAGCCATGGTTTAAATATGAAGAGTTTCTTCCACTGGCTTTGATTAGATGTGAGCGGTTATAATACTAACTGACGCCGCTGTATAACATCAGTACAAGCAATATATGCTTTCGCTTAAGTGTTTTCTTGCATAAAAAGTCAAAGCTATAGCGATGGTAACATGTCATATAGCATTGATACCAGTATACAAATATATCGATCAATGAGTGATTTTACTAAATTAGGAAATTTGAGAACAAGATGAGATAACACATTTTTAACGTGACAAAATGATGTTTTTGACATTAGGGATGTTCATTTTTACACGATAGTCACTTATGCAGAAGCTAGGTACATGCTGCGTCTCAATTAGGTAAGTTTTAATTATACTTTATTTTTTTCTCCGTTCGTTGTCTTTCTTTTTGTGCGTTTTATTTTGTTAACAATATAAGTTTACAATTTAAATATAATCATTGTAAAATGCAACAGCGCATATGACAGGAACTAAATCGTAATAGTGATTATTTATCATATAATTCTGCAGCTGACAGGTTAGACGTTTTTGTTGGAATATCTTATGCAATTCTGAAGTGGAAGGAAAGGGGTCAATGATTTATCTTAAATTTTCCATCATATTAATATTAAAGAAATTGGTTCATCGCAAAACGCTTCCTAGATGTTCTTAAGCAACATTCATAAATGTCATTTCCGTAGTACGCATATTTAATATATTTTGTCATTTATGTCATATACCGTTTTTGGAATTTAATCATAAAACATGGTATATGACAATAGACAATATACCATTTTTTAAAATGTATTTTATGATTAAATTTAAAAAATGATATATGACATTTACATACAATTACTTTATTTCTTATATAACAGATGCAAAGCTATCGAAAATTCTAAAATATATAATATATATAATGTAAATCGGTTCAAAATGTCGGTGTAGACAAACCATTTAATTTTTTTACAATGGGTGTTGATCAGTATTATAAGCCCATATTACTTGTTTAATGTTTGAAAGAGAAAACAAGTCATTATAAATGACACCTTATCTATCAATGATGCTAATAAGGTATATCAGATTGTACATACATTTAATAAAACCAAGAGCAACCGAAACCTATACTTATTTTACAATGCTGACAAAGCACCCCAATTTATTTACAATACCATAATATCGTTATGGCTGGTTAAATAACGGGCCAAGTTTTGAAGCACATACCATGAATAGTATTTTATACAATTATTTAGGTTTAAATGTGTATACAATTATATCTGATGGTCTCGTATTTGCATATATGTTCACAGGTTTTGTGATGACTTTCATGTTTTCTGTGTTCTTGTGTCTCTTTGGTGTTTTACATATCTGTCTTTTGTCAGATGTAGTATGTTGTATACCATTGTCTTGTCGCGTAATTGTTATTAACCAGCTAGTTTTTGTAAGCTGCAAACTGCAAGCTCTTCGGTTTGTTGCTTAGTGATGATTTCACACCGGTAAGCTTGTTGGATTGATTATTTTCTTTGTGAATTCAATGCAATTCATTACTGTTATGTTCAGCTAGATAAATTCATATCTAGAATTACAGATATAATTATGTATCGGGTGCGTTTTAAGCATTTATTTGTTCTTACTAAGAACTTGCATTAAAAATTGGTTAAAAAATGCTTATTTAACGCGGAAAATAATTGAATAATTTTAGAATGTATGCAGAACCTTGCTGAATCTTGAGATAAAGACTCGCAAAATATTAAACTCAACATACTCGTTAAAATATATAGATAAAGATCTGTTTCATACTTCTACTGTCAACTTTTCTATGTAACTATATACCTGCTTCCCAAGCTTTGGTGTATTTGATTCACAATCAACAAATGCCTGAATGTCAGAAGCAAAGTAAAAACTGAAAAACCAGGTGAACTTCCACCAAAGAAGTGAGACCGGGTGCTACGGAAGGGTAAGCACCTTCTGTTTAGCTACATGTAGCTACATCCGTAATGCGTGTAATCAAAATGAGTGAATAGAACATTGGAATTATTACGCTATGATAAAAGGTTTTTCCTTCTTTTTCCTACTAATTCCCAGAATTTTATACAACGATACAAACTGCTTACTGATAACTTGTTGATAGGGATAGTGCAAGCCTAGGCCTATTGAGACCCTTGAACTTTTATTAGGGCGTCATCACACTATAATTGTCAAGTATGATGCCTTTGTGTACAAGGTTGTCCTGTATATACTTCCTTCTATTAACTTCATTTTGATTTTACAGATTTTACCAGTGGTGGGTGTAGCTATCTAAACAGGAAGTGCTAGCCCTTTCTGGAGCATCTGACTTCACTTTCCTAATGGAAGTTCTCGTATCTAACTTAATTGCCTTTTTTATTTAGCTTTTGGATTTCGATTGGACATAAATGTGTATGTTTGTTTTGGATTTAGTTTTATGATCCTTATTCTGGCATGATCAGTCTGAAACTAAAGACATGAGCAGCGTTAACATTTGTATTTTTACGAGTTTTTTCTACATAAATTATTGTAAATAGGTTAACTAAAATTTTAAAACGAACACCTTGTCACGTGCTAGTTTTGAATGCCGACATTCCATAAACCATAAAAGAAAATTGTACGCTATGTGTTTTAGCTATCAACATTCGTATGTGAAGACATTATAACAATAATGATTATAATTGTTTGTTTCAAAGTCTTAATTTATAAAAGCATGGACATACGTGTTCTGCCTGATGATATTAAATGTGTGCAACTGATATTTCAATTCTGACATTTGATCGATACTGGTTTCTGTAAGCCTGACTCTGGGTGTAATTGATATGTGATTTGTATGTTAAAACCATACAAGAATGTTCTTTACGTTACCTATGTCTGATTTGTTCTATTCTCGGATATGAAATATAAGACTATTTCTGATCTGTATGTAAAACAGCAAGATGTCCTAGTGACCATACTAACGTCTGAATGAATATACACAGATTTAAACTAATTGTACAAGGTTATTGTATTTGTTTACTATGAATAAACTATATTTTATAATGACGAACTTATCATATACAGTTACCTTCTGTTCTACTGTAAGACAATTTAACAAATTCAACAAAACACAAACAATACACTTTTGTTGCAGGAAACATGCCGAGCTAATGTAAAATGTGTTATGTTTGTATAAAATCATTATCTTTGTGATAATGTGTTTTGTTACCATGGTTGTTCTCTTTATCATTGCGACAAATGAGATAATTAATGTAAGAAATGTCTTTTCTTCAAATCTAGAATGCTATAAGGAAACGTGTGTTAGGGTTACGACTTTGCACAGAAGATAAAGACAAAGTTAACTATGTATCTTACTCTTTGTCCAATGTATTCCATGTTTTGTTTTATCTCTCACTTAATGTTAAGATACAGACAAGATAGGTTTCATTTATAACCATTTTAGTCTATCAATAACATGGTATGATTTTGAGACAAGATCATATCGGTTATTGTTAGATGTAAAAATCTTAGAAAACGACGAAATAATTATTTATATGATATTATATTGTTTAGATTATGTTGCAAGATTGGTTATTGTTCAAATATTTGTTTTTAAATTATTTTAATCCTAAAGTATATAAACTAACTTTATTGAATGCATTATATACACTGTACATGTGTTACTGTGCATTAAGCATATCATGAAAACAGTGTTCCCTGCATATTAATTTATGACATAATTACATATACTTCATTGCATATCTCTCGTGCTTTGATACAATTACTAAACAAACATACCGTTCGATGCCCATATTACGATACAGACCTTAAAAACTAAAAGCAAAATAAATAAAACAACATGGGAGTGAGACCGGTTGCTATGAACAGATAAACAACTCCTTTCTAGATAAAATTGAGAATGAGAATGAAAAGAACATAGAACTAAGGACGATAAATATATCCGCGATAGTTATCAATATAGAGAGACACCGACCTTATCATCATGACGTATTTTAAATTCATATATGCATTGTGTATACTTACTGGAACGATTCTGTATTTTTTTCTGTTTTCTATTGTCAACTTTCCTTTTCTATGCAGCAATATACCTGCTGCTCTGCTTATGGTGTATTTGTTTTCAATTAATACGCTATGGTAGAGCGTTCCCACTACAGTACAACGAAGTAGGCTGCTTTCAAAAAATGTTGACTCGGGGATATTGCAAGCCTAGGTTTATCAGGCCCTCAAAAGTTTTATGGCCGTCATCACAGTATTGTTGATAAGTATCTGTGTCCAGGATTGCCCTGGATATATTTGACGTCCCATAGTTCCACGTTCCTTTCACAATTTGATCACACACGTGGCGGGTGTAGCTAGCTAAAAATGAGGTGCTTACCTTTCCGGAGCACCCGGCCTCACTTCCCTGTGTAAGTTCACGTCCAACCTAACTTGTCAGTTCCAAAGATTTTACTTTGCTTCTGGATTCTGATTCGGACAAGGATAAGTATGTTTGTTTTTTATTACGACTGTGATGAAAAGGAGTGGATATAATTTAAATACAACATGAAGACGTATAATATTAAACAATTCAGTAACATGACAAATATTTATTAAGTTATGTTTTATTTCAACCTTTGGAAGTATTGTTGCCAGTGATTGATTTTGTTATGTTGATTATGATTTATTTCAACACCCATCAGACATAACACAGACCTGTAAAAATATCATATTTGATGATAGGTATGCTGTTAACAATGTGTAAAATACAATAAAATGAATCAACTAGGAGAGACGTTTATATTTTCTTTAATCAATCATGCTAATTATTTAAGGAGGAAATATGTTTTGTTTCCTTTGCAGGTCGATTTTGATATGATGACATCTGTTTTTCTGTCTACTAACCTGTGCTGGACAAAGTGCAGGACAGTCAGTTTTTATTTATTTTATCTATTAATGAAAATATGAACTTTCTTTATTTTGTTTGCCAAGATCGACACTTGTTTTTCCCATCAGCTAACACATGTTTAATAATACATTATTTACAATATCAGTATTATCTAACCTTTCTGTACTTAAGTACATTGTACACACGGTATACGTCTTGTGATCCCGATCTTTAATCAATTCTATAGATGTTCAACAACATCGAACGTTTAATTTTTTTTAATTTATAGAGTTCGTTACTGTCGCCAAATCATTCAACTTAACATACATATATATATATATGACGCTCTGTCTCTTAACAATCCTAAATTTGGAGACTATGTAAATGTAATCTATCCTAGTGAGCTTGAAATAAAAGACACGACTGATTCCTCAAGTTCTGCTTCATATTAAGACTTATACCTGAATTATGACGCACAGGAAAGGCTACATTTGAAACTTTATGACAAACGTGATGACTTCAATTTTTCTATTGTCAACTTTCCTTTTTTATGCAGCAATATACCTGCTTCTCCTGCTTATGATGTATTTGTTTCCCAATTGATACGCTATGGTAGAGCTTGTTCCCACTACGGGGACTTTGTACAACGAAGTAGGCTGCTTTCAAATAAATTGTTGGCTCAGAGATATTGCAAGCCTAGGCTTATCAAGGCCCTCAAAAAGTTTTATGGCCGTCATCACGGTATTGTTGATAAGTTTGATGTCTCTGTGTCCAGGATTGCCTTGGATATATTTGACGTCTCATAGTTCCATGTTCCTTTCACACAATTTTGATTACACACGTGGCGGGTGTAGCCAGCTAAACAGGAGGTGCTTACCCTTCCGGAGCACCCGGCCTCACTTCCCTGGTGGAAGTTCACGTGTCTAACCTAACTTGTCAGTTCCAAAGTTTTTACTTTGCTTCTGGATTGTGATTCGGAAATGGATTAGTATGTTTGTTTTTGATTACATATAATACATGTGGTAAGTCTTATACTTTTTCCAATTGACCATGATATACTCATTTATCACATGCCCATTGAATCGTACTATAGCGATTCATTACAATTTCTTGCCATTTGATACAAAGGTTCGTATCGCACATGTTCAATACAATATTCCGTATTACCATAGTAGCCGGAACTACTTTTAGGAGAATTCCCTTTTCCGACAACAATAATATGGCGTCATTCATTGGTTATAATACTGACTGCATGTGACGTCATGTTAAGTTGGGAGAATTGTTCGAGTTGGGAGAATCGCAGACGGTGTTAAAGAATTTTGTAAAATCAATATTTCCTTTTTATTTTTCCCAGTATTTGCGATGATATTAGTAAAATGTTAACTAATGATGTTTAAACAAAGAGTTATCTGTTGTCTTTAATTACTTCTTTAGCAGTTTTTACAGTCAGGTATTAGAATTTTCGAATCGGATAAAAAATCTATATAAAATAGTTGATTGTGAATTCATTGACAGGTTAAGCCAAAGAAAGCTTTTCATTTAGTTTGGTAGGGTATGTGATAAATACAAAACCACACATATGTGGTTTTCTGACGTAGCTGGTCGCACTCGTTTATTGTGCGGACGCATACATTACACTCGTGCGTTCATGTATTCTGGATCTTTATTTACGTTTATCTTTCTTGACAAAAATGGTTACCCTTCTACCCCAGGCGTTTAAGGTTCCACGTATTATAACATTACTGTCATAAAAATAACTATGAATATGTTCGAATTGCTTGTATGTCTTTGTCACATGACAATCGTTGCATTAGCTTTATTTTTATGTAGTTTGTAATTATGTGTTTCATGTTAAATATCGAGGACTGTTCGTTGTGCAAAAGCTAAGCATTTAGATTTCTTTTTATATTTTTTGTTTTGTTATTACTCACTTCATTTTATTAACAAATATAACGATCTTCCCTTTGTAGTAGCACAACAAAGTATCATTAAAATTTAATGAAATCATTTACTTCTTGTTTACGTAACGACAGCAAATGTGAATTCTTCTATACCCCTTATTGCATCAAATATTGATCTTTTTATCCATTCGTTGTGTTTGGTTTTGTCCGTAATTCCCAAAGATATTTTGAAAAAAAACCTATATCTGAAGAAAAATTGATTTCCATTATGTCTTTAAATTATAATCTTCAATGCAGAAAATACAAAGAGATCAATGCATACACGTGCATGCCTTGGTAATTGTCAGATTCTTTAAATGGATTCTTAATGGTACATTGTATTTTAAAAATCTCTTCTTTTGCATTTCCTTTTTTTAATCTCAATTATTATTTGGGAAATCATTTTACGTTATCAAAGTTACATATTTAAGTATGCTTTGATATCGCTTCCAAATGAACGAAATGAAGGGATTTTTTCAACTGTAAACATGTATTTCAAAGAAAGCAAGAAAACTCAGTTAATAATTAAAAAAATCAAACAAAAAGCTACTAAAGTCAGAAACACTATTATAATGTTTCATATTTTGGAACCACCTTCATCGATTGTTGAGTTAAAAGTATAACTATAAAACTAAGTCAAGGTAGGTCAGGTACCTGAACATGATTAATTTGATCCAAATCAAGCATTATAGGGTTTAAAATACTCCTATTTTGTTTCTTTTAATTAGACATCAGGTTGCTGCATCGTATCATAAAAAATTAATGAAATCAATTCGGAGATATTTTGTTTCTATACTAGATTTCTGTTTCGATAAGTAGTATGGGAATGTTTTTGTTTATCAATTGCAGTATTTCCCGCTCCTATGACCCTTATTTATTTTCTGAGAGACAGAGGCAAACAAAGACTTGCATTCAACAACAAAGTTTCAATGTCAGAACATTTTAAATTAAAATGTACACCACAGACTAGTATAGCATTCGCGATCGCCAATCACATTATAGACACCAGGTGTAACAGCTTACTTAGTACTTTTGTCCTCCTGATACCAAATTCCAGGAAGCAGTTTTCTCAAATGTTTTAGTCTTATCTATGACCTGAGCGAGGTGTAATGTGGCACTCTTCCATAATAGATAAATGTGTATATAAAAATTGTTTTAAAATATGAAACTGCATACAATATGTGACACTATGCGATATAAACGGTGCTTAAATATAAAATCAAATAAGATAACCATATTTAGCTCGTTATAATGCTTCTCGAGATATTGTCACCTCATATTGTACTCAAAGCTAGAGGTACAGTAGATGTTTGTGGACAACTGGTTCATCAAGGTCAATGACCACTTTAAACCTTTAATTAGACTGACAGATAATAAAATATATTTTTCTCTATTTTATAGAGATTGATATGTATCATCATCTTCAGATATGTTCAGAATTAAGCTAGCTTCATGAATGATAAAATAAAGTAAATGGACTTTATAAACTATTAAGTAATTTTCTTCGTGAAAGAAATCATTTAGTTGCCACAGATACAGGATCGATTTCAGCTTCAAGTCTAAAATCAAGTGATTTATTTTCCAGTTAATTTGCTGAATTTAAAGACTGTTGTAAAGGCATTGAAGTCTCTAGAAAAACTGTAACGTGATGATGTAATATATCAACAGAGTAAGACAGCAATACTGTCTGATGTTAAATGGCCGGAACATCCGTCGTCTTAAAGGCGTGGGCGATCTTATATTGTATCTTATTGAAACTAGTCATCAATGGCGTTCAACTTCCGATATCAAATAAAACAAAAATATGTACTAGGTGTCAAGCAGTGCATTTGAAACATACCAAACATTTACAAATGAGAAGAATATAATGTATAATGGTGAAGTTATCGTAGTGTCCCCAGCCATCTTTATTAGTTTACTGCCAGTGGTTCTAAAATGGGCGCATTTAAAATTAAAAATAACAACAATCAAACAACAAGTCCGTGTAAAACCAGGATTTTTTAAGTTTGAAATACTAGTTAGATTATAATACAGTCAGAATGTAAAACAAATTTTCCATTACAACCTGCTCTATTACTTTTTGAGTGTAATACTAACAAGGTTCTATTCCAAAATAATGTGATCATTATGGATCCTAAATTTCAATCTTATTTGAACTTGCTCCTTTCTGTACGTGCAACTTCGCCATATACGAATCTTTTACTAAATGTAAAGAAATTCTCCCGAATAATATATTTGTTTTGGCTTTGACTTGAACGTTTAGTTAGTTAGCTGGGCTGTGTTGTTAAAAGCTAGAATATGCAAAATGATATTATTAAAATACAAGATATAAAAGGTATACAAACTTAGTTTGAAACTTTATTGTTTATAGTTACTTTGAACATGATCTAAATTGTCTAATGTAAAAAACACAAACCTTCATTAACTAACTTTAAGTTATCGGAGCTTGGAACAGCCAGACTCTGGACACTGATTGACCTGTATAAATGGTGTGGGTACATAATTATAACGTCAACCTTACAGAGATAAAAGCTTATTTTTATGTCCGCAGTCTTATGGCCTATTTTATGTTCCCAGTCATTTGGTTACAATATATGTTTAAGTGTGTTATATCTGAGGATCATGATGTTTTATGTGCGTCTTGGGAATACGTATTAGATGTTGCAGGAGTTTTGATGGTAATGGTAGAGGGCGGAGTCCTTGGTCATTACTAAAAACCAGGTAATAGGTGATTTGTCTGTTAACAATTTATTACTTCACATTTCTTTGTTTTTGTATCAAGTAATCGATGCATTCTAACATCACTAGCGATAAATAATGTCTATATATTGCCTATTGAAAGTGGTTCTAAATATGTTTTTGCGTTGCGTTTTTCTTTTATCGGCAGTCATCAAAAGAAAATGCATTCCTAAAAAAATACTATATACAGCATTTATACAGCTCGGAGGATTAACATCAATTATGATTGAAGTTGTTCTGGAACACCATTCTGTGGGTTGGTTTTGAACAAAAACTCGGGTTTTATCTTTCTGTTTGAATCTACAACTTTCCTTTCAGACCCAAAAGAAATATTGTATCGTCACAATGAGGCTGTCTTCTGCAATCCTTCTTCATTTCATTAAGAGATTTTCTTACAGTGTGAACAAAAAATGGCGTATGTAGGCTAATTATTTACAGTAATGTAAAAACAATGAACCCTTTACATGAATTAAATTGAATATCAAACTAAATACGCAAAAAGCACATACGAAACTAACAGCAAGGTTTAGTGACACCACCTTCTTAACATAATCAAGTTTTATCAATGCTTACAATGAGCATACAGGTCTAACAATTATGTTTGCTACCCTTTAAACACACATGTTTATCATAGTTATGTTTGGTCCTATAAACATGTATATTTATCTGTAATGATGATGCAGATACAGGTCCAATAATATGTGCATTTGTCAATGTTTACGGTGTAAATACAGGTCCATTTATAAAATTTGATCCCACTTCTTAATACATGTATTTATCATAATTTACGATATGCATACAGGTCCTAATATTGAAGATTACATGTCTCTGTGACTTTCTTACGGAATTGATCACATATTCCCATTTATTGTGAATTAAGAATGGTCAGTGTAATGTCAGATTCTGGAATCAATTCTGATTTGTTCATTGTTTACTAAAATATAAGTATACATGTCTTGTAAGATATATATTCCATATTTAAGGTTATTAGAGAATTCTGGTTCAGTACAAGTTTATTGAGAATCAATCTGGTTATCAAAGACAATTCCACGAAATCTGATAAGTTTGTAAATGACCATCCTTGAATGATCTCCTGGCGAATGTTAACAGTATGTGTTCTGAATATGATTCGTTAACAACAAGTAACATGTATTGTAACGTGTACCTGATATATATATCATTGTTGTCTGTTGTTTGTTCTGAGTTCTTGAAGGGATTATATTTTAGTAATAATAAAATAGATATATACATTAACTAAATGAAACCACCTTTATACCAGATATGGTGACAACAATGGAATTTACCACATGTTCAACTTGAGGCTTTTAAAAATCATGAAAATAAATATAATTGACAATATTTCAATGGTAAAACAACTTCAAAATACACTTTAATTTTACTAACCAATGGTAAATGAAATGTTAATCATTAACTTGTATTGTATAGTTATTTGTGTGTGTCATGTTTTTCTATCACAAGTTTTTATTATTGTAATAGAATTTGTTTATATATGGTTTACAGTGTAACGGGTATTGTTCATATATGTTGCTGGAGAACACTACTTGTCTAAGAATTACCACCTGATGATAATTGCTTAATATTCTCTCAGATTTATTTTAATGTAAGAATTTCCTTTGAAAATAACCATATTATCGTTTTCTATTTATCAGTTTAATTGATATACAATGTTAGCGTAAAGCCTATTTGTCTAGTGGTACCGTTTCATTGATATACAATGCTAGCGTACAGCCTATTTGTCTAGCGGTACCGTTTAATTGATATACAATGTTAGCGTAAAGCCTATTTGTCTATTGGTACCGTTTAATTGATATACAATGTTAGGGTAAAGCCAATTTGTCTATTTTTACCGTTTAATTGATATACAATGCTAGCGTAAAGCCTATTTGTCTATTGGTACGGTTTAATTGATATACAATGTTAGCGTAAAGCCTATTTGTCTAGTGGTACCGTTTAATTGATATACAATGCTAGCGTAAAGCCTATTTGTCTTTTGGTACCGTGTAATTGATATACAATGTTAGTGTAAAGCCTATTTGTCTATTTTTACCGTTTAATTGATATACAATGCTAGCGTAAAGCATATTTGTCTATTGGTACGGTTTAATTGATATACAATGTTAGCGTGAAACCTATTTGTCTATTGGTACCGTTTAATTGAGAAACAATGTTAGCGTAAAGCCTATTTGTCTAGTGGTACCGTTTAATTGATATACATTGTTAGCGTAAAGCCTATTTGTCTATTGGTACCGTTTAATTGATATACAATGTTAGCGTAAAGCCTATTCACCTAGTGATACCGTTTAACTGATATACAATGTTAGCGTCAAGCCTATTTGTCCATTGGTACCGTTTAATTGATATACAATGTTAGCGTAAAGCCTATTTACCTAGTGATACCGTTTAACTGATACACATTGTTAGCGTAAAGCCTTTTTGTCTATTGGTACAGTTTAATTGATATACAATGTTAGCGTAAAGCCTATTTACCCAGTGGTACCGTTTAATTGATATACAATGTTAGCGAGCGTAAAGCTATTTGTCTATTGGTACCGTTTAATTGATATACAATGCTACCGTAAAGCGTATTTCTATAGTGGTACCGTTTAATTGATATACATTGTTAGCCTAAAGCCTATTTACCTAGTGGTACCGTTTAACTAATATACAATGTTAACGTAAAGCCTATTTGTCTAGTGGTACCGTTTAATTGATGTACAGTGTTAGCGTAAAGCCTATTTATCTAGTGATACCGTTTAATTGATATACAATGTTAGCGTAAAACCTATTTGTCTAATGGTACCGTTTAATTGATATACAATGCTAGCGTAAAGCTATTTGTCTAGTGGTACCGTTTAATTGGTATACATTGTTAGCCTAAAGCCTATTTACCTAGTGGTTTTCGTTTAACTGATATACAATGCTAGCGTAAAGCCTATTTGTCTAGTGGTACCGTTTAATTGATATACATTGTTAGCCTAAAGCCTATTTACCTAGTGGTACCGTTTAATTGATTTACAATCTTAGCGTAAAGCCTATTTGTCTATTGGTACCGTTTAATTTATATACATTTTTAGCATAAAGCCTATATGTCTATTGGTACCGTTTAATTGATATACAATGTTAGCGTAAGGCTATTTGTCTAGTGGTACCGTTTAATTGATATACAATGTTAGCGTAAAGCCTATTTACCTAGTGATACCGTTTAACTGATATACAATGTTAGCGTAAAGCCTATTTGTCTATTGGTACCGTTTAATTGGTATACAATGTTAGCGTAAAGCCTATTTACTTAGTAATACCGTTTAACTGATACACATTGTTAGCGTAAAGCGTTTTTGTCTATTGGTACCGTTTAATTGATATACAATGATAGCGTGAAACCTATTTGTCTAGTGGTACCGTTTAATTGATATACAATGTTAGCGTAAAGCCTATTTGTCTATTGGTACCGTTTAATTGATATACAATGTTAACGTAAGGCTATTTGTCTAGTGGCCACTGCGGTAGCTCAGTTAGTAGAGTGCTCGCTATGAAGTGGAAGGTCGTGGGTTCGAACCCTGACCGGGTCTTACCCAAGACTTGAAAGTGGGTAGTGACTGTTCTTTCGCCAAGCACTCGGCATTACGAAATGAAAGTCACGGTTCTTTCGGATGGGAACTTAAATTAAATAAACGAGGTCCCGTGTCACGGTGGGCTTGGCACGCTAAAGAACCCTGCTGTATAATGCCATAAGCGCAACGCACAGGCAAATTTTTGCACCTTCGCCTATAGCTGGCGACGTCTCGATATAAGTGAAATATTCTTGACTGGGACGTTAAACACCATAACTCACTCAATATTTGTCTTGTGGTACCGTTTAATTGATATACAATGTTAGCGTAAAGCCTATTCACCTAGTGATACCGTTTAACTGATATACAATGTTAGCGTAAAGCCTATTTGTCCATTGGTACCGTTTAATTGATATACAATGTTAGCGTAAAGCCTATTTACCTAGTGATACCGTTTAACTGATACACGTTGTTAGCGTAAAGCCTTTTTGTCTATTGGTACCGTTTAATTGATATACAATGTTAGCGTAAAGCCTATTTACCCAGTGGTACCGTTTAATTGATATGCAATGTTAGCGTAAAGCCTTTTTGTCTATTGGTACCGTTTAATTGATAAACAATGTTAGCGTAAAGCCTATTTGTCTAGTGGTACCGTTTAATTGATATACAATGTTAACGTTAGCGTAAAGCCTATTTACCTAGTGATACCGTTTAACTGATATACAATGTTAGCGTAAAGCCTATTTGTCCATTGGTATACAATGTTGGCGTAAAGCCTATTTATCAGGTTAATTGATATACAATGTTAGCGTAAACCATATTTATCTGTTTAATTGATATACAATGTTAGCGTAAAGCATATTTATCAGGTTAATTGGTATACAATGTTAGCGTAAAATATTTATCAGGTTAATTGATATACAATGTTAGCGTAAAACATATTTGTCAGGTTAATTGATATACAATGCTAGCGTAAAACATATTTATCAGGTTAATTGATATACAATGTTAGCGTAAAACATATTTGTCAGGTTAATTGATATACAATGCTAGCGTAAAACATATTTATCAGGTTAATTGATATACAATGTTAGCATAAAAATATTTATCAGGTTAATTGATATACAATGTTAGCGTAAAACATATTTATCAGGTTAATTGATATACAATGCTAGCGTAAAACATATTTATCAGGTTAATTGATATACAATGTTAGCGTAAAACATATTTGTCAGGTTAATTGATATACAATGCTAGCGTAAAACATATTTATCAGGTTAATTGATATACAATGTTAGCGTAAAAATATTTATCAGGTTAATTGATATACAATGCTAGCGTTTTGTAAAGTTAAGGTTCGTGTAAGTGTTTTGTAATACTGGTATGAGTTTTGGTTTCGATGAGTGTGTGTGTGCTTGTAAGGTTCGATTAAGAATTAATGGTTGTTTACTTCCGATTATTTAAATGACATTTCAGTGGAATATAGACATGTGTACATGTACTAGAGAAAAAAACCCTAGAATATTGAACAAACGAATGAACGACATAACACTAGATTGATAGTCTTATTTTAATCCGACTTCTGACGGACATTAGATAGTCTATCTAAGTTTTCAATCCAAATGTTTTACTCCTGGAAGCGTTTCTATTTTGTCTGCAGATATGCAGAAAAATCACCTTCATGGGTATATTTTATTTCCGCTTGCATTAACAGTTAAGCATTCTCTTGGATTAAAGATTTCTTAGTTACGGATTAGAGATAGGAAAATGTCACTAGCAAGGATTTAAATGGGTTGAGTTAAATTATTTTAGCACTATCACAACACTACTCTCTGAACGCAAGTTATGTTATATCAATAATACAAATACACGACGTCCATCTAATTATTCTGAAATAAAGCCAATTAAGTAAACGGCATCTACATTTATATAATAAACTAAAGCTATTGTTAATCAACACTGAAGCATTGTAATAATACCAAAAGGGCAATCATTTATCCACTACTAAGGTAATAATGGCAGTAATACGCGTGGGCTGACTTTGTATCCGTTAATTTCCGTAACCAATGTGATAACAACATCTCTATAACCAGACAGTATCAGCAAGAGTAAAACTCAAACTGAATAATAGATGAACATCAGATAGCATAGATGTTAATAGATCAATGAAGAATGGTAGTTAACGATAACATGCTGAGATATGCACTGCAATCTCGGCATAACAGTTTTATACATGTAGCATAATTATACATTTGAATCTCTTCTAATGGATAAAATAAAATAATAAAATGTAGAATTTTTTATTTGATTAACAAGTTTTCATTTCCGAATACCAATCCTCATTACGTTGTAAAATCTTAAACACAATTTTCCGACAAACTTAGAAAACACAATAAAATCAGTTTATGAGGAAAGTTGCTCAGATGTGTTCCTATCATACCGTGGGTTTGGTTGTCATTGTATATACATCAAGCTGTCTGTAAGGTGGGGGTAACAGAAGTCACCCAACACTTTTGTTTGTCATGGATACCCTTAACCTTTTATAGAAGCCATTAACACTATATAATTTCATCATAGTTTTCCCTGATCAGTATCCGTTCATCATTATCACCTAACTTAAACACTTTATCATCTGATATGTCGACGTGATCTTGAATTCAATATGAACATATACAATATAACTTAATTTAAATGTCTGCTGGTACAATGATGTACACCAAGACAAATGTGACATGGCCGTTATATAATTTGGTTCTCTCTACATCACTCGTGCCTCAGAGATACAAATGAAGTTCATGTAAACAGTAACATATACAGCGTATGTCTGTAATGGTAATTGCAAATAGTTCAAGCATAAGCACACACGAATTTTTCTATTTGTAACTTTTGCCCGGGTTAAGTCTTTCAATGATATCATAATACATGCCACGGGAAGCGTCCTTATGCCAATTACATTTTTAGAGCTATCATTTCCGCCACTAATTTGAATTTGTGATATTTTAATTCCGCAAAAATCTGTAGGTATAAATGATATACTGGTACAAATACGTTGTGGCGGAAAAGGACGCTAAAATAGCGTCCCCATGGAACCCGTTCTTTTGTGAATTGAACCAGATTGGCATGTTTGCTTTTGTTTCATTAATGCCAAGACGGTACATAAAATTCCTGTTTTCCGCGAACGTCATATTAATTCTTGTTTTTGTTGTTTTGTATTTTGTAGTTCGTTTGATGTGTCCAGAGAGAATAGTTTGGTGTCAGAGGAAGAAGTAGCCAATATTTGTAGTGATTTAAGGAGATTGACAGTGAATGGTGAAACAGAAAACGGTTACGTCAGAGTATTACCATCACCTAGAGTATCACCTGATATATTTAACTCCGTCCCGGGTGTTATTGTGACGTCAGATTCTGACGAAACGTCTGGTGAGTTGTCTACATTGCATGGCTCTTTTCAGTGATATTGGTTTTCTAATAAACAAAAGGTATATTGTCACCTCAAAACATTTAAATTAAACAATTATTTCTTCTTTAAAACCTGACATATAGATAATGCCTACACTTGTCGGCAAAGAACAATTCAAAGTAAAAAAAAATTTTCAAATGATATGGGTTCCTAATAAGCAGGATCTTTATTGCAAGAGCTTAAAGCACCCTACAGAGTATATGTTTTTTAAAACCATTATTGCTATCCTCGCTTCAAAATTAGATATTAGTCATGTTATTTACAAAATGTATCTATTGGCCAAAAAACAATATTTAGCCATTTTTACATGGATATGTTGCCTAAAATATGCGTAAAAGTGGGATATTTCTGACTTTTCTTTCTCAGCTGATTTTTTGTAATAGTTTTAAACAAGCAAAATATTTTACGAAGTAAGAAAAACCCCGTTTTCATTAACAACAATTTCGATTTATTAATAGTGCTTTTCTGATTACAATTTTTATTTACCGCGGCTTGCTATTGAATACACTTACACGTATGCTCATTAGATATCCTTTATGGTCATGCGTTCGTCATAGCAAAGCATTTTTTTAAACAGATATACAGGGCACTCAATGACAGAATGATTCACAGTGGGTCGTGTGTTATAAAGTAAAACAAGAGCAAAACTGTAACCATGAAACTCAAAATTGGTCTGTTTATCACAAAGTTCAAGTCTTGGCTGCTATAATTTATCACATTACCTTTATTAGTTTAGCTTAGTCGCAGTAATAAATGTGTACTTTGGTCATACGACGTTAATTATGTTGTTGTCTGCATTCGAACAAAGTCAGAGTATACATTTTTATCATAAACATGAGACTACGATATTTCAAGTAAATTTATCATTTTAGTATCGATTTATAAAATAATCCATTTTATGGTGGCCAGTGTAATTCTGCAATGGAGTAGTCTCCATCTCTTATAGAAGTAATTTACTGGATGGTTTGACCATTATATGTGGATCATTCAAAGTATTCAAGCATCCTGTCTTAACTAAGAAAGATGGCTTTGTTAATGATAAACGTTCATATTTATCGAAAGAGAAAAACATAGAGAAGTTCAATAAACCTCGTTTATACATCATGAAGTTTCATCAGAACAGTAATATTGTCATGGTTATGGAATATTTGAGTTGTATTTCCATAATTGAATTTTAGCGAGAGAGTGTAATTGACCTAAAACCTTAAAACGGGATCCATCATGATTTATAAGTTCAATATAGAAGTATTCCTCTTGGTAGATATATTACAGTAGTGCAAAAGACAAATTATCAGATTATCGGATGACTCTTACAGACATCGGCTTTCACGAACATCACATTGTTTTAGTACTTACAGTAGCCGGCTCTATATAAGTGATATAAGACGTCTGTAAAACATTGACAGTAATACTAGGGATTACCCTTGTAATGGTCAGACAATTATATATACAGCGAATTTATATTTACCGAAATGCTATGATATTCACAGTTGACTGTTATAACGTATAATTTAGGGTTGAACCAAATGATATACTGAAGACAGTTACAAAACCTAGGACACCTAACTTGACATTTAGCCGATAGCTATAGGATCCTAAACCGAGCCAACAAAAAACGAATAAAGCCAGTTAAATTGTAAATGAACATCTTCAGAATCATATCAGCTAGAAAGAAAGTTTGATAGATATCTGATAGGCTGAACATACTAATTACAGACTCATTAAATCGATATCAGAACTAAGTTTGTTGTAACACATTCCAGTAAAATACAAGTACAGAAACATGAAACAATGTACAAATATTGTGTATCAAAATAAGCACTGGTTTACTTTAAGTTGAAATATTATTACTTCGATGTAAAAATACCTTGATTAGGTTGGCACTTTGATGCTTACATCTTCATCGTTTTATTATTGATTTTAACTTTTTGTGAGACTGTTAGGGTAATTTTGTGTTCTAAGGTTAATTAATGGTCGTGCATAAAATGCTTCTCGCTATCAATTTTTTACACCTTAAACCCGGCCCATGTTCTCATGCTTTCTCAGAAATTGTATGATGTGGAAAAAACTTTCTATATATTCTAGCATTTTACACTTTTTTGTCAATCGTTTTGTTTTTGAGCTTTTAGTCACATTTCATGCATGAAAATGCGATAATGTGTTCTAATGTGATATATTGTTTCATTTTCGATAAAGTACCTGAATGATTGAAATTGTTCTTACACATGGAAAGTCCCTGTTCTGTATTTAGAAACATCAGCTCAATACGGCATTTGAGATAATGGAAAACAATATTTTAGCACATTTTCTTTGATATGTATATATGGGTATGTGTAACATGATGACATACGATCACAAATCAAGGAATTAGAATAAGGAGCGCCTTTACAGAGATATAATAATAATTCTTGTATTAACAACCAAGACATTAATTGTAGTTTGTTACAGTATTCTTAAACATATACAATTATTATCATGTATTAGACTATATTAGAAATATTTAGTTATACCATTTTTACATTTGTAGATTCCCAGACAGACAGATCGTCTTCAGTACATAAAGGTCAAAATTTTCTTTCAGTCCCTAAAAAGGTAAGTTATTATTCAATACACTAAACGTATAAACAACATACTTTAAAGACACACATTATAAAAAAATGGGCATTTTTTCTTAATTAATAAGATACAATATTAAATTAATTGTATAGTTAGTGCAGGGAGTGAGACTTTTCAATTTAATTCGTCGCAAGTATGCGCCTGCGTGCTGTTTTACCTACCATATAAATCCCAGCAAGACCAACAAACCAAAATTTCAAATACCTTTCTTAAATTTCATAATAAATTAAAATTGATAAGAAATAAATTATGATTTCAAAGTGAACAGTTAATTTTCAGAGCCATTAAAGTCCGCCAAATGCCAATTTTTTCTGAATTTTGCACCTCTCTGTCAGAAAAGTCTTTGGTTGTAAATACCTTTGTAATAATATCTAAATTAGTATTTTAAAGCGTATGTCTTGGTACTGTACTAATTATACAGAAAATCCATTTAATTTATGTCTTATGTTGTAAGATGTTTCTAGGATATTCTGGAACTGTTTAGAAAACAATTTTAGCAACGTCTATTCTAATACGAGAACATCCTAATGTAGCTAAAATAAGAACACGACAAGTGTTCTAGTGATCTCCAACCTTGACATCAGCTTTATTTGGAGCTGTTTCAGCTTTGGACATTTTTAGCATCAGTATTAATATTATAATTTTTTATCTTAATCTTTATCTAAATCAACATGTAATTGTACTAAATTAATTCCTATAGTTCTATGATTTACTTGTATATCTAACTGTAATAATGGTTTCTGTGATTTACTTGTATACCTGACTGTAATAATGGTTTCTGCCAAGTACCAGGACAACTTACTTATCTAACTGTAATAATGGTTTCTGCCAAGTACCAGGACAACTTACTTATCTAACTGTAATAATGGTTTCTGCCAAGTACCAGGACAACTTACTTATCTAACTGTAATAATGGTTTCTGTCAAGTACCAGGACAACTTACTTATGTAACTGTAATAATGGTTTCTGCCAAGTACCAGGACAACTTACTTATCTAACTGTAATAATGGTTTCTGTCAAGTACCAGGACAACTTACTTATCTAACTGTAATAATGGTTTCTGCCAAGTACCAAAACAACTTACTTATCTAACTGTAATAATGGTTTCTGTCAAGTACCAGGACAACTTACTTATCTAACTGTAATAATGGTTTCTGCCAAGTACCAGGACAACTTACTTATCTAACTGTAATAATGGTATCTGCCAAGTACCAGAACAACTTACTTATCTAACTGTAATAATGGTTTCTGTCAAGTACCAGGACAACTTACTTATCTAACTGTAATAATGGTTTCTGCCAAGTACCAGGACAACTTACTTATCTAACTGTAATAATGGTTTCTGTCAAGTACCAGGACAACTTACTTATCTAACTGTAATAATGGTTTCTGCCAAGTACCAGGACAACTTACTTATCTAACTGTAATAATGGTTTCTGTCAAGTACCAGGACAACTTACTTATCTGACTGTAATAATGGTTTCTGCCAAGTACCAGGACAACTTACTTATCTAACTGTAATAATGGTTTCTGTCAAGTACCAGGACAACTTACTTATCTAACTGTAATAATGGTTTCTGCCAAGTACCAGGACAACTTACTTATCTAACTGTAATAATGGTTTCTGCCAAGTACCAAAACAACTTACTTATCTAACTGTAATAATGGTTTCTGCCAAGTACCAGGACAACTTACTTATCTAACTGTAATAATGGTTTCTGTCAAGTACCAGGACAACTTACTTATCTAACTGTAATAATGGTTTCTGCCAAGTACCAGGACAACTTACTTATCTAACTGTAATAATGGTTTCTGTCAAGTACCAGGACAACTTACTTATCTGACTGTAATAATGGTTTCTGCCAAGTACCAGGACAACTTACTTATCTAACTGTAATAATGGTTTCTGTCAAGTACCAGGACAACTTACTTATCTAACTGTAATAATGGTTTCTGCCAAGTACCAGGACAACTTACTTATCTAACTGTAATAATGGTTTCTGCCAAGTACCAAAACAACTTACTTATCTAACTGTAATAATGGTTTCTGCCAAGTACCAGGACAACTTACTTATCTAACTGTAATAATGGTTTCTGCCAAGTACCAGGACAACTTACTTATCTGACTGTAATAATGGTTTCTGTCAAGTACCAGGACAACTTACTTATCTAACTGTAATAATGGTTTCTGCCAAGTACCAGGACAACTTACTTATCTAACTGTAATAATGGTTTCTGTCAAGTACCAGGACAACTTACTTATCTAACTGTAATAATGGTTTCTGCCAAGTACCAGGACAACTTACTTATCTAACTGTAATAATGGTTTCTGTCAAGTACCAGGGCAACTTACTTATCTAACTGTAATAATGGTTTCTGTCAAGTACCAGGACAACTTACTTATCTAACTGTAATAATGGTTTCTGCCAAGTACCAGGACAACTTACTTATCTAACTGTAATAATGGTTTCTGCCAAGTACCAGGACAACTTACTTATCTAACTGTAATAATGGTTTCTGTCAAGTACCAGGACAACTTACTTATCTAACTGTAATAATGGTTTTTGCCAAGTACCAGGACAACTTACTTATCTAACTGTAATAATGGTTTCTGCCAAGTACCAGGACAACTTACTTATCTGCTGATCTTCATTTTTCACGCAAGAGAAAAACATTATCAGTAATATCTTCAACAATGTCTATAGTAACTTCCACTGGAAGTCGCAATAATTTGTACAAAAACTAACTGTTAGGTAATATATTTTGCTTGGCATAACATTAATCTTTGTTGATGATATAACAAGGTACACCAGATGTCTATCAAATAATTCGTACTGAACACTAAACTAACTCGTCTCTCAACAGTATATGTGTAAACACTACAGCACTACAACAGTCATGATGATGCATGTCCAACATATCTCATACTTTTGATTTTTGCCTGTCCAACTTGTTACATGCAGTAAATAAGTAAATAGACCTTCCTTATAGACGGATATAGAGGGTTTTGTAATGATGCAAAACATTTCAAATTGGACTCATAATTCCATAGCTGAAATCAGTCATATACTATTGTTTTCTAAATTATGTCGAAGCTACGTTAAGGTTTTATAAAACACGCGTAAAATTTGGCACATACTTAAATCACCTGTAAAGTGATGTGGTGTAACTATCTGATAAAATGTTTATCTACGGGTTCAATAATTACCATAATTTATGTTATTTGATGTAGACACAAACGAGGCCCCCTACGCCACGAAGAAGCGGTTTTTTTACCCGTCGCTTTGGTAGTTTTGGAATGCTGGTAGTTTTGGAATTACTGTTGAAAAGAATGTTAATTTTTTACGACTTGCCGATAAGATTTGGTATGATACAGCCAAGTTTTCTCGTTAACAATAATTACGTGTTGGTTTCTCGACAAGTTTTGTTTAGAATCAGTTCTCTGTAGTGTTTTGGATTCTGTTTCACGATGACGGGACAGGATTGTGTTAAAAAGGGTATAAATTGGATTTATCACAAGTATAAAAAGTCCAACACGATAGCGGTACCGGGGGTTGGTCATCAGAGAGGTGCTGATCATGTCATGGTAAATGTTCATATTTTACATAATTCTTACTGGTTATTACCGTTAATATAATTTTGCTTTCAGTGTGTTATACTGGTTATCTGTAACTCTGAGATTACTGTAAGGTTTGTCAAAACTGGTATCATTGAGAAATCTTGATATGGCATTTCCCTAAAGCAATAATTCGTATTGTTCTTTCTGAAAAAGTAGAAGCATACATGTACGGTAATGTGTGTCATCTATAAACTAAAATGCGCAGAACATCACGCCATCTGAACATTATATTCTGGTTAACACCATAAATGAAATAATAATTCTAGAAGAACTACGTGATATTAGTCATTTTACTAATCACATTTGTTAGATGACATTTTGTATTAGATAAAAAGTTTCGGATTATAAAATTATAATTGGATATAGTTTATAAAATGCAACTAAGCTAACAGATAAGTGTCGGATCAGTAGCTCATCTTGGCTCTGGATCAGTAGCTCCTCTTGGCTCTGGATCAGTAGCTCCTCTTGGCTCTGGATCAGTAGCTCCTCTTGGCTCTGGATCAGTAGCTCATCTTGGCTCTGGATCAGTAGCTCCTCTTGGCTCTGGATCAGTAGCTCATCTTGGCTCTGGATCAGTAGCTCATCTTGGCTCTGGATCAGTAGCTCATCTTGGCTCTGGATCAGTAGCTCCTCTTGGCTCTGGATCAGTAGCTCATCTTGGCTCTGGATCAGTAGCTCCTCTTGGCTCTGGATCAGTAGCTCATCTTGGCTCTGGATCAGTAGCTCCTCTTGGCTCTGGATCAGTAGCTCATCTTGGCTCTCGTTATCTATAACTTGTCAGCTTTTCGGTAGATGCTGCCTATCTTTCGGAGCTTTATGATCGTTAACTATCTCTGTCATCCGGTAGCCTAGCTTCCGCCACTTCTCATTAGCTCGTTGTAAACGTTCGACAGGTCTGTACCATAATTACAATGGAACATAACGAGAATGCAGAATGACTCCATTGTTAAGTTTGTCAAGGTAAACGACTTTATAACAATCTCTTTAATGTTTGAATTAAAAGGCAATAATTTTCTTTATTTTACACTAATCAACTCTTAATTTACACTAATTAACTCTACGAGTCAAACACTCTAATAAGAACTAAAAAGAATGAGGTGTTAGGAATTCGGATATTCTACGTCAGTAAACTAAACATGACTAAATTTATCATTTTAAAGTTACAAACATTGGAATTCTTTTTCATATTAAATCAATTTAAAATAGTCCATTTATAATAAATAGAAACATCCACCTAATGCCACCTAATATTATCTAAAATAGGGATACATGATACAATAACTAACATAATTTCTTTGTGTTTAATGTTACCCTGAATATATTTCACACCCAGTAGTTCAATGTTCCTTTTATTCTTAAATTTGATTGCATGTGTGGCGGTTGTGCCTGGATAAACTGGAGGTGCTTACCCCTTCCGGAACATCCGGTCTCACTTCCCTGGTTGAAGTTCATGTGTTTGACTTAATTTACAGTTACACAGTTTTTACCTTGCTTTCAATTTGTGATTTGGACATCAATTAATGTAAGTTTTTTCAGTCAAATTCTGAAGGCAATAATTATTATTAAACCTGCTTTAATTTTGCAGCACATAGATGACCGTTTCGAAATAAAATTCCTTATCAGTAATGCTCTGACCAAAGTTGTCAAAATTGATATATGTTAAAAAAAGAAGGACCAAAACTTATTTTACCAATACCACTAAAGGCAATATTGAACTTTTTAGCTCACCTGAGCCGAAAGGCTCAGATGAGCTATTGCTATCTATCACCGTCCGTCGTCCGTCGTCCGTCGTCCGTCGTTCGTCGTTCGTCGTCCGTCGTGCGTCGTGCGTCGTGCGTAAACTTTACATTTTAATCTTCTCCTTCAAAACTACTGAGCCAAATTTGATGAAACTTGGTGATTATTATGCCTGGGTAACAGCCTTTCAAAATTGTGTTCGGGGTTTGACCACGCCCAACAATATGGCTGCCGTTACTATAAATAGCCAAAAGACAAAAAAATCTTCTTCTCTGAAACCAAAAGGTGCAGGCAAATTTTGATTGGATATTTGGATTCAGGATACCTAGATACACTAAAATTGTGTTTTTCATGAAAATTGAACGAAAAATAGGTTACGCGTTTTTTGCGTAAAATTATGTAATTTTTAAAATGAGACATTTATTGTTATAACTTCATAATGGCTGAAGATAATTGTATGGAGTTTTCACTGTTGATCTTGTCTTGCGATTTTCTTCGGAATGATGTCAAGGTCAAAGGTCAAGGTCATGTCCCAGTTTTTGACCTTTGATAAAAAATGCTATTTTTTAAACATTTCTGGTGATAATGATGTAGGATTTTTGGTTAATTGTAGGTATTGACATGACGATCATTTTGATATATCGATTAAGTTCATGGGTTCAAAGGTCAAGGTCACAGATGTACAAGTTTACCAAAATAGTTAATTATCTGCAAAACTATGAACTTTTTGTATAGGCATGTATATTAGAATATTGTAGGTAATGGCCCAATGGTCATTTTGATATATAAATAAAGGTCATGAGTTCAAAGGTCAAGTCACAGATGTAAACAAGTACTGAAATGATTATTTATCTCTAAAACTATAGACTTTTTGTATAGGCATGTATATTAAAATATTGTAGGTAATGGCCCAATGGTCATTTTGATATATGAATAAAGGTCATAAGTTCAAAGGTCAAGGTCACAGATGTGAATGAATACCTGAATGGTTAATTATCTTGAAAACTGTTAACTCTTTGTATATGCATGTATATTAGAATATTGTAGGTATTAGCTAACAACCATTTTGATATATGAAGGAAGGTTATGGGTTCAAAGGTCAAGGTCACAGATGTGAACAAGGTCTGAAATGATTATTTATCTAAAAAACTATAAACCTTTTGTATAGGCATGTATATTAGAATATTTAGGTATTATCCTAATGATCATTTTGATATATGAATGAAGGTCATGGGTTCAAAGGTCAAGGTCACAGATGCGATTGAATACCTAAATGGTTAATTATCTTGAAAACTATTAACTTTTTGTATAGGCATTTATATTAGAATATTGTTGGTACTGGCACAGTGGTCATTTTGATATATGAATGAAGAGCATGGGTTCAAATGTCAAGATCACAGATACAAACAAGTACTGAGATGATTATTTATCTAAAAAACTATAAACTTTTTGTATATGGATGTATATTAGAATATTGGCCAAATTATCATTTTGATATTTGAATGAAGCTCATGGGTTCAAAGATCACAGGTGAGCGTTAAGGCCCATGGGCCTCTTGTTTTATTGATTAATTAACCTATTTGTACTTTGTATCCAGCAGGAAACACACATAGAATTTATAAACGAAACTGTTTCCATGTAAAACGTTCTAATCTGATTATATTTACGTGATAGTCTGTAGTACATTATGATATTATAATGCTGAGACTATTGGCTGGTTTCAATAACAGGAAGTCCTGTTAATTTCGTTCGATTATCTTTATATGTACATAAAGGAGTGTGGTTTTATTAAAGAAGTTCCATTTTAAAAACGCACATGAAAACAACTTGTGTTTAAAGGAATTAAATGATTGTACAAAGTAGGACTATTGAGCTAATTAAAGTACTTTGACAACAACAATAAAGGATTCAATTAACCAATATACAAAGTGTCTGTACACAGTCTGGAGTTTGTATAATCAGCTGTATCTGATAATCCTGTATCTTACTTGATTGTTTATCTTTTATCCTCCTGTACTGGGAAATATTGATATATTTTCAGCATTTTTTTAACATAATGTTGCTCGAAAAAAATTATAAAGGAATGTATACCCAGAGTCTATTGTTTTTAACCTATTGCTATATTTATGAAAACATACATGTACCATTTTTGATTGTGTTATTTATTATATTATAAAATTTAAGATATTTAAGCTATATATGTCACAACTAAAGTCGTGATTTACTTTATCTCTAGCACCAATATCAGTTTTAGATTTTTTGTACATTTTTTATTCATTTTATTGTCGTATTGGGTTTTTTACTTTATCTGATTATAAAGTATTGTAGTACTGAGCACACACACATTCAGACATAAAGCATTGTGTTATTACAAGTATGGGGAATATTTGAGATATGATATTTCATATATATATTTATATTTAATCATTTTAAACATTAAAGGTAGAAGGTTTCAGGTAGCATATCATTGATTGTTAAACTTATAAATATAATTGTTTTAGAAGTATGTTTTGAATTAAAATAAACAACGATGTACATTCAGACAATAGCATCACAAATTACGACGACAAATGGTGTAACCAAACTCTGATGTACAATCAGACAATAGCATCACAAATTACGACGACAAATGGTGTAACCAAACTCTCAATAGACATCGATTCAGTCTTATTGTGAATGATATTTTATATAATATTTGTTGTATTCTAATGATATGACATCTCTTGTGCTGTTATTTTTTCCTTTACGTTTACAATGTTATTTCATGGTTGACCCATTGGTAAATGCTCGCCCCGTATGTGGAAAATTGAACCCCGACCGGGGCTTACCAAGACTTTTTGGTTATCTTTCACCAAGAACTCGGCATTTAAAATGGTCTTTTGGAAATAGCAAAAAAAAGCAAAACCGATGCCCCGTGTCCTGTCAGGCGTGGTAAAAGAACGGTTCCTGCACATTGCCCTAAGCACACTGCAAAGGTAGCATTTTCTGCCAGATCACCTTCAACTGGTGCCGTCTCGATATCAGTGGACAATTCTTGGCTTGTACGTAAAACCCAATGCCATCAATTACAGATTAATAGAATCTGTCACTATTTTGGGTTACAGATTGGGGAATCTCAACCAGATCTTTAATATATTTAGTCGTCTAGAATAGATGCTTGTCGAGTTAATGTATTAGAATAGAGCTCCACCGATAGTGGTTGGTTATGTGTATCGCATAATGCACCGAATTAATATTAAAAAATCCCCATTCAACCTGTTAAGCTAATAACACACTTCTGATTTAGTTGATAATTCTTAGCGAGAAGAAAGGGTGGTGGTGGTGGTGGTGCAAGATAAAGATATCATTATAGCTCTTTTATGGACATTCTATCTGGGTGCAAGAAATTTATCACAGTCAAACACTGTTTAAAGTATAATAAGCTGTCTCACATTGCATAAAAGGAGAAGTTCATAAAGGCATTGGAAATATACCTTATTTCTTATATTTACAATATTTAAAAAGAAATCTATTGCCGCCATCCATTTTCCATGTTATTTGAAAACAATTTTGAAATACAATGTCGGTACACCTTCTCATAAAAATGAGGCTCCTGTCAGTCAACGAGAGCATTTGACATCTGACGTCATAATGGAGCGCGTAGAGCAATGTCTTTATGGAGTTGCAAAGTATAGTCAATGTCAAATATTTTATTGAAGGAAATATATTGCAATTGTAAATATTAACAATTTCTTATCAATAGGTCCACAGAAGGCGAAGTTCTGCAGCAAGTGTGACTAGCGGTTCTGAAGAGAGTGATTGTGAACCGTCGCCCTTGTTATCAAGACGGGGAAGAAGGGCAGCCATTGTGGATACAAAAGTAAGTTTACTTCATTTTGAATACGGAATAGAAGGGTGACCGGCTACAAAAACATGGCGGTACATGTAGATAGGCACCAATTACTACCGAGGAAAAAACAGTCGCTTCAAATATTTCGTTGGTCGGCATTTCCCCCCGAAAAAAATGGCATTAAATGGCGCATTCTGTCGACACCTTGACTTGATATTTGCTGTTAAATAATACTAGTAAATATAAAAATATGAATTGAAATACAAACATTATTCTACCATTCCTTTGTCATAAACATTATCAAAAGGCAACGCAACAGCAGTGAATGCAAAAGGTGCTTGCTGTGTTAACACAGCCGATGTTGAGGTGGTATTACGGGGCTTTTCACTACTTTTTGATGCAGGAAACATATCTGTTAACTTTTTTGCTTAGGCTGGCGTTGTATTTTGATGGAAAGTTGAAAAACAGAATAATGAATTAAGGAAAACAAATAATATAATCAACATCCGTGTCACAGTAAAAAACCGTCTGGATAATAACAACTGTATTACTAGGGATAAAACATAATTATTCATTTGTTCACTAAAATCATTTCTATCTTTTTGTTTTTATTTCACGTTTCTGTAAAAAAAAAAAACAATATAAAAAACGCCTCATAGTTAGCTAAGCCCCTGAAAAATAATATAAACAATTTTAATAAGTGATCTATATTACATTCATGGCTGCATTATGAAATTACAATAACAAAAAATCACAGTGCATAGTATTCAAGTTTGTCCCCAGAAAGGTATAAACATTATCCAGAGTTTCTGGTTGAATAGAAATCCTCCATTGTATTCAATATTTATACTTAAATTCAAGACAAAAATATTATTACATTTTATTCTGAAGATTAAATTGTTAAATTGAATCAAAAACAACAACGCCAATCCATGTCCAAACCACAATTCTGAAGTAAAAACTTTGAAGCTGGCAAATTATGTTGAACACGTTGTTAACTTCTACCATTGAAGTGAGTCCTGATGCTCTGGTAGGATAAGATATTGTTTATGTTAGCTAACTACACCCTTCGCGTGTGTAAGTAGCAGTTCGTCAAATTATTCCCAAACGGTTAATTACTTGTAGCAATTCAATCGTGTACATGTGGCGCCGGGTGATTTAATACCTGCAACGAACAAGTGAACCTGTTACACATTTCATTACTTCTGAATTCTAAAGAATGCTGGCCTTATCTGAAGTTATATGACAGTAGATTGATTGTCAGATTTACTACGCTTGTTTGTTTTATTGTTAATTAACACATTTCAAACAAAACAGCTTCTTTGGGGTTTCATCACCAGCCAGTAATCAGCTGATTGAGATTATACAGTTGTTCTAACTTCAACACGTCATGACGTAACGAGCTGTAATACCATATTATTTATAACTGATAGTAAACCAAAACCCATTTAAGAATCTCAATACATAGCCAATCGGGCAAACTGAAATGAAAGAGTATTTTGAATTTAAAAATGATATAATTTAGGATTTTAAGTAGCAATACCAATAATCCAGCATTTTCCAAAAACTGAAGAATAGCATCTTACCGAGCTATAAGCATGGGATAATATTACCTACTTATTACTGCATACAAAAGTATACAGACCCTCTCTCTCTCTCTCTCTCTCTCTCTCTCTCTCTCTCTCGTGGAATGAACTTCAATAATAGCAACATATTTTATTTTCCGAATCCATTGGCATCATGATAATCTTTTAGTCGAGAAATAGAAGCTATATTTAGTATATGCCCCTTTAAACTTTAATTGATGATAGTTTTCTTTTATCCTGCTGCCTGGGGTACTGAATAATAAATCTTAACTAGTATAATTTATTTATTTCCATTAAATGATATCACTGTTGTGTAAATATAAAGGCATTGTTTCTATTTTCTGCTGCAGTTTTCAGTTTAACTCTTTTAGATATATTTATTGGCAAAAGTTGATTAAAATGGCAATTTATTAATCTCGCATTCTGACTTAGAACGTCAGTGTTACCATAGGGACACATTTGTAGTTTAAATATAGAAATAAATGTCTCGCTTTATTAGATGCAAATATCTAGAAATTGATGGAGCTCTGTTCTAGTTTGAAATCATAGCAAAAGTACATTGAATGCTTTTCTGAGTTACAAGTTCTGGTATAAACAATACATTCTTATTCTTGTGCACGTGTCTTTAGTAGGACTCGTGTACTTCAGAGAGAGAGAGAGAGAGAGAGAGAGAGAGAGAGAGAGAGAGAGAGAGAGAGAGAGAGAGAGAGAGAGATTGCGATAAAGTTAAAAGCGAGTTATAGTAGAATGTGCCCGGAATTCCTATATAGACGGTAAGATGCGCTGTAATCCTTACACACGGACACTTTAGGTTCACTCTTCCACCAATACCTAGAGAGGGAGAAAAATGTAGAGTTGTAGTTGGTTGTGGTTGGGTTGGTGGGTGTGAGTCACAATTAAACAGCATAAGACTGATTTTATACATTATCATGTAGTCTGTTGACGTGATTCAGGCTTTTTCAGTAGCATGGAAGCTTTTAGTAAAATGACGTCATAACACGGCAACTGGACATTGACACGACCACTCAGAATTTACAAATCGACCCTACGGCAACTCTAGATTTATATATTAAGCCAAAACGTGATGACCACCTGTGTCGTGCCATGGCGTGATTTGTTATATCTGGCAGATAAATCCCTCTTAGTTAACTATTGTTATATAAAGATCGATACCTCCATCAATATACATTTCATTAATTTACTTTTGAGTGTAGTAATTATTCCATCGGGAAAAGTGATAATTTCATCCATACATGATTATAACAAATTTCAACAGTTACACTGTATATTTGATTCACAAGTGAAATGATACAAATTTGTATAACTGGTTGTTACATAGTGATTTCAACACTACAATTTACGATGTCCTTGGAGACATAGATCGGTGTTCAATTAAAAACTACTGTTGTCAATATCTATGAAAATATTTTATTTTGTTTTAATCAAAATTAGATGCAGCTGCGTCTAATTCCCGAACTAGTCTCTGTGTTGTAGACATCTGCGTTTACAATTTACTTTCGTACATTTACTCAACTCAATTCAACGTCTGCTTCGATATTCATATTCTATTTTTTATGGAAATCAAGCATGTTGTCTTCTTCTATGGGCTAGTCTTCCTTTTGTGTCCCCACCCATTAAATTCTATATAGACTTATTTCTCACAGAAATGCACAAAAAGGTTAGTCACGATGTATGGAAGTCTTATCCTACTATGATCACGTTTTGTCTTTCCGACATCTTACTGTTATCACGGTATCCATTTTTATGCAAAGTTAATACCTGATAATAAGATAAAATTATATCTGCAAAACCTAACTAGATTGGTTACGTATTAAGACAGTTAATTGTGCTGTCATGTAATATTTATCAATCAGAATTTATCTGCTGTATTACAGCCGTTATATCTCGTTATAAAACCATTAAGGTAATTAACGAAATTCTATGATTGACACACTTCTATCAGAGATCAGAACGTGGATAATTAACAGTGGATTATCTAAGCAGAACTAAATGTACATCATTACAAAACAACATGCAACAGAAAGGGAACAATGCTGCTTAAATTTGACTGTTATATTTGGTGTAAGCTTAGTCACATAACATAATGGAGCACTGGTATATACCTCCTACTTATGTTACAGTTCATTTCTGTTTGTACAGACTCTAGAAAATATCTGAAAGTATCCTTATTAAGACATTATTACAACTCGGTTCGGATATAAGGAAAATTATTTTGTATTAATATAAAAACGTGCAATGTTTTGAATTAATCGTTAAATCTACCTTGATCTTACTAAAATTGTGGAAAATTGTATACGGAGGCTAAATTATTAATTACTTCATTCATTCATCAGTCAACGACTTAATCAGGCATGATGTTAACACATTCTTATATGATACTAAACCTGTTTGGCTTTGATTGAAGCTATTATCAGAATTGTTGGATAGGCGTAGTCTTTTCTCGGGGTAAAGGTTATATATACGCTTTTTGCAATAATAATAATAATAATAATAATACCAATAATAATAATAATGATCAATTTTTCGCTTATTCAATTGCTTTTATTGACACATTAGTGACATCTATAAGAGAACATAGCTTAATACGCCTTTTTATGTTAAATATGTTCATATCAAACGATTGCAGAGAATTAACAATGAAATACGGCCCCTATAAAAGTCAGGAATAGTTACAGTAAAGTCCTCTCTGATATTACGTGTCTTCAATCTTTATTATTTAATCAAAGTTTAGGATATAGCGTTAAAAGCGTGTACTTAAAATACATTAGATTTTTGTCTTAACCTAATCAATTCAATTACGCTAAACCGAAGAAAGCTTAGTATTATTAGCTTGCAACCATGGACATCAGAGGAATTTATGGCACCCCGATCCCGCCTGGGAGCTGTCGACGACATCAAACACTTTAAGTGTGTATTGTCAAAGTGTTTTTGATGACTACAACTACCTCTGATCACACTATGTTGTTTTATATGGAGTTTGGTGGTACTAGGTTTATTTTTATTTTTATTTTTTGTTCCTATACAGTAAGTGTAAACGGGCTGTAAAATGATTATACACAACCAGTGTTAGAGGGCTGTAACATTTTATCTGGTCAGATAGAACCACTGTAAAAGTGGTACATAGGCGATTATTTGGTCCTTGGTCCTATACACCCAGTGTTAGCAGGTTGTGTACATTGTACTTGGTCCTATAACCCAGTGTTAGCAGGTTGTGTACATTTTGTTTGGCCCTATACACCCAGTGTTAGCAGGTTGTGTACATTGTACTTGGTCCTGTACATCCAGTGTTAGCAGGTTGTGTACATTGTACTTGGTCCTATACACCCAGTGTTAGCAGGTTGTGTACATTGTACTTGGTCCTATAACCCAGTGTTAGCAGGTTGTGTACATTGTACTTGGTCCTATAACCCAGTGTTAGCAGGTTGTGTACATTGTACTTGGTCCTATAACCCAGTGTTAGCAGGTTGCGTACATTTTATTTGGCCTATACATCCAGAGTAAGCAGGTTGTGTACATTGTACTTGGTCCTATACACCCAGTGTTAGCAGGTTGTGTACATTGTACTTTGTCCTATACACCCAGTGTTAGCAAGTTATGTACATTGTACTTGGTCTATACACCCAGTGTTAGCAGGTGTTGTACATTTTACTTGGCCCTATACATCCAGAGTAAGCAGGTTGTGTACATTGTACTTGGTCCTATACACCCAGTGTTAGCAGGTGTTGTACATTTTACTTGGCCCTATACATCCAGAGTAAGCAGGTTGTGTACATTTTACTTGGTCCTATACACCCAGTGTTAGCAGGTTCTGTACATTGTACTTGGTCCTATACACCCAGTGTTAGCAGGTTGTGTACATTTTACTTGGTCCTATACACCCAGTGTTAGCAGGTTGTGTACATTGTACTTGGTCCTATACACCCAGTGATAGCAGGTTGTGTACATTGTACTTGGTCCTATACACCCAGTGTTAGCAGGTTGTGTACATTGTACTTGGTCCTATACACCCAGTGTTAGCAGGTTGTGTACATTGTACTTGGTCCTATACACCCAGTGTTAGCAGGTTGTGTACATTTTACTTGGTCCTATACACCCAGTGTTAGCAGGTTGTGTACATTGTACTTGGTCCTATACACCCCGTGTTAGCAGGTTATGTAAATTGTACTTTGTCCTATACACCCAGTGCTAGCAGGTTGTGTACATTTTACTTGGTCCTATACACCCAGTGTTAGCAGGTTGGGTACATTTTACTTGGTCCTATACACCCAGTGTTAGCAGGTTGTGTACATTTTACTTGGTCCTATACACCCATTGTTAGCAGGCTGTGTACATTTTACTTTGTCCTATACACCCAGTGTTAGCAGGTTATGTACATTGTACTTGGTCCTATACACCCAGTGTTAGCAGGTTATGTACATTGTACTTGGTGCTATACACCCAGTGATAGCAGGTTATGTACATTGTATTAGACCCTATACACCCAGTGTTAGCAGGTTGTGTACATTGTATTTGACCCTATACACCCAGTGTTAGCAGGTTGTGTACATTGTATTTGACCCTATACACCCAGTGTTAGCAGGTTGTGTACATTGTATTAGACCCTATACACCCAGTGTTAGCAGGTTGTGTACATTGTATTTGACCCTATACACCCAGTGTTAGCAGGTTATGTACATTGTATTTGACCCTATACACCCAGTGTTAGCAGGTTGTGTACATTGTATTAGACCCTTGACACCCAGTGTTAGCAGGTTGTGTACATTGTATTTGACCCTATACACCCAGTGTTAGCAGGTTGTGTACATTGAATTTGATCCTATACACCCAGTGTTAGCAGGTTGTGTACATTGTATTAGACCCTATACACCCAGTGTTATCAGGTTGTGTACATTGTATTTGACCCTATACACCCAGTGTTAGCAGGTTGTGTACATTGTACTTGGTCCTATACACCCAGTGTTAGCAGGTTGTGTACATTGTATTTGACCCTATACACCCAGTGTTAGCAGGTTGTGTACATTGTATTAGACCCTATACACACAGTGTTAGCAGGTTGTGTACATTGTATTTGACCCTAGCAGGTTTTGTTCATTGTACTTGGTCCTATACACCCAGTGTTAGCAGGTTGTTTACATTTTTTGGTCCTATATACCCAGTGTTAAATACTACTTTCTGATGTCTCTCATTCCCATTACTGTTAAACAGACTTAAATGAAGTCTCGTTTTCTTACTGGGGAATACACTTCTGTTTATTTTGGATTTAAGAGTTTCCGACAAGATAAACACCAATAAAACAGGAGATGGTAAGTTTTATATACATTATGTACTTCTGGTTCAGATCTTATTAATTCAATTTGTGATGTACTTCTCATATATTGTGTAAGTTTTGTTTATCAACAGTATCTGTATAACAGTGCCCTGCTAATTATTTGTACTAGTATACATACATGCATGATATATATATATATATCCACTGTACTTTCAGAAACTTGGAGATGTTTCTCCGACAAATTTATCCCCGGATGTCTCACCGTGCAACTCCTGTGATGAAGGCGAAGGCGCTAGGTATGTTTTTTAACAACAGTTACCTATCAAGAGTCAGTACATTGGTCGTTTACAGGTTGTAATAGAATCATTAAATTCACAAAAAAAATCGCACGTGTATAATTACGATAAAATACAGCATTGAGCGTTGAATAAATGCCTTACATAGTGAGCAACTGAGAGGTCCGTAAAATCTAGATCTAAATGATACAGGAAGCATACAAGAAGTGGCGGTTCTAACAGCGTACGCAACGCAATCTCTTCCCTTCATTGTATTGTGCATTTATTCATGATTCAGCACCCTAAATAAAAGATCTTTTGTTCTGTGATTGTATCAGAAAGCAGGATGTTGCGCTCAACTTTACGGGGAGCATACCCTATGACGTGATGTTTCTGAAGTTCAAGATGCATGTATGCAAAACAGTTTGTCATCAAACAACTTATAAAAGTAAATCCGTAAACAGATTATTCTGTTATTAAGGCTCAAATATTTAGTCAACTCTTTATTGCAGTCAGAGATACACAATTGTACAAGTTTGAGAGACGTTTCTTAATAGAATCCCTTTTAAATAGAAGATAACAATTTGAAATGATGACATATTGGTACCATTATCCGCTGTCTATTGACGTTAATGTCATCTCCCGAGTCGTGTGTTTATTATCTGTATCAACACCAGGACAAGTAATAGTAGACAGGGATTAACCCAGTTATAGGGATATGTATCAGATCAACATCTAGACAATACTTAATGTACAGAGAAGAAACATAAAAACATAGTTAACTTTATTAAAATAAATCAATGATTAGTTTTTTTTAAATGAAAATATTACTATAAAATACAGTTTTCCATAGTTTGAATTCCGATTATAGCTTACTTAAAATATATAGATACATTTCCTCATCCGTTATTTATAAACACAGCTTATACAAGTAAATATACATATATGTATGTCTCTTGGTTATTACAAATATCTCTGTGGTCTGAAGGGTGATCAAACATTATATAGGCGTATTATATTTTATATCCCTGCAGAGTTTTGTGTATAAAGTTTGGATATAGAGAATTTTCATATCTCCCAGACCAGACCAGAATATAATCAGTAAGAAAGCCTTCTATATGATTATATGATTAAAGATACAAGTTGTGTAAATTAAAGATTATAGATCGATATCTGTAGGCTACAAAAATCAATCTTTCTATCTTTTACTATTATAAATGTGGTATTTTCGGAAGCGTTCAGTTTAAGGATAATTACGATAGGGATTTATTTGTGAATGGAATATGGAATGTTAGAGATGTCCTGACATCATACTAAAATAGTCACAATTAATTACTTATAGGATGTGTATTGACCAAGGGTTACTGGTATTAACATTAAATCTCTAAATAGAACGCGAAGTCATCAATTTATACATCCGAAAATATTACTGCCCGGAAGTATTTTCTTAATGATGTACAATTAGATGTAACATTTTAACGGACATGATTCCGGGAAATCTAATTAATAAATCCTTATTCATCTTTTCTTTATTTTCATCCCTTTTATGCCCTTTGTCTATTTCATTTCCAGTAATCTAGCTGAACGGTTACGGAGAAGAAGAAGTTCTGTAGAGCTCGCAATGAATATCTATCCAGGGGACTTGTTAGTACAAGAACATCATAAAAAGTTATTGAAGAGAAACACAGTGTCTGATTTCATGTTTTAAGAAACGGCTCAAGTAGTACCAATGTTGTTTCTGAAGGTACATTTTATATCATGTCTGTATTCTTTCTCAGAGAAATTGTAAAGTTAACACATAAAATAGTAACGTTTGCCTTTAGAACGGTAACACACCTAGTTATGTTAATATACAGCTGACTGTTAACCGTTAAATGATAGAGAAATACAAACTTTATCATTTATGTTTTGTTATGTAACGAGTAGTAATGCCCTTCCTGTTATTAAGTACATCGATTTATCGATTTAATTTGTAGCATACATTGCTGCTCGACGTGCAAGGCCAGGGACATCTAGTTATGTGCTATGGGATATGTTTTGTATATTAGAGATTTCATAGTGATCAAAAACAAACATACTAATCCATGTCCGAATCACAATCCAAAAGCAAAGTAAAAACTTTGGAACTGACAAGTTAGGTTAAACACGTGAACTTCCACCAGGAAAGTGAGACCATGTGCTTCGGAAGGGTAAGCACCTCCTGTTTAGCTAGCTACACCCGCCACGTGTTAAATCAAAATTGTGTGAAAGGAACATGGAACTATAAGACGTCAAATATATCCAGGGCAATCCTGGACACAGAAACATCAAACTTATCAACAATACTGTGATGACGGCCATAAAACGGTTTGAGGGCCTTGATAAGCCTAGGCTTGCAATATCCCTGAGTCAACAATTTATTTGCAAGCAGCCTACTTCGTTGTACAAAGTCCCCGTAGTGGGAACACGCTGCACCATATCGTATAAATTGGGAAACAAATACACTATAAGCAGGAGAAGCAGGTATATTGCTGCATAAAAAAGGAAAGTTGACAATAGAAAAATTGAAATCATCACGTTTGTCATACAGTTTCAAATGTAGCCTTTCGTGTGCGTCATAATTCAGGTATAAGTCTAAATATGAAGCAGAACTTGAGGAATCAGTCGTGTCTTTTATTTCAAGCTCATTAGGATAGATGACATTTACATAGTCTCCAAATTTAGGATTGTTAAGAGACAGAACGTCATCTATATATCTGTATGTTGAGTTTAACGATTTGGCGACAGTCTTATCTCCAGACCGACTATATCAATGTCCATCTCCAATCAGACCGGTGATGATAATCTATTTTGGTTTACATTATTAGCCATGGTTCTGGTTCATAACATTTTTCAGAACATTTTTTCTTCAGATGGTCTTTAATTTACGTTTGACCACACCGTGATCCTACTGGACCAAAGTATAGATAAACCAATGACTTTTTCAACTTAATTTTTCTATAAACCGTTGTGTATACTTAGTATCGGATTCTATTTGAACACTGGCATTACAATAACACGTTTCTATATGCATGTAATACCCACCAGATGATATAATAATTAGTCTCAGTTTACAGTTGGGAATCTATTATGTTAGTATTAGCTTTGTTATAGTTGTTTTGAGACTGAGTATCAGGTGATGTACTGTAGACTAATTGTTTACTGTCAGTATTTAATTGGAAAGTAACTAAGTACAGAATGTTCGATTACTTTATATGGGTAACATAAAACTACCGACACATGATCAGAAAGTTACATTTTGACATGATATGTAATTAACACAATTAAACATATCCAAGGAAATTCAAGATAGTCATAAGAGATGTTTAAAATCCCATGTTTGTTTTGTCCAGGTCCAATTTATCTATTATATCATGAACATTTTCAACTAGTATAACATTAGTTTGATAATGCCAATGTTGTTTTTGTTTAGTTCATATTTATCCTGTTAAATCTTCTTGTCGTACTTGTAATCTGATTTGAACACACAATCACCGATCTATGATTTGCGTTTTGTCAAGAAGCTTCATAACGTACTCAGAAATAGGAAACAATGGCTTTAAATTAAAAATTCAATTTTTTTGGCTTCTCAAATAGAGTATATAAACGGTATTTTAAATCAAAGATCAACGGAAAAAAGCGGTGGGCGGCGCTTAGCATGTGTTACTCATAAGGTGAACCTTAACCCTGCTTTATTTTTTGCGCATATAACACTCTCTGACAGTGTGTTTCAGTCGCTCGATGTTCTGTATTTATTAAGTTTATATGAATTATGTGTACATATGTATTATTCTCTTTTGTAGACAATAAGAAAGGAAGGCAGACATTTTCTTTGTTAAAACTGGTAAGCTTAATTATTTTTAGGGCAACAAACAATAAACATAATGTTTTAGTAGTTATGAAAACAAGATACGTTTAATATTAGGTAATATTATATGGTAAGTCCCTAAATATCTTAAAAACGTCACTGAAACGCTTTTGTTATTCAACCCAATATGGTTCTAAAGTCGAATTTTAACAACATAGCTAGATACAATAAGACACAATGTCGTTCCATATCAAACAAAAATAAAAATAAAAAAATTCAAAGATAACATGAAAACATAATTATTGCATTATTTTGAAAAGCTTATCATATTTTGTAATTTTTAATACACTATAATTATTTTTTTTTCTAACATTGTAATGTGATGCAAGCAACTTTACACATGCCATTCTTAATTCCAGATGAAATCCAGAAGTAAAGAAGCTTTAACAAAGTTAGAAGATATACTAAACAATATGAAAACCTCAGAATTCAAAGACAATCATTTGGCAGCATATAAGGTTAGTAGATTTTACTGAAGGTACTATCGATGAATATTATTTCTGATAAGTTTCCTATGTGGAGTCCTTTGTTTTATGTAATAAAAAAAACCAAACACACTAATCCATGTCCGAATAACAATCTAGAAGCAAAGTAAAAAGTTTGGAACTGGCAAGTTAGGTTAGACACGTGAACTTTCACAAGGGAAGTGATGCCGGGTGTAAGTGTGTTTCAGCAATAAAGTGGAAGATATAAATTTGCGGCTATGGCTACAAAGCTTGTACTAGGCAACAGCAAACGCATAAAAAAAAAATCAATGGTAAAACAACAAGACAAGTCAGGAAAATACACCAAGACAAATTGACCACAAAAGACCGCTTAACAAATGGCTAGTGCTGTGATTATTTAACAATTGAATACTTAAGATTGCGCTTATAGTCACTATGAATACAAACGGAATACCACACGCTAAGGATAAAGTCATTGTAAATTGCATATTGCCACCATGTAGTCATCCTCGGAGTCACGTGACAATGCGGTTCATAGCCGGAAATGATATCCATAGCCGATATTACTGTGCAACTGAACAAAACCCGAAAATAACAATGAATTCAAAGTGCAAATTAATATATAACGACATTAATTACTAATACATTCTTATGTTGTAGAATGTTCATTGGTCAGATTTAATTGCAAGCTCTGACAAACAACCAGATCTAGTGCCTTTATGTTTGTCGGAGAGTGAGAGGAAGAGACGGGAAGCCGTCTGGGAACTTTTTAAATGTGAATGTGTCTTTCTAATTGATCACCTCATGGTATTAAAACATGTAAGTATTGTGCATTTAACTTTTTTTTGTATAAATGAAATGAAATTCTTTTTGCAATCAGCGAAAATTGAATGTAGTTCAAACAAAATAAAAAACATCTATTCATTTTTAAAACCACAGTTTAAAAAACAAAGTTAAAAAAATTGAAAATTGGCGGATGAACTTCCACCATCGAGTCAGGGTGCTTAATACATATAATGTAGTTCTGCATTGTTTATGTTATTTTTTCTGTCTTTCTTGTTGAATTCATTTTTCTTATATATTATTATTATTTTATTTAGTGTTTCTTAGAACCGCTGAAGAAAGTACAGGTAGAAGGACAGCTTATGTACGCAGAACCTCAAGATTTATTTGGAAACTTAGACGAGTTGTGTTATGTAAGTTAAAACCTTTAACTTTGTCATTCATGGTTAATATATACTTGTACCAAATGTCTGTTATACAGCTACCTTTTAATTAATTAGATTTTGAATTGAATAAGTTTTCCTTGCAAACCTAATTAAGAAAAAAATACCTAGGGATAAACACTCACCACAGCTTATACCAAATAAATTGTTACTAGTTGAAGCTGCTCGCATGGACACTATGAAATTATCCGTGCACATAAATAAATGACAATAATTTGAAACACAACAACTCCACTTTACTAATTACATTTTCAGCTTTTAGTTCTTGTGTTTTCTGTTAAAGTCTAATGCTGAATTGCATACACTAACAATGTTGACGTTTTTGCGATACCGCTGTATTTAACTTTTTAAGCCCAGTTCGACAAAGTTTTAAATTCATTTTCTACTATTTTTTTCAGGTTAGTTATACGTTTTGTAAGGATTTTATAGCAGCTTTATTAAAGGATATGAGTAATACAGAATTTGGTAGTACACACGTACTTATGAAGGCCTTTGATAGAGTAAGTATATTATATAATTATATCACATAACACTCCTGTTTATTGATGGAATAAAACGGTGTAATATTTTTCATATTACACAGGTACCCATGTAATATCACTTGATTGTGACGTAATAAGTTCTCACGCTTCTGATCGCGCCTAATGACGTCATTTGAAAACTGTGTCAGTCTGTTGTTTATTTTTAGACTTCTAAAGACTTTCCGATTCTTTGAAAAATAATTTTGATGCATTCGAAAAAATATAACATAATTTAAACTTACATACTGGTTTTGTCTTTTTTATTTTAGGTGATTAATTTACTTTTACTATAACTAAATAGAACTATATTCTTACTTGCGTAGTTAATTTGGAGGTGATTTGTCTGACCCAGATAGAAATCAGCTGTTTCTATATGGCATCAAATAATATGTACATGTCACTGTGTCTCGGTATTTTGAGTTATGTGATATATAGAATCTTAGACTCGTGAGGGTTTAATATGAAATTTATTAAACTCGTTCAATAATTAAATATGCCACTCGCCAAGGCTCTTGTCATATTTAATTATTAAACTTGTTTAATAAATTTCATATTAAACCCCCACTCGTCTAAGATCCTCTATGTACTGTATATATACCTTTTCAAGTATTATCATATATCGCTTCATTATAGAAATTAAATACAACTACGTTCATGATAACAACATTGATAATTAAGCTTGTTACTTAATTGTTACTATTTGCTGTATTTTCGTTTAATCATCTTCAGTAATACCTGTCTTAATTGGCTGTTTCTTTAACATATTTTCATACATGGACTGGTGTGTTTTGTGATTTTTAGCTGTAATTTTAATTCCACTCATTATATTGTCATTGGATGTCCATATCAAGACTTAAGTCAGTCCTACATGGTTTTGTACATGCTTGTTTGTTTTGGTCATATAAATTAGAAACAAATACAAATTTAAATGGATAATTTGCAATAGTCATTACAACTAAGACCATAAAATACAATTAGAGAAACAACAAAAAATAGACAGACACTTAATAGTGGAGTGCATATAATAAAACACATTTTATATATAAAAGGGAAACCAACTCGTATCACACAGTGTGTCTTAAATCGGGATATGCAGTGTTTATATAAAAACAGCGTCTTAGGTATGGTTTGAATGTTGAACATTTCATTTGTTGCTTTATGTTTATGCCAGTGGCTTTTGTAAATGTATGTAGTTAGTCATATGACTAAAAGCCATGTATTTGTATGGTATTTCCAGTTTTCTTCACATTCCAAAGACGGGGACGTATATCACACTTACTGCCTTAACTATACCAACGCTTTGACATATTTAGATAGATTACGACGCAGAGACGATTTCTTCGAGTTTGAGAAGGTTAGTATGTTACCAGTAAACAATAAAATACAATATCTGTTTTATTCATTGCAAGCTTAACATCGTTTGTTGTATTTACAACGTTGTCTGTGTAATACATTTGTATTCTAAGCCCAAGGGTACACTATAATTACAAGCGTTAAAGCCATAATAGGTCATCAGTAATAGAAACGACTGTTGTTAAATCTACCGAAATAGCTAACGATTTGGCCTTTTTATTATTAAAGCAGAAGCTCCTGTTTCTTATAGAAGACGGGAAGTTTATGGAAGTAGGTCAAAAGCTACCAGAACATCAATATCCAAACCTTTTAAAATACAGACTGTTTTATGCATAGCCCATAAACTTGTTTTAATGAAATAAAACCCACATTATTTTATAGGAAACCATTACACATTTGTAATTATATAACTTCAAGATCATCGTTTAATTTTAATCATTAATGTTTCATAAATGAAATGGTAATAGCGTTATAAAGACATCGATTTTACAATAGCCTTGAGCCTATTCGACGATCACGAGTAGTATTACTTGAAACAATCATACTGCATACATTTAATTATATTGGGTATAATTAAGAACAAAATTCATGTTTAAACGCCCGCTTGAAAAAACTCATATGATGTTCTGACAATGTCAGTTCGAGGGCAGTTGTATTTCAAGCATTAGGTTTAAAGTCCGTGACCTTCCATGATTTTATTTTAAGTGATCTACAGCTTCATGGTATCACACGAGTTTCAATATGTTATTCATTTTAAACTAAACAGACTGTAGTTTTCTTACTCTGAAACAGTTGATTGGAGACAAACTCTAATGTAATATTAGAATTCTCTAAGATCTTAAAGCGTTTAAATATATTATTTCGTGAAATTATGTCATAAATAGGTAATGCTTCTATGCACTTAATTAAAATATAGTAAAAAAAAAACAAGGCAAAACAAGTAAATGACAAATCACAAAAATTGCATAGATTTGTATGTTTGTTTTTGATAAATCATAAAAACGACACGAATTGGGACCACTGATTATAAAATTTCCGACTTTGGACCATAGTAACTAAGCATTGTTTTTTATTTGAACTACTGAAGGAGCTTCAGTCATTTCACTTAATTTACATTTTTGTACAATCGATTGTCCATTTAGCCCTAGTTTCAAAACTTTTATTCCTTGCATGTACACGTGATTTATAAAATTCAGAGGGAACGTGTAATATCTTTATTTAATTTTACTTTCAGAGATGTGAACAAGACATTAGATGTAAAAGACTTCAGTTAACAGATTTACTTGTAGCACCAATGCAGCATTATACAAAACTACCGTTGTTACTCACCAACATAAGGAAATACACGGAGTATGAAGAAGAAATACAGCAACTTACTGATACAATTGATAAATTGGAAACTTCATTACGTTAGTCGATTTTTATATATAAATGTTTCCAATGTCCACCATGTTTTTGTCTTTCCTTGTCTTGTTATATTTGGTTGTTTCGGTGATCACCGGCTTGTAATGAGTCCAAATGTTAGTTGTATTTCACATGTATCCAGTTACAGTTTTCTGTTCGTCTTATTAAAAAAATACCAGTACACCACGGTATTACAGAATTACATGTGAACTACACTGAGGATTGGTAAAGCTAATAAATGAGAAGAAATAATGACAACTGTTACTTTTTATTTATTTTAATTGTAAGTGTAATTCTCAGATTACCGCGAAAATATACATTCTGTAACAATATGTTTGTGTGTTTCACTGTTTTATACAAAACAAAATTGTATTTCGTCCTTGTTTTGACACAATGTTCATATTTGCTAAATTTAGAATCCCTGCAATAGCCGATATCGCCTGTTCCTTATAAGCTATAAGTACAAAACAAACTGGCTCAGTGGATACATTTTGTAATACTTTTATTTACTTTTGAAATTGGGTTTCTATAACTTATTGTTCTCACTGAATTTATAGAAAAAATGGAGGATAAAATGAAGTGGGTAAAAAACTATGAACGAGTACAAGATATACAAAGACAGTTAACATGGCCAACAGTCACAGACCTCGATCCACGAGTCTTCATTCCAGAGGTAAGTTTATATAAACAACAGATAAGGTCTTCATTTCTGAAATATTTACTATCGGTTTGATATTGTTACATATCAATATATACCAGTCCTAAAGTAAAGATTTGGAAGACTGGTAAACATCTGAACTTGTAGGAGTGAAGTCTATAGGTAGTCTATCTGTCTGTTTAGGCATTTTTATGCGGGGGTCAAAGGTAGTCTGCCTCTTAACCTCCATGACATGTTTTTATCTCTCCATTGTGTAAATAATTAACAATCAAAATTTCAATGGTTTGTTTAATTCAAATTTCGGGCTTACTTCGGGCTCACTAGTTGAAAATGTTCACATTCTTTTATATACTCGTACCATATCAATTGTGATAATTTATTACCTTAAAACTCAAAGGCGTACTAATACAAAACAATATGACGATGTATCCCGATGTTCATGTTCTGTATTTGCAGTATCTAAAGAATGCCTTACTAAAGCAGCCATGTGAACGATTACTGGCGAATCCTACCAGACAATTACTGCATGAAGGACAACTAACTTTAGTTGGTAAGTTAATGCTGTATTTGTTATATGATATAGTATTCCCGTAGTACACCTTTTCATTAATGTACACGAGTTTCTTTCATTATAGCCTTGAATGCATTTAGCACTCTTCTTCAGGTAAAATAGAACATAATTTATTTTGCTAGACACAGGTGGTGTTGTTATATGTTTTCAGTTTTCTAATTCTAGATGATGTTTCTATATCTGTCTTACAAAAATAGTTATTTTAACATCAAATAATACTAGCCTTTATCGTAACTCTAATAGCGCTTCAATGACAACGATATATAAGGCTATAAACATTATAGCTTTTAAACTACTGAATCGATATTAATGTGTTTCATCATTTAAACAAAAAATAAAAATGCCGTGTTTCATTACTGCTGCATTTTATTTTTATCATATTAACCATGGTTACGGCACATGTTTGACTACTTGAGGAAGCCATTGTTGATAAATGACACCTGTAAGATTGGAAACTTTAAGATTGAAGACAGATAATTGATTAATCTGTTTTCATTTTATGTTTCTGTGTCATAAGATAACATATAACCGCTGTATTTATGGAGAATTTATTCTTTTTATATTTCAGAATCGTCTAAATCCATAGAAGTTTATCTATTTTTATTTGACGATATTTTATTGATCACAAAGACAAAAAAATCTACTCGCAAGGTAAAACTACATTTTTACTTCAGAAGATATGTTTTTGCAAGGGGATCAATTAGGACAAACATAAATCAGTGTATATCGTAAGCGGATGTTGTCTTAAAAGATAAAAGGTATAAAGAGATTTTAGGTGTCGTTAGGCAAGTATAGTCGAACCTGCCTGAAAGGCTTCCTCTATATAAGGACCACCTGTGGTTAAAGGCCAGTACAATTTTATCCTATGTGCTCTTTATTCATATTGTTTGAACCTTATATAAAGGCCACCTGTATATAAAGTTTACTTTTGCTCGGTACCGTGGGTGACCTCTATAGACCGGTTTAACTTTATGGAAAGCTTGTTTTATTTCTTCGTTTGACAGGGAATATATTACTACTAGACATACCCCATTTATTTATGTATTACTTGAAAAATAGTATGATATGTTCGTACAAAGTTAAGTTGAAGTTGAAGGGGACTAACTCCATGTTAAATATATATCTTTTATAGCGCAAAAAATAGTAATGTCTTTGTATGCAATTGTAAACACGAGGATTTGAATGAAACAGCAAAAAGCAAACAGCAAAAAGCATCTGTGCCTTTTATGTTATAACAAATTCAAAAAATATTTTCAGAAGCAGCAAGTTAATGACCCTAATGTCAAACCTAACACTCAGACAGATAAATTGGCTTTTACTGTACATCGACAACCAATAGCTCTTGATAGACTTGGCGTTCATGACATTAGCCAATCAGAGGCTGCAGGTAAGTCTTATTAAATTCAATATTTGTTCAATCAAGAACAAAAATACCAATCAATATGACATTTTGTTCAAAATAGGTAGATGATTATTGCAACAAATTGGTCAAATTCTAAGAACATTACGTTATAACCCAACATATGCAAAGAGAGTATTTACTATATAGTTATATAGCTTTAAAATATGCAAAAATAGATCCAAGTGATTTATATTGATAAGACCATAATTAGAGATTACATACTTTGAGTTTAACGTAAAGGTGTTAATAAAACATTTTCATCAGATGTTTCTATTATTTCAAGGTTTAATTAATTTTGTATAAATTTCTCGATTATACATGATACATGCTTGTAGTTGAGTTAAAATTAATTTCGAGTTTTATTGTTTATTAATTGCCTGGCCTCCTATGGTTATTATTAAAACCAAACATAATAATCCATGTCAGAATCACAATCTAGAAGTAAAAACGTTGGAAATGACAAGTCAGGTTAGTCAGTTTGTCAACAATTTATTCGCAAGCAGCCTGCTTCGTTGTCCTGAGATCCGTAGTGGGAGCAAACTCTACCATAGCGTATTAATTGGGAGACAAATACACCATAGGCAGGAGAAGCAGGTATATTGCTGCATAGAAAAGGAAAGTTGACGACAAACGGTTATTGTTAATAAGTATGTGTATTTCTGCTACATTTCTTGATAATGTATATATAAACTATATTTTCAGTGAATGGTATAAAGTGTGCCTTCGTCATTGTTCAAATAAGTAGGTTTCAGCAAATAATTGGAGTATTTACTCTTCAGGCTCCAACAGATGTTTCAAAGGTTAGTATAAATAAACAAACCGACCACATTTTCTATAGATCAATTTAAATCTCTCAACTTAATGCATGCACTGTTTGTAGTGCTTCGACCTAAATTGCCAAACCAAAGAAATTTTAGGTGTTGAAAAAATATCCAAAAGACCAAAATACATTTAACCAAATTTAGTTAAGGAAATACTTTGCATGAGGGAGTGTACTTAAGTTTTTGTGGATTTTTGTATTTTTCATATTAAGAAAGTTTTTGCAGAATATTTTCATCGAAATATAGATCAGCTTCTTTCGTTTTGTCAAATGTTGGTGGCAGTTTTATACTCAGTGGTTCAGATATAAGTTACATATGTATTTCTTTGATTTCATTTGTTTATGTTATTGCAAATTACTTCACTTTATCCATGTACATTGTCTGCGATAAGATTGTATTTAACATACATAACTGAATTGAAATCAATTCACGATGTAATACGATTTCATATGCCAATACTTATTAATAAATGTTTATAGATGTTGATTCATTAATCTTATTAATGACATCTTATAATAAAAACAAACATACTAGTATGTCCGGATCACAATCCAGAAGCAAAGTCAAAACTTTGGAAATAAAAGGTTAGGTAAGACACGTGAACTTCCACCAGGGAAGTGTGGCCGAGTGTGTTATTTTTACAGATGGACGTTTCTGAATACAATGTCTAATCAGTAGTGCTTGGACCAAAATGGTGAAGCCAAATTCTTTTTTTTCGATTAAGAAATGATATTTGGTAATATTTCCATTGGTTTGTTTTCAGAATACCTGGTTAGAAAAGCTATCAGAGGCACGCGAAAAATTTGGAAATGAATCTTGTAGTCGGCAAAACTCGTTTAAGGAGAACAAAAACCCAAACTCAGAAGACGGAAATAAATCACCATCACCTGGCTCTACACAAAAAAGACAACGCAAGATTAATGTTTTGCAAACAGCTCATACTAAATCGTATTCAGTTGATTCAGTGTATATCTAACCGAACCCGTTCTTCAATAATACAAATGTGAGAGTGTTGGATTCATTCTACATGTGCTATTCACTACCAAAATGTCGGATGTATTCTACATGTGCTTAAAGTGCCAGAATAATGGATTCACCTTTACATGTGCTATACATCATGCAGGATTCATTTTATCCGTGTTATATTATACAATGTCAGTGATGCTCTCACCCGCCATATAAATGTAAAAACGTATCTTTTTAGTCAATATTATGTTGTTACAAACTTTGAATTTCATCAACCAATATAACACGATCATATCTTTTAAGAAATATGGCGCCTTTCTACATAAATGGTCATTGGATTTACAAAAATCATGAGGTTACTAATAAAATGTTCATAAAAATCACGGATGTTTAAAAATTCGGCAAACTCTTAATTCTACTGTACCTATAAACAGCATCATCATTATAATTGATTGAAATAAGTGAATAACATGAATGTTTGGATCCTACGAGTTGACATTTAAAAGATACATTAAAATGTGACTTAAAATACGGAGTGCAATTGAATGCTAACCAACTAAAGAAAATACATTGTTATTCAATTCAACTTCGGAAACCCAAATTACCATGTTTACACACGTAGCATTAACTGTGAGTTATTTAAACAAGAATATGTTGCACAGCCTCCTTGTTAAAAGTGTCTTGTTGAACTGTAATTGGAGTTTTATCTCGCATTATATAAGTTCCGTTTTTGTAACAATGTGTGGTAGACATATTGTTTTCTTATGATAAGTTGATACGTATACAAATGTTTCGTATAAAGCCTAGTAAACATCATAAGTGGCAATTATGTTTTTGTGATAATATTATTTCTTCGGGGATTTTGTTAATAACTGAGCCATCTAACTATTAATTTTTTTATCTGAACTTTTGTACTTCTTTTGTATTTATTAACTTTAAAATTAATTGATCGCTTTATACTTTACATGTTTGTAAGCATTATCAATGTTTCATTGCAAAAGGGACAACATTGTCATATGTACGTACACGTGGATCTAACCTTTTATTGTTGTTCTTCCAAGTATTACAAACTAATGGTTGTGTTAAATTTGCAAAGTTTTTTTCATGAAATAAAAACCAAAGATATAATTAGTAGAAAACTGCTACCTTTATAAATATTTAAACGTTTTGCATTTGACATTTGCATCATAAGATTAGTGATGGTGGAACAATTAAAGTATTCTATCACTATACGACTATGGACTTAATACTATAGCAATTGCATTATTCTTTAAACCTCGTTTAATCGCTAGAATAAATGATTCATGCAAAAAAATTTAAAATACTTGTCCTTTTCGCATTTTTGTTGCAATATAATATGTATGTGATACTGTATACTTCATAATTGACTTACTTGAATTATTTATACAATTTATCCGTTATCAAATAGTATGTTTATTTTGTTGATGTGGTTTTATCCTTTATGTGGCATTAGTAAACAGAAACAACACATACATTGCATCAATAGTGCTATTATTGATGATGTATTTTTGAAACAACCATCACTACGTCACTTTGGTTAGGTGTTTTTAGCCAAATGGTCCAAAACGCTTACGATTCCCTTAATCTTTCAATGCCTCTCTCGGATAAATGCTAGTAAGGTAAAATTTGTCTGTCGGTTATTCCGGTTTGTTCATTAATGCCTGAGCAGCCTTCACGAAATAAGTAAAACAATATTTTATATGTTATTGCATGTAAATCAGTATTGTTAACGACCAGTTATTGTTTCTTAGGTTTTCTAAACACTTGTGTTAAAATATTATATACAAAACGTTAGTATTCTTGTAATTAAATGCAACGTTACTTGAGAGAAATAAAGTCGTAGCGGTCATTGTCAATTGATATCTTGCTAAATGAATTCAGAACATATCCATATTGAATATCCAAAAAAATCAAACCAAAGTAACCAAGTCAGTATTGTACTCATCATAAGTAACGTGTACATGGGATTTGTCGTATACTTCTCGCTGTGTTAATACATGTCTATTCTCCGTACTTGTAAATTACCTGTCGGAATTTGAGTACCTTGAGTGAGTGAGGGTGTAAATGTTTCCATTATTATAAAGTGCTAATGTAATTGTATGTTATCTCATTGTTTTGTATATACATCTGTACGATGGTGCAGAGTCACCCTAAATTGTTCATATATTTTATTAATGTAAAGAGCTGTTGTTATATCTAAAATTCTATAAGTAAAAGCGATTGTGAAATATTTACTGTTGTTTGTCACTTATGTATTGCAAATATAAACTTCCTTAAATCCTTTGTTTTGTACTGGGAATTGAGTTTGTTATTAAAAAAGTATCAGAATAAATACAATTTACTGTTGCTAAAAGAAGTTTGTATCTGGAATATATGTATTTGGCAGCAGCCAAAGTAAACACGAATATTTAACAATATGATACATACAGACAATCGTGAGAATAGAGGAAAATATAGGCACAAAAGAGGTCACTGATTATAATAAAAAAACAAACATACTAATCATGTCCGAATCACAATCCAGAAGCAAAGTAAAAACTTTGGAACTGACAAGTTAGGTTAGACACGTGAACTTCCAACAGGGAAGTGAGGCCGGGTGCTCCGGAAGGGTAAGCAGCTTCTGTTTAGCTAGCTACACCCGCTACGTGTGTAATCAAAATTGTGTGAAAGAAACATGAACTATGAGACGTCAAATATATCCAGGGCAATCCTGGACACAGAGACATCAAACTTATCAACAATACTGTGATGACGGCCATAAAACTTTTTGAGGGCTTTTATAAGCCTAGGCTTGCAATATCCCTGAGTCAACAATTTATTTACAAGCAGCCTACCTCGCTGTACAAAGTCCCCGTAGTGGGAACAAGCTCTACCATAGCGTATTCATTTGGAAACAAATACACCATAAGCAGGAGAAGCAGGTATATTGCTGCATAAAAAAGGAAAGTTGACAATAGAAAAATTGAAGTCATCACATTTGTCATAAAGTTTCAAATGTAGCCTTCCTTGGGCGTCATAATTTAGGTATAAGTCTATATATGAAGCAGAACTTGAGAAATCAGTCGTGTCTTTTATTTCAAGCTGCCTATGATAGATGACATTTACATAGTTTCTAAATTGAGGATTGTTAAAATATCTGACTGTGAACGGACGCTTAAGCTTATGTAAATCTCCAGCGAAGGCGTTTGGACTAACAACCCAGATCAGTTTGTATCCAGTGATCCATAAAACTTTACATTTACATTTTAGAGAGAAAGAAACAGCAACCCCTAAATACATGTTATATTATTCTCAAAGCCAATCAGAAATTTAAAGATTTAATATGTACTTTGCTATTGCTTATACATATATAAACAAGAGCAGAAAGACGTCCAAATCGAAGTTACACGTGCATTTATCGAAAAACCACTGATTATAAAACGAACTGACAGTTGTCCATCCAGTGGAATCATAAAACAATTTTGTATTTACACTTAACTCAATGATTTCGTAGATAACCATCTACTCTATATAGCCAGTTAAATACATTTATAATTATTTTATTTCATTTTGATACACAATATGAATTTACGTACAAAGTTAATTTTCAAAATTTTAGTTTTGCTTTCTTGATTGTAGTTTGGATTGTGCTCGATTTCGTCTATCCACTTGATACTGAATGCACGACGATGTGTTGAATTTTTCACAATGTCGATTAAATTTACTTCTCCACACAAACTAAAGATAAAAAGTTAGTTAACTATTTTTAACTGAGGTTAATGGTTCATTAAATTTTTCCAATCCTTTCTGTCTTAACTCCTATAATAAATTTCCTAAAAGGAAAGTATCCAACGTTAAGAACAAAGTGAAAACAAGCACAGAACGTAAACACCCTATAGTCAAATATTCAATTTGATTGAATAAACATAGGCTTGATGTATATATAGGATACACCATATGGTACATTTAATTTGATTTTATTTTAAAATCAAGATAACCGTTTTAATCTTTTATTACATTATTCAACAATATTCAAAATAATGTATTATCAATTAACAGATATGTACCATAACGTACAATGGTAAAGCAACAAGTGTATCATCAACATCTAAACAAACACAGCATTTGCTTACACACAAATCTGTCAACCAAGGAGACAACAAATCACTGTTAAAATACAAAACAAAACACCCACTGTGACCATTTATTAAAAGTACGTAACGAATCATCCACTGTGATCATTACTTAGAAAAAATCACAATTGCTGTCGGCTCTGGATCGTATGACGACACTATTGTATTAAGAAGTGTGATGTATGTATATTTTCTCACATATATCTTAGCAGTGTTTACAATGATAAAGTTCAAATAAATCCATATCGAATGTTTATCCTTATAATAGTAACGTGATACTGTCTTACAAAACGAGACCATACGATTTTGATATTTTCGTAGGTTTTTTCTAAGTTTTGTTGAAAACACTTTATGAAGAAACTTATGACATTTTAATATGTACAAGCAAGCTATAAAAGGATATAATGTAGGTTCTCATTATCGCTCTAGGATTTGAAAATAAACAAATCGCTACCTTAACATATCACAATGCGTATCTCGCAACAGAACAACAATTATAATTTAATCATAGCATGTGATTAAAATCTACAATTCGTAATATACGAGTTGTCTGCCTTGTCATGAAAATACAGGAATGTATGGATGGATGTTCACAAAAAACATACTGAGTACTTGATAAGAAATCGTAAATTTATAACAAATTATATTGGCGCCAAATTATTTTGAAGGTGATAAACTTACATAACATACAATTTGATGTTCATTAATGCAACTGTGTTTACATGAGGTAAAACATATCAATGCGGACATTTTACAAATTACTTCAATATAGACATGAAAGATTTAAGTATCGATGGTAACCACTTTAAGCCCAACATTTCAAATTTATATAATTAAACACATATACAATTTTAAAAACTCTGAAGACATCAGAAGATAAACTGTCAGACCGATGTGATTAATAATATATCTTATTTTAGACAGATAAATACTGCAAAGAACTATGTAACTTTGACAGAGTAAGACATTTAATTCAGAGTAAATCATTTACAAATACTGTGTCTAAAGACGTTGACTTTTTATGAAATTTGAGCAAGCGAGTGCGTCTTTCTCTTTGGGGTGAAATATCAAACATTTTGACTTCTTTTCTTGGTGTAAGTTCCTTTGGTCTCTCTGTCGGTTTGTCTAATGTATCGTTGTGGTTGAAGTCGTTCAAAGTCGGAACCATTCGGGCATCTCCGTTATTAGGCGTCTCTGGTTTAGTTTGGGACAATGTATATTTTTGTTTAGCTGCTTTCAATGTAGATAACCAACATTCCTGAAAAAGTTTACAATAAAAAATATACAACCTCATTCATACTTTTACAATTAATTTATAAAAATTATGGTCACAAGAAACTTTAATTCTGAAAAAAGTTAAAACAGTATTGTATAAAACAAAATAACGACAACGACACGATAATCACAATTATGGTCAAAGAACTAAAACGGTTTGCTGTCCATCAATATGGGACAAATTAATTTTTAAAGTGATTACACATAAAATATAATTTTACATTATAACTGTATTTACACGTGCCTTTATCTGACCTAGTATTGAAGCTGTCAGATTTGTCAGAATTGTTGTATTTTTTAATTCACAGCTTGTGCACTTCCATGGTAGGTTACGGTTGATTGTGTACGTGGAATGTGTAGAAATCACTCAGCTATTAATTATCTTACCTTAATGGAATCACTAGGCGATTGTAGCGTATACACTGCTATTACTTGTTGAAATCTACTAATGTGAACAACAACAAAACAAGACCTGAGACCATTAGCTGAAAATAAGACCATTCGATACTATAAGTTCAAAAATAGAAACATGAAACGATTAGCTTGAAGTGAAAGACAAAACTAAAAATGAAAATGTGGTTTAGCTTGAAAAATAGACGATGACTTTTTGAAACAATGAGAACCAGATACTGTGAGCCAAAATGAAGACCACCGTATTCAGTGAGCTAAATAATGTAGACACGGAGCTTGTAGTTAGAACTAAAAGTCATACTTTATATAAGTACCTGATATTATTTACTGTAAATGATAACATGGTACTTTTAACTGGAAGTGGAATCTTACATAGTTATCTTTAATATAGAGTAGTGCATGGTATATTAACGACTGTCGGTAAAATCAAATAAAGGAATATGGATGGTGTTGATATTATGTTCGGTTACATAATAAAAAGACAATTTAATTAAACAGATTAAATCGAATGGTATGACGGACAATATCTTTTAGTAACAGAAGGGACTTTTACAATGACACTTGACAAGTTTTGCACTTAATACGATTAACTAGAAGCTAAAACGGTACTCACATCATACATTTACCAAACAATCGAAACAATTTAAAATGTTGATATTGTATTTATTCATCGTGCTTTTTCAAAAAATCGAAAGCTTTAGAATAAAGTTCGATTATCTACGTCATTCAGTAAAACAACTGTAAGAATCCCTGTCATAAAAAAGACAAAACGAGTGATACAATGTTATATCAAAAATGAATTAGTATATTTATATATACCTGCTGCTTCAGCTGAACCAACATTGTGTATACTTAAACGGTCTAAGGCAATAGGCTGCCTATGGACCACATAAAATATTTCTGTTTGGGAACATGTTTTTGTGACGTTATTCTCATTTGTATATACTTTCTACAAAACAACAAAAAAAAAATATATTACAATTGGTCGCCTTAAGGCATCGAGAGGTAAAACTTAATCTAGTGAATCCTATTTAACTATGTAAACGTAACAACATAATATATGTATGTATCATTCATATTATAAACAAAAGATTCAATTATTATTCCATTACTACTTGTTAAAATTCAATTAAACGTAGTCTATATACCCAGTGCCACTCAAAAGTCATAAAATATCCAATGCCAGTCCATAGTAAGTTTAACGTCCAATACAGATGGTTACAATGTGTGCTGATTTTGACTTAATACTTGATATTTCAACTGCGTGCTGTTTATTGTTCTTTATTATATTATAGTGATTTATCATTGTTATTTTGAAATGGATTGGACGCTGTATTTTGATAACTATTCAATTCCATTATTCAGTGTCAAATCACTTGATTATAACACCACTCAAACTGCAGTGCTATAGTACATCTAGATACTTGTGGCGAGGACAATATTGTGTTATATCTATGGTTTTATCATGAATGACATGATGATCAAATTCAAACAAACTGGGGATAACAAATGACATTTTCTCTATTTCCTTTATCAGCACCCTTCGTTTCTCTTTAACAGTTTGTGTCATATTATTTTTTTTGTGTTGACTGTTGCTATTTATGTGATTTTAAGCTTACGAATGTTTCCTCTGTTGTTTGTTATGGCCAGTGTTATACGCACCTTTTTATACATTTTCTTTAGTTTTGTTATTAGTAAAATGTCGTCGAATAAAAACAAATGTGCATCTGAGGTCTTTGTGGATTCTGAAAAGAAACAAAAATTAATTACCAACCTATCCCGAGGGGATGTGACTTTTAATTATAAAAAAATATTTTCAGTAAGAAAAGTATTTGTTATTCTATAACAATGTAAAATAAAATATGAGAAGATATTAATTTTTAGACGAATTTATTTTTATTCTTGGTCAGTGACCATAAACCCAGGATCATTAATCCACAGTCTGTGGTATTACAAATTAAAATTACAAAACACGCACTCAATCGAATTTGCTTGATAAGCAACACGACAGACTAATGTTTTGCCATTTTAACATTGATTTATCTGATATCGCAACTTCCCTTTATGTGTAATACAATACAGCATGAATTAATCCATTGTTAATATTAAAATATTTCATTCTCAGAAAACAAAATATACTAGACATTTAGTAAATTTGCGATAAATGTTGCTGATTGAATTAATTTAAAAGTCTTTATATTAAACGGATGTATTAAAGAAATAGTTTGTATAATTCATGTGGACGTGACAATTTCAAAACACTGAAGTATATTTTCAATTTGCAGCCTTCCGTTACATACAGAGTAGTGAGTAAGTAAGATATCAGTAAAGATGTTAATATTGTAATAAATGTAATTATTTTCGAACCTTTTAGAAGATCATAAAAACCAGGGTTTTCCCTGTGTATGAAATCCAATTATCAGAATCTTATGACATATATAACGGAAGGCATCGGGTGTTATCTTACCAGTTAGTGTTAATTGTCCTTCATGTACTAATTGTCGCTTTAAGCACGCCAGCAATGTGGTACTAGGCTGTACCGACAGACTGGGTTTTAAACACTAAAAAGCAAGTAAAATATGTCATTTTTCTAAGTGTAGTATGTAGTAAAGTAACCCCATAACTTGATCACATTAGGATCAATTCAAAAGTGAACATACTCTGATTTTTCAACCGTATATTTTAAAAGTAAATTATCAACACTCAATCTACAGGCACATATTTGTTATAAAATACATTTTCTTTATAACACTTAAAGGTTTACTTATATATTCGCCATTCAAAATATTTTTTAATTATTTTGCTTTAGTAAATAATGAACTGTTTTGTACGTAACTCAAAATCAAACGGTATATGCTTTGGATCTTTTTATACCTCTGGAATGTAGGCTTTTGGGTCTAGATCAGCTATTGATGGCCAAACTAGCTGTTGCTGAATTTCTAATATTCTATGTTGGTCTTTCTCAAGCTTCATCTTCTCCTCTAAACTTTCTAAAATATAAATAGCAAGAATATGTCTATTCATCATGAAATATAGAAACGCATACCTGCACAACAAAAAACAAAGGTTTAGAATAAGAAAGTAAAGAGTAGTACGGATTTTTATTACATAAAGACATATTTACTTTGGTAATAACCAATGCAACCAAAACCAGCAACTGAAATGACAGGAAGAACATGTTACATGCCTTTTCAGGTCAATTTCAGACATGAATCCGCTTTTTTCTCTTTATTGTTTGATTATAATTTTTACAAAACTTTGTATTCCTTTAATTATATGTACTTTAAGTATTCGAATTACTTTGGGGTAAACATAAGCGATCTATACATGTCGTAAATACTTTCGTATAATATATTTGGTAAGCAATGATTTTATCATGCTCAATGTCAGCATTTGTAATGTTTCTCTGCATTCGCGCATAAATAAGATATATTTTAATGCTCGAAGCTACAATAATCCGGTAACGGTGGATAATTGCTTTAATTTTACTGTATTGCTGATTAAGCAGTAAACTAATGTTATATATACTACTTTGTTTCCATCTATTATAACAAAAATATAATATTATTACAGTAACAAAAGAGTTCATCGCTGATGTTGCTTTTTATGAGTACATTGAGTAATGTGGAAAAAACTGTATAAGTGAATTACACTTACAGTGAGATTTATCACCATAAACGTGATTAACGCGAGAGTGTTCTCATCGTATACATAAATCATTAATCATTAAATACAAGACGTGATGCTATGTAGTCAGAATAGAATAAAACAGTTAATATCTAAAAACAAATTCTTATGACTTGTATTCTTTCCGGTTCTTGGTTCGGTTGACTTTTTATGTTTTGAAGTAACCTTTTATGAACAGGCTAATTGCAGAGAGATAGAAGTGAAAACAGAGTGACAGACCGATAGATATATGGACACATATACGCCATCTATTATACTACTAGATTTTACGAATTCATAAACGTGGTAAGATTGGTTTTATAAGAAAATACAATATTAATCAAAAACAAACATACTAATCCGTGTCCTAATCACAATCCAGAAGCAAAGTAAAAACTTTGGAACTGACAAGTTAGACACGTGAATTTCCACCAGGGAAGTGAGGCCGGGAGCTTCGGAAGCGCAAACACCTCCTGTTTAGCCAGCTGTACGTGTGCAATCAAAACTGTGTGAAAGAAATATGGAACTATGAGACGTCAAATATATCCAGGGCAATCCTGGACACAGAGACATCAAATTTATCAACAATACTGTGATGACGGCCATAAAACTTTTTGAGGGCCTTGATAAGCCTAGGCTTGCAATATCCCTGAGTCAACAATTTATTTGCAAGCAGCCTACTTCGTTGTACAAAGTCGCCGTAGTAGGAACAAGCTCTACCAAAGCGTATTAATTGGGAAACAAATACACCATAAGCAGGAGAAGCAGGAATATTGCTGCATAAAAAAGGGAAAGTTGACAATAGAAAAAATGAAGTCATCACGTTTGTCATAAAGTTTTAAATGTAGCCTTTCGTGTGCGTAATAATTCAGATATAAGTCTCAATATGAAGCAGAACTTGAGGAATCAGTCGTGTCGTTTATTTCGGTTAGATGACATTTACATAGTCTCCAAATTTAGGATTATTAAGAGACAGAACGTCATCTATATATCTGTATGTTGAGTTGAATGAATTGGCGACAGTCTTCTCTCCAGATTTAACAAGGTTCTGCATAAATTCTGCTTCATAAGAATAAAGAAACAAATAGGCAAGCAATGGTGCTCAGTTTGTACTCAATGGTATACCGATTGTTTGCTGAAAATTATATTACCAAACACAACAAATATGTTATCTATCAAAACTTCCAACATTTTTTATGGTATCTTTAGTATACTTTTGTTTGGAATCCGTACGATGCTTGACAATATAACAAAATAAATCATTAATTGAAAAAAGCCCGTATATTGGACCAAGAAGGTATAATGCAAACATTTTTGATATTAGAACGTCTCCTGAGTCAGTTGTATTATAAAATACAGAGAAATCCTCTTAACTACTTCTCAAGTTTTACAACATTATAACATCTTTTCTCATTAATTATGCATTTTTCGTGTTGTAATGAAATATCACCAGGGTAGTGATACAGTGATACATCGACCTTTTCTATAAGGATCCCAGGGGGTGTGTCATTACGACTATTCGTGATTCAAGGCGTTACTCTTAATTATCAGCTTTTGTTTCAACAGATTCCCCAATTAAATAGCAAGCAAAATTTTACCTTAGAAAGTACTGTTTTTTTTTTGTTTTTTTTTTTTTTTTTTTTTGTTTTTTTTAGTGATTTACATAGATCTACACGATATATGTTTCGAGTTATGTTTCAGTGGAATAACGTATTGCTACTCAGACATAATATTTGCCGTTACATTATGATACTTACGAAGAGATACTTCGACTTTTCCTATAGCTTTAGTTAGCTGTACTTTATCATCCTCTCCTATTGTATACTTTCTAATGTTACTTATTAATAAAGGAAGTTTTGTACAATGTTGCATTGGAGACACTAGAAGGTCGTTCAATTGAAGTCTGTTACATCTACCGTCCATCTCGCACCACTGTAAGTAAATAAATGTGAAGATTAAGAGAGAATATTTACGTAGATTCTGAAAAATATTTTTGCAATAAAAGCGAGAAAATTGTATGTTAAAACATAGAGTTTAAAATGTTGAATTCGGTGATAAATATGCATGGTGTCTGTATCCAAAATTAGCTGGATATGTTTGACGTATCATAGTTCCATGTTCCTTTTTATTCCCAGTTTTGATTAAAAACACAGTCGGTGTAGCTAAGTTAATAAGAGAACCCAGTCTAACTTTCCTGGTTGAACTTCACGTGTTTAATATAATCTGCCAACCTCAAATTTTTAACACTGATTTAACCATAGATTGGTATATTTCATTTTGATTAAACATGATACAAATCGAGTTGGGTAGTATTGGATACAAAACAAATTTATAAATACACTACGATTGTTCTGAATAGGTCACATACTATCCCACTTTATACTATTGCCAGTAAAGTGTTGCTCTATAATACACTATTTCATAATGATAGATTATATGACCATTCCTAATAAAGGCGGATAACTACGATACGGCTACTATGTTTACATAAAATAAAATAGAAGCGTTTCACATAAATTACTTAATACATACGTACAAAAAGACGGAACAATAGTTTCGATTGTTATTTTTGCAATATAATGCCATTTGTTGATGCTTTGTTGGAACTTATACATAGACTAAACATATCCGATAGTTACAAAAAGTGTGTGAGACCGAAACACGAGATGGAATAATTAAAGAATGAAAAACTTTAGTTGCATAAATGTGCAGAAAACGATCCCATAATGTTTCAGGTTTGCGTTACAAATGACAAAAATAGGAAAAGTTACCTTTTCAAACTCGCAGAAATCGTCATTACGTCGCAGTTTTTCTAAGTATTCTAAACTTTTGATATAGTTTAAACAATATGTATGATACACTCCGCCATCTTCAGACAACCTTGAAAACTAAAAGAAGATATATAACTTCAATACATGTAATCCTAAATTAAATCATGATAAAAAATCGTATAGATTTCAATGTTCGTAAATCTAATAAAAAATTGTTTACATATAGACACAAATGTGACAAATAAATGACTTTAATTAATTAACCAACATCTAAATATGATAATATATAGCATACTTACCCCTTCTAGGGCTTCAACTAAGATATCAGTATTCCAAACTGACTGACTTGTAAGATTTCTTGTTAGAATTGTTAATAGGTCCTTGGAGAAGGTATAGCTCACCTAAAGAGTAAAATATAGATAATATGAAGGTATTTAAATGATATATTTTTTATATCAGTTTATAATACAACAGATGAATATCAAAGGATTTTGTTTCTCGCATGGTATAACACTTGAACCGTTGTTTATCAAAGATATGACGTCTATAAAAGGAAACATCATGTAATTTGTTACTGTTCATTTGAATAATTATAATACCATATAATTAAAATAAAACACAAACATACCGGTCTATAACAAACATACCGGTCTATGTCTAACTCAAAAACTAAGGTATACTCCCTCATGCAAAGTATTTCCTTAGGTTAATTTGGTAAAATATATTTTGGTCCTTTGGGTAACTTTTAAACATCTTCAAAATAATTTTCATTTCATAATTTTGGTCCAAGCACTACTGATGAGGAATTGTATTCCGAAACGGCCGTCTAGTGCTGTAAAATTACAACTGGTATAATATGTAATTTAAACCCCTGAGCCGATATTTCTGCTGGTGGCTGGTGCCCCGAGGATATCACCAACTCAGTAGGCAATAATTTCGTATTATTGTCAGAAATATACTATAATTGTCTAAATTTCCTGCTAGTTAAAATTTAAAATTTCTTAAAAAAAAGGTAAACTCCCTCATGCAAAGTATTTCCTTAGGTTAATTTGGTAAAATATATTTTGGTCTTTTGGGTAACTTTTAAACATCTTCAAAATAATTTTCATTTCATTTTGGTCCAAGCACTTCTGATGAGGAATTGTATTCCGAAACGGCCGTCTAGTGCTGTAAAATTAAAACTGGTATAATATGTAATCACATTCCCAGCTTTGAACAATGACAAATTAAGTGAATATGTGAACTTCCAATGATAGGCGTTTTTACGTTGAAAATATATAGGTCATACTCACATAACAAAGTTCATCCAGATTTCCGAATATTTCTTGTGGTTCTGCATACATTATATGACCCTCTACTTGTACTTTCTTTAATGGTTCAAAGAAGCACTGAAAACAAACCATATGTATATATAAAGCGAAACAATACACATTATTATCCGTGTTTAGGATAACCTGAAATTCGTGGTATAATATGCTGTGATTGCAGATGTTACGAGTAGAGTGTTGAAAAACTTAACACGCTTTAAACGTGAAATGTACTTTAGCCAATTTGGAACATCAAATGAATGGAATAAGGAAATTAGAACAAAACAAAGCCACATAGACGTGTGGATGGTTACATCATTCATGCAAGTGTTGTGTTAAAGCCACACTGAATGACTAAAACCGTAATCCACTATCATTATCTAATCAAACATAAATTTAATTATTTTTAATGTGTTTCCTTGCGTTTCTTTTCTAAATACGTCATTTGTCGCTGAAACTTATATCCGATAACCTTAACACAAACAGCAAACAAAAGAAACAAGCTAACAAGACAAAATAAAATGAACCTCATAAATACCAGTCCAAAGTCTCTAAAATGCAAAGTAAAACCTTTGAAAGCTGACAAATTAAGTTAATACAAGTTACATGAACTTCAACTAGGAAAATGAGGTAAACTGCTCATGAATTCATATGGTGACATTACTGATTAAAAATCCCCAAACACTAAAAGATGAACTGATTCAATGGATAATTATTATTTAATGGCGTAGTTAAACTGCTATTGCGTTAGTTTCACGACCAATATGTCAAATATACTAACATTTCTAAAGTGAAAGTTATTTTTCCATCGGACAATGAATCAATGTAATCGATTTCGTCTTAAATTACCTAACAGGGATTTAAAGCATTTAAAGATAAAGAATTTCTTTCCAATAAAATAAGACGATAAACACAACAATAACTTTTAACTACTTAATGGTACAAAAATCAAACTTATATGACATGAGTGTTGGAGCAGGTTGCATAAAAATCTTCACTCCAATAACTTTTAAGCAAATTGGATTCATTTGATTAAAATTCAATTCAATGACAAAATCCCCAAGGATTTATGAGTTGATATTAAGTAAATGTTTCAACAATAATGCTTTCAATATTTACTTTCTAGAATATTAAATCATTGTGAAGTTACAGATTATATTTGTTTATCGGTGCGTGATAAAGTAATAGCTTGGGGCTTTTCTACTGGGTATATTGTATGCGAGTTATTATATCATGATCGGTAACTTCTGTGACTAACATTACTTTGAAAAACAAGAAAACATATATCAAATAACATGATTTCATATATGGTTAAACAAAAAAAAATGTGTGAAATGTTTTTGTTGTGTCAGACAATTTAAAATAAGATTTGTTTCCGATGCGTGTTGTCATAGACTAGACGAAACTTTACGATCTTTGAGGTTCCGGACTGATTCCAAATATAAACAAAACTTGAATACAATGTTATAATCCATACTTTAGGAAGTTAAGATAACACACACAGGCGTTCGTTTTACAATGTTACATACATGTTTTAGCACCATCAGATGATCTATTAAGAACACACATTCACTGGAGAATAATTCCCAGATCGCTTCCCGCCTCTTACGTTCTGTGTCTGATAAACAGTTAAATGTATTCTCTTTTTCAGCTATTAATTCTGACCAGTGTATTTTCTGACAAATATAAATAAAAATTGCTAAAAATATGTAGACGAATTAGATATATAATAACACATTATTGGTGTCATAAAAAGTCGGCTTTGTCATATAAGAAAATAAAAAAAAATCCATATTTTGTAATTCAGGTCAAAATTTTCAAATTAAAAACGTATATATAGAAATCAGTAGACCAAAACATTGCAAAAATGTGGCTAGTAAACTGATGTAAACTTTTATACAAAGACATTTCATACATTATCTATATGCTTTGTGTAGAAACGTTTATTGTCCCAAACAGTACTAAATCTTTATTTTAGTGTAATTTTTATAATATTCTTCAACTTAAAAATAATAAAATCTTCTCTGCTAGCAGGGTCTTGTCACTTTTGGTGAAAGGTACTTTATGTTATTCTAAAGACGTCATTACAACTGACCTTCCAAAAACAAAAGCTTTGCCTGATTTTTTCCACATTCTTCTAACTTGTTTCAAAACTCTTTCATATTTCTTTTAATATAGTTATAATTTGAGTCGTGGGCATAAAATTAAAAGCAAATTCCCTTTTGAAATGCAAGATAACAAAATCAGTTTTCGCAAATATAAAATCTTATTTATAATTTTCGAGATTATTTTTAGACTCAGGACAAATTTCTCCTTTATTCTGTATTAGAACACTAAATTACCTTGTAAGATGCTAAATAATTGTCCTGGAATTCTGATTTCTTAAGTTTACCCAAAACATCACCAAGTCTTGTAAGTGTCTCCTTGCTTTTTGCTTTCATCTAACGATAGAGAAAAGCTAAATAAAATGTATCTGAACAACGATGCAAAATACAAAAACTAATTTACTACAAGTATTTAAATAATCAAATCAATTTAATCTTATTTTTAAATTAGTCTCAGGTTAAAAAAGGTTTAAATCCTCTTTTTTAAAAACATTTGTCTGAACTTTTGATCGAGTGCTCTGGGAATCAAGCAAACTTTGCCAATATCTACCGATATACGTATACAAAGCTTAATAACAATGGCTCGATACACAGTTAAATATTTGTTAGGAAACTGTTAGATTTGACGAACAGACAGTAGATGATACCTGGCAATACGAAATAGATTTTATAAATAAATAAATTCCCATTGTCCTTTTTGAGCTTTAGATGGAATTTTTAAAAATACAACATCTTAAAAACAATTGGTCGGAGCGCTTCTATAACGAAATGGCATTATGGTACTTCAAACTAAGAGATTTAGTAAAAATACATAATGCTTCGGGAGACCTATAAATTCCAGATACATACTAAGATTAAAACACACAAAAGCAGTTCGCCGTTTGTTTTTGTAATGAACTGTTGATGGAAGCAATGGCTTATGATTGATTAGCTGATTTGTCGCCTTAAACAATAATTTCTTAATGGCCGATATATTTACTGTTCCGCCCGTTACAACAAAGTACATCTGCAATATCAATGCTAGATTCATAATAGATTAACTCATTGCAGAACTATTTACACTTCAAAATATCATGTTAAAATAACACCAGAGTATTTATATAAAAAATGATAATTAGTTTACACTATATGTTAAACTTGTGCACCAATGTTTGTAATAACATGATCGTTTTACTACATGTTAAAGTTATACATCTACATGTTATATAAACAGTGTACAACATTAAACTCACCAGCTTACGAAAGGAGAAACTTTGTCTGTTTCCTCTTTTTCCATCTGAAATAAAATACAAAAAGATATAACCTTTAAGATACAACGTAAAAAGTGTAATGTGTTGTTCTGGTATAGTATGAAATAAATCAGCACACCAACAATTAATTGATTGCTTATTCATTTGTAGAAGAGATTTAGTAATGCAACTAATAACATATAATATACACGATAAATTATCTCGTAATAAAAAACAGAAACATAAATTGGATTCAGCAGATATACCTAAAGGCGGAAATCACAATGTGATTCAGTTAGCAGAGAAATCTTAAAACAATCTGGATGTCAACGGTGGTAGGAACCATCTGAACAATTGCGAACACAGAGTTACATTGGTATTAATATCACAACCTTAACAACACTCTTACATCTAATTATAAACTACAAACCATCACAGAATGGCGTCGTGCTGTTGGTTCTATTGGCGTAAAAATCAGATATTGTGTTTCTCTTGATAAGTCTTTTTCTCCGGTCTCTCAGGACCTGGTCTCTCTGGTAGGTTTTTGTCTCCAGATCTACAGAACTTCTACGCCTCATCATTCCTCGACCAAGCCTTGTTTACGTAATCAAAAAATAGAATACCAATATACTTTTTATGTTTTTTTAAGTGACATAAGATGTTTTTATACACTAACACTTAAATCATCATTTTACGACAAGCCATACAACGGCTTACACAGTATGTTTATGTCAAATTTCGGTATGCATTTTATCAAGGAAAAGAAGTGGTTCTCGTGTTAGAGATTGCAAAGACCCAGCTCCATTGATTGTAGATTGCATCATCACGTTTTAATGTATCGTCGGAAAGCTTGCTAACATATCGTAACAGAAATCAAAGTGTATATTGTTTTGTATAGTTGTGCAGAGATTTAAAGTGAAATTATAACCAAAAAAAATAGTTTGTACGAAATATATGTCTGTTAATAGACAGATCATCTTAATGCAAAAGACTTGAAGCTTAAAGTGTTTATCATGTTCATTATTGCCCAACCTGCTGAATGAATGCACATACCACCTTTATTTACTGTTGTTTTCATTAAGTTAAGACAATATCGTGCGACACAATGCGACATTATTTTACATAATCAGCAGTAATAATCAAAGTATTTAACAAAAACATGCAATGTTCGATTATTTTAGCATTCAACAAATCACTTTAAAACAAGTTATCGTGACATTTCAAGAAAATAATATTATTAGCTGAATACTACTCCAAAGATTGTCATGCCTTTCGTGACGAAAACTTTTGTATTGTTAAATTTTAACGACTAACATTGTTCTAAATCACACCGATTCTGACAAAGAATATGAAGATATATACATTTAAGAACTGGTGGACCTCAAACAGACTTATAAGTTGTTTGTTTATATTTGTCGAGAGATGTAACATGAATACTGACATTTACTTAATGTTAACGGTTCTCTTCTCAATCAAGTGTTTATCAAAGCTTGTAAATTTCTTTTAAGCATGGCTGATTTTTCTGCAAGAAATGGAACGAAAATGAATGATTGTATGGCATAAAATGAATCAATCAGATACAATGTAGGACGTGTAACTCAATCATAGGTAATTGATATAACAAGTGAATTGATATTGATTAAGGAAGATATAAACTACATCAAACGTCTCACTAACGAGGGACACAGAGATTCTAGTCTTATTTACGGATGTATAGTTATATCTTTAAGTAAGCAACTGAACAATAATAAAGAAAGAAGTTACTGGAAAAATATGTAATTACTAACCTTACTTACGTTCGGAGTTAATATTGCAATTTACACGTATATGTTTAAGAAATAACAAGTTAAATTTTTAAATTGACTTGATGACTTCTAAGATATAAATAGTATAAAACATCGATTGACACAACAACACGTAGCCTTTTCGTCATATACAATTCTTTAAAATTTATATAAATTACATTTTGTTTTACATGTTTTGATAATAAAATGGCAAAACGTTGTATATTATGGTGTGTTTTCTATTTTTTGATGTGCACAGGTAACTTGTAAATAATTAATGCGCGGAGAAGTATAAAAACTTGTGTAATACCCAAGTAATTTTTTTTTTATAATTTATAGCTATATTGATATGGAATACAAGTAATTTTATGCAACATATATTTTAAAATAATAATTAAAATATGATAATGGAATTACAGGTTGCGAGTGTAGCTAGCTTAACAGGAGGTGCTTACCTCTACCGGAGCACCCGGCGTCACTTTTCTGGCGGAAGTTCACGTGTTTGATCTAATATGTCAGTCTACATGAGAAAAATTGTGTTTTACAATTTTAGTCCAATAAGATAGGAAATGAATTTCGAAACGGCCGTCTGGTGTTATAAAATTAAAACTTGTATAGTATGTAATTTCGCAGTTTTACTTTGTGTTGGGATAATATAAAATTTAAGTCTGCAAGTGATTTTATATCTATGGCTTTATCCATTCGTTTAATTATCGGTTGCCGAACATAAGCCACAACAATCTAAGACGAATAAAACGAGGTTTTGTTGATTGAGAAGTAAAAAAAGGATCGGACAAATGTTAGACGAACCAAGTCAAAAGCCAACAAATCACATGGGTTACTTCCACCGGTTCTGTTGATACGAGCGCATCTTTGTCTAAATGTCATTATGATATCTTTAATACACTTAGTTGCACTTACGCCTATATAATGTCATTTTTAAGGAAGAACCACGAACAGTAACTGTGTTGAAATATTGCTTAAATGAAACTGTCAGATGTAAAACAACAAAACTAGATTGTAAAAGCATTATAAAACATTTGTCAACATTGATTTTTATTTTCATTTTACGCCTCCATATGAAAAAAAGGAAAACAAAAGTCTGTCAATAAAAAGCCTGTATCTTAAAAAACAATTGCGCTTTTATAATTACAGTATTGGAAAAAGATATTTATATTCTTTAAGGACATATATCAAGTCTTTGACACAAAACATATCATTTGTCAATTAGGCATAAAAGAAACTGATTTTATGTTTTCCTACTTGAAGAGAATACAGAAATATAGATCGCCCGGTTTTTCGATCAGGAAAATCATGCTTTAAGCTGGTGTTGTCATGCAAACTTACTCGTAGTTATCTTGCTTGATATAAAATCCATAGAATTCCAATTTCACATGTGTAATCAAAACATAATTTATTGAGTTTTTACTATTTTTTAGAATTTCATTTTGATATTTTGCTTTTCATTTATATCAATATATTTATTATTTTCGATAAAATTAGGGATGTAAAAATAATTGTTAATATTATGGTATTTCAAAATACTATTTATCTATCTACATTGCATTTTCTTAATAATCTTCGCAGGTTGCCAACTAGTTGAATAGTAGCTGTTTACTCTCTGGATTATTGATATGTGTATCCAACAGGTTCATTCGTGTAATTTACCCAGAGGTATATTCTGATTGGTTAATACGTATTCACGCCTGCGGCTTTATTTAAGTGTTTAATGCCTAAACGTCACCCCATTGTACTAGTTTTTTTATGAAACACAGGTAAAACATCAATTATCAAAATAAAAAACCCACATTTTTACACTTGTTTTGCTAAGAGCGATATTTTTTAGCTTAATGTTTTACAACTGTGAAACCGTTATGCCCACACATACCAATCCGTGATTTTTTTATTTTTTTTTTTTATTATTATTAATTTTTTTTTGTCTCATAAGATGTAATTATAACGATAAAACATTTTATTGCGTGATACACAATATCTCGATTTAATGTGCGTCTAATAAAAACTGGTTTTATATTAAAATTTTAGAATTAATATGTAAAATATCTACAAAATATTTCGACATACGTTATAAGGATAACATATCTGCATGTAGCAGGTACAAATTTTGCGGTGAGAATTCTGTACTGAAGCCGGTTTGCAGCATATTTGGTGATGTAATGATAAATAAGGCAGCTTTTGTTTTTATGGTTCTTTATTCTTGTCCGGAGCCGAGTCATTGTCTAAATATAGGGTGTCCTCCGGAGTGGA